>OV838945.1:4835729-5435729 GCA_929442735.1 Watsonalla binaria
ATTTAATTATTTCATCATCATCATCATCACCCTGGCCTTATCCCATACATTATTGGGGTCGGCACTTGATTCAACCCGATGTGGCTGATCACCTGATTTTTATGCGAAGCGACTGCCATCGCAGTTTTTATTCAATTATTTAATAACCTTTTTATTTTATTTAAATAGCCCCTTGTAAAATAAGTTATCTGAAAGATAAAGTCCCGTTAAAATCGGTCCAACCATTTCGGAGATTAGCCGGAACAAACAGATCGACAGACAGACAAGGTTTTTTTTAATTCGTTATTTGACTACCGTTTATGCTTTCATATGCATGTATTGAAATGTTGTTTTGTAATTACAAACAGACACTTTAATTTTATTTGTCTGTATAGATCTATATAGCTATATAACTCATAAGATATAACGCCAAAGAGTCATTAAGTTCTTCGGGCACACAGCACGACGCGATCCAGACAGCCTAGAAAGGCTGATGATTACGGGATGGGTCGAGGGCAAAAGAAGCAGGGGTCGTTCGCCAACACGATGGACGGATGCGACCCAGGCTGCAACGAGGACTACTCTTCAGGCTACCATCCAGATGGCACATAATAGAGAGGCTTGGAAAGCAATGTTAATAATGCAGACGTCGCACCATGGTCACGTCCCTCAGTCATGAGGTTACGACTAAGAAGAAGAAGCTATATAACACCAGCCGAATAAAAATCTAGACCCTATGTATTATCACAAAATCATATTATCATACATAGGCCTACAAAGCCGAGTAAAGCCGCAAACAGAGCCTAGTCCATCGATAACCTGTCATTATACTAGCTCGGGTAAGGCAGGTCGCACTAAAATCTATCCCACGGGACCCGATGCCTTCATAAAATTGTTTACCCTACTTTGTTACCTTTGGCTCGGTTAGGGGTACGCGGGTGTTGGGGAAAAACACTTGCAATTTACATATTGCCTATAAGTGATTGTTACACTAACATAAAATAAAAATAACCTATGTTACTAGATCTAAGCTCTATAGGTCATCTCAAGCTACGCATTTAGTTATAAGTAGATGTACTAGATTTTTAGTTATGTTAATTTTTATCGACATTTGTGCATTGGAACATTGTCCATGAGCTCACGCGTTTCTTTTTTAAATTATTTATTTTGTATTCTTGAAATTGTATAATATTTTTGAAAAGAGTAATTACTGAGTTTCTTGCCAGGTTCTTCTCAGTAAAAGCCACCTTCCGAACCTGGCGGTATCATGTATAATACTGTATAATTATGTCATTCTGACGATTTGAAAGTACTTTGTAAAAAGTCTAATCGAATAAAGATACTTTTGACTTTGACTTTGACTTTAGTTTAAACAATTGTTGGTGAACCGAATAAAGAAAAAAAAATACTCAGGTTTGGATATATAAAATGAAAAGTTAAAAAAACCCGCTGTTTATGGTTATAATTAGACTTTGGTTGTCTATGAAAAGATGGCGTGAGAACAAGTCGTGTGAATAAAAGCTGTGTAAATAATATTGGAATTTTACTGGAAATCACCTAAATGAACATAAGTATCGTCAACATTTGGTCCTAAATCGCCGGATTCTTGGTTAAACATAAATTCATAGCAGAAAAAAGGGTTTTTTATTGGAGAAAAATTTTTATTGAAACAAGTGAAACAACAAAATGGAGGCTTTACATAAAAGGCAAATAGATTGTTATTCGCAAATTCTGAAACTAATAACAAATTACCGCAAGTCTGGTAAAGACAGATTAACAAGAGGATTCATAGAAACCAGACTCGAAAAGCTTGAAGCCTATTGGGAATCTTTTGAAGAGGGTCATAAAAGCATAATAACTGTATCAACATCGGAACAAACGGAGAAGTACGACTATTTCACTAAAGATGTATACGACACATGCTTGGATGCTTATCTTGAATTAAAAACAATGATGAAGGATAAACTTAGCGAAATTACAACGCCAAAAATGTGTGCAGCACCACAAACATCGGATCATGTTGAACAACAGCCTTGTACAAAACTTCCCGCAATTCAGTTACCAACATTCTCAGGCGACTATAGAGATTGGCTTTCATTTCATGATTTGTATAAATCATTAGTTCACGACAACAAAAATATAAGCAATGTGAATAAATGTCAATATTTAAAGTCAAGTCTACGCGGCGAAGCAGAAGGTTTGGTACGACAGATTCAGGTAACAGATACAAATTATGAGATTATATGGGACATGCTGACTCAGAGATACAACAATAAACGCAGCATAGTTAATTCATACCTGGCTAGATTTCTGAATCAAAAACGAATTGTAATAGAGTCAGCTAAGGCCATTCGAGAACTGTTAGATGTGACAAAAGAATGTCTTGCTACGTTGAAAGGGCTGAAGCTACCAACTGATACATGGGATGATTTAATTGTATACATACTGATTCAGAAATTAGACCCCGAGTCCCATAGAATGTTTGAGCAACGATTAGAGTCTAATGATCAGTTACCTACTTGGAAGGACCTCTCAACATTTCTAGAGTTTAGATTCCGTACCCTTGAAGCCTTGAAACATAAAGAAACCCCAAACACTAAGGTCATGCCGCCAACAAGGAGTTATACAGCCAAGCTTACATCACCTGCCAACTGTGCATTTTGTAAAGGTGATCATCTTATATTTAAATGCAAGGAGTTCCATAAGCTTGAGTTGTACCCTAGAAAGGAGTTTGTGCAGAAAAATATGCTTTGTTTTAACTGCTTGAGAAAAGGCCACTCAGTCATATCATGCTTACAGTCCACTACTTGTCAAAAATGTGGCCGGAAACATCACACATTATTACATGGCTATGTACCTTATGATGCTATACAGACAACAGTACAAGAACCACAGACGATGACAACATTAACCCATACAACACAGAAAAGCTCCACACTTCAGAGTCAAGTTATATTAGCGACTGCGCTAGTTAGTGTGCAGTCCCAAAGAGACAACACCATACACACGCTTAGAGCACTCATAGACCAAGGATCACAAGCCTGCTTGATAACAGAAGCAGCTTGTCAAGTTTTGGGATTAAAACGCACACCTGTTAAAGGAGAGGTAAGTGGAATTGGCTCATCTAAGTCCACTACAAGAGCAAGAGTAGAGTTAGAGATACTATACAAAAAGGAGAACCCAGAACCTAGAGCAAGAGTTTCGGCATATGTGTTACGCTCATTAACATCATATGTCCCAGAGAGAGAACATACAATTCATTGGCCACAATTAAGAGAACTAGAGTTAGCTGATCCTACATTCCTGAAACCAGGTAAGATTGATCTCATTTTGGGGGCAGATGTGTACGCTGACATTCTGCAAGAGGGCATAATTACACTCAAAAATGAGAACAACACATTGATAGCACAGAGAACTACCCTGGGATGGCTAATATCCGGTAAGAGTACAAGCATGAGCAGCAATACACTGAGAGTTCACATACATCATGTCAAGGTTGAGCTAGATACACTCCTCAGACAATTCTGGGAGATTGAAGAGAATACACACAACAAAAGAACTTTGACAAATTTAGAGGTTAAATGTGAAAAACACTATAAAGTGACTCATCAAAGACTGGAAGATGGAAGCTACAAGGTGAGAATGCCTTTTATCACCCATCCACCAGAGATTGGAGAATCACTTACACAAGCTACTAAACGACTTGCATCATTAGAGCGCAAGTTAAGAACACAACCTGACATATATAAGAGATACAATGAATTCATGTCTGATTATGAGCAACAAGGTCATATGGAGCAAGTACCACCTCCTGATGGCACCAAAGAGGTATGTTACCTTCCGCATCATGCCATCATAAATGAGCAACGTCTGTCTACAAAGCTGCGTGTTGTGTTTGACAGCTCAGCAAAAACTAGCAATGGCAAGTCATTAAATAACAACCTAATGATTGGACCCACATTGCAGAATGACATAAGAGATGTCACCGTAAGATGGAGAAGACATAGAGTTGTAGTAAGTTGGTGATATACGACAGATGTTTAGACGGATAAGCATGGATGAGAGAGACAGAGATTATCAGAGAATAGTATGGAGATTCAACACAGAGGAAATAAAACATTTTAGGTTAGCAACAGTGACATATGGCACTTCATGTGCACCATATTTAGCTATAAAGACCCTAAGACTGAGGATGAAAGATTCAATTTTGGTGATGAAGTAGCAGATACAGTTTTAAAGGATTTTTATACTGATGATTGGTTGGCTGGACACCATTCATTAGCTTCTCTAAAAGAGTTAAAACAAAAGGTCACCAAAATGTTAGAAAGGGGAGGTTTCCAACTGCACAAATGGGCTTCTAATAGCACAGAAATAGAAGGAGCTGAACAAGATACTCGCAAAATACTAGGCATCTCTTGGAATGGCCAAACAGACCAGTTTGAATTGAAGTTAGATTTACCTGCTGTCAATGTCAACTGTACAAAGAGAACAGTGCTCTGTGAAATTGCTAGCGCTTATGATCCAGCTGGATGGCTGGCTCCCATCGTTGTTGTAGCAAAGGCAATGCTACAGAAGTTGTGGATTGACAAGTTAGATTGGGATGACACCTTACCTGACCATCTACTTCAAGAATGGCAAAGATATCGCACAGAGCTAAGAGAAATGCCTACCATAACACTCAGGCGCTGGATTGGTTTCACTGAAGATCTGATGAGGGTAGAGCTACACGGGTTTTCCGATGCATCTACTAAGGCCTACTCAGCTGTCGTCTACTGCAGAATCATCACACCAGACGGCATCACTGTCACAATTATTGAGGCAAAGACACGTGTGGCACCTGTCAAACAGGTATCTCTTCCAAGGTTAGAGTTGTGCGGGGCAGTTTTATTGGTCAAGCTGATACAAAGAGTACAACGTGCATTGTGTATTCAATCACAAGATATCTATGCATGGACAGATGCTACAATAGTCCTAGCATGGCTCCAACGCTCACCAAGTTATTGGACCACATTTGTCGCTAATAGAGTGACTGAGATAGTCAATGTCCTGGACAAAGAGAGATGGCATCATGTAATGTCTCAAGAGAATCCTGCCGATGTCGCGTCGCGTGGCATTTCACCTGCAGAGCTTCCCCATCACACCCTGTGGTGGAGCGGCCCTGACTGGCTTCACCGTCGAGACGCGCTGCCGCTCGAGCAAGCGTGTTCCACAGAGTCAACAGAGCTAGAGAAGAGAAGTTCAGCGAACATTACAGTGCATAATAGTGTTATAAGTGCAGATACTGGTAAAGAACATTGTATTATGGACAGATACTCCACATTGACTAAACTTGTACGTAGTGTAGCTTACATGTTTCGCTTTTATAAATGCCTTCAGCATAAAATCAGTACCCAAACAAGCTTAGAGTGTACTAGTTATTTAACTACACAAGAGTTACAATACTCGTTTAAATGTTTGATTAAAATGTCACAAAACAGAGATTTTATAAGAGAAATTAATATTATAAGAGATAACACTAAGAGTAAATACAGAGATTTGAAAAAGCTTGATAATGGTAAGAAGATTTCATGTTTTGATCCATATATTGACAATGAGCAAATACTGAGAATAGGAGGTAGGATTCATTACAGTAATTTGAGTGAAGACCACAAGCACCCTATGATATTGAGTAAACATTGTAAACTATCATATTTAATTGTTAAAGATGCTCATTATAAAACCATTCATGGAGGAATACAGTTAATGTTAAATTATATACAAAGTAAGTTTCATATTATTGGGGTAAAGTCATTAATAAAGGGGATTATTCATGGTTGCATTTCATGTTGCAGACATTCACCCAAGTTAAGTATACAGCTAATGGGTAACTTACCAAAGGAAAGAGTCACTCCCCAGAGACCTTTTAGCGTCAGTGGCATTGATTTTGCAGGCCCTGTCACACTCAAATTATTTAATGGCCGAGGTTCAAAGACAACCCTAAAGGGTTATATTGCTTTATTAATATGTACTGCTGTAAAAGCTGTCCATTTAGAGTTGGTTACTAGTTTGAGTAGTGATGCATTCTTAGCAGCATTCAGACGGTTCACAGCCCGTAGAGGCCACTGTCACAAACTGTTAAGTGACTGTGGAACTAACTTCATAGGTGCTAGTAAAGAGCTTAAGGAATTATTTTGTGAAGCTAATAAAAACTTACCATTAGAGATAGCATCCCTGTTAGCTAATGATGGCACTGAATGGCAGTTCAATCCTGCTGGTGCTCCTCATATGGGAGGATTGTGGGAGGCTAATATTAAGTCTGTTAAGTTTCATTTGAATAGAGTTTTAAATGAGAGTAAGTTAACTTATGAAGAGTACTCTACTCTTCTATGTCAAATTGAGAGTTGTCTGAACTCTCGTCCATTGACCCCTCTTTCAGATGAGTCTGAGTATGCATTGACTCCTGGTCACTTCTTAATAGGTGAACCACCTATTGTAGTGCCTAATCAAAATTTAGAGAATATTAAAATACCATACTTACAGAGGTGGACCTATATTCAGCAAATGTTGCAATCATTTTGGAAGAAGTGGAGTTATGAGTATTTAATAGAGTTACAAAAGCGTCATAAATGGACTAGTGTTCAAGATAATTTTAATATAGGTAATATTGTTCTAGTTAAGGATGGTAGATTGCCACCTTCTAAATGGCTTATGGGAAGAATAGTAGAAGTTCACCCTGGTAGTGACGGGTTAGTAAGAGTAGTTAGTTTGAAATGCAAGGAAAATGTTATTAAGAGACCAATACATAAACTTTGTTTATTACCAATTGATATTTAGGTAGTAATTGTTAAGAGTTAAGGTAATTTTAAGACTGAACTATCCAAGTCATTTCTCATACTATAATGTTTAATTAATAATAATATGTTAATTTTGTTTCTAGACTTAAATATTCAAAGAGATACCACTTCTAAGTGTATGCAGAGTATTGTTTTTTTATTATTTTGTTATGTATTATTATAGTATTATTTGAGTTCTAAGGTTCCTATTTTTTCTATGTGTATTTGAGGATTGAGGTTATAATCTGAGATTTAAAATAAGTCTGTTTATTTTAATTTAAAGGCCTAACGCCCTTTGGGTGGCGGTATGTTTATGGTTATAATTAGACTTTGGTTGTCTATGAAAAGATGGCGTGAGAACAAGTCGTGTGAATAAAAGCTGTGTAAATAATATTGGAATTTTACTGGAAATCACCTAAATGAACATAAGTATCGTCAACACCCGCACAATATTTTTATATCCTCACGCCATCCCAGAAAGGGTAAGCAGAGATGTAATAACAACCGAAGATGATTAAGTGCCAACGTGACAGAGGGTGAGTCCATCGCCGTCTCAGGCACTACACGTACGTCTTTGTATTACTTGTCAGATATATGTAGGTTTCCTCACGATGTTTTCCTTCACCGTAAAGCACGTGGTGTAAAATCACTGTACGCATAATATAATAAGTTTATTAGAAAAACTCATTGGTACCGGCCCCGCTGGGATTCGAACTTGCGTGTGTTCAAACCCCGAGGCCACCACGGCTCTCATATAATAATAATAATAATTATTATTATTAATTAAAATACTATGCGGAACCAATCTGCTTATGGAGGAATATGTAAGTCGCCAAAGGTTGATCTCGTCCCTGCGGTGGATCGGGTGACGTGTGTAATTTACGGCCATCTGTCACTCACATATTAGCTGCTAGGGTTGCCACACAATCGAAAAAGGAGCCCTTTTTTACGATATTGGGGAGTTTGTTTCGCCGTTTCTTCTCCTGATTGGGTTTAATTTGGAAATTGTACACCTTTGAAATTATTTAGTTACATATACATTATATCATATTATAGGTACAAATGGCGGCCTTATCACACTAGGCAATGTCTTACAGACAACCATGGGATGGATTTGCATGAGGAAATTAATTAGCAGCTGTGTGGTGTACGGCATAAATACTTCATAATAAACTTACATAATTAACATACATACATACATACATACGCTCACGCCTGTATCCCATGGGGGTACGCAGAGACAGAGTGGTCTCTACATAATTAAATACAATATATATTGTTACATAGAATATGAATTCAATAAGTACAACACAAATCAAAATATATAGATACTATTAAATATATAAATAATATACATGTATAGTAATATACTATATATAGTATATGTGTGTTCCAAGTGTCCCTTATATTATATATTATTTCACATCAAACAAAACACTAGAAATAAATTTGAATGGGATCAACGATGAATAAAAGCTTATCTAGAGAAAAAATATTTCGAAATTTAACTGTTCTGTACTAATATTATAAAGAAATTTGTATGTATGTTTATAAGGAATTTGCTCAAAAATTACTGTAACGATTTTAAATATTCTTTCACCATTTGAATGCTACATTATCACTGATTAATATAGGCTATATTTTATCCTCGTACTCCCACGGGAACGAGAACTACGCGGGTGAAACCGCGTGACGTCCGTTCGTCTGTAATAAATTATGAATCCAGAGAACATGCCTGTTTTCGTTTGTTAAATAAACGAATAATTTTTTTTTAAATATAGGGTGTTATAAATTAGAAATAGGTTTATTAAATATGTACCTACCTATATACAAGGAACAGTACTAAAAACTAATTACAAGTAGAAAACTTGACCCAAATCGGTGTCTCTCGGGATCGTGCCAAGAAGGCTCGCAGCATTGCCACGTTGAATAGCAATATTCAAACGAAATAAATGAAAAAAAAATTGTAAAAAATCTCGCGCGTGACAACCCTGTACAGGGTGCTTGCTATTTCACCGCCCGTATAGAGGTGGGTGTTTTTTTATTTATCAGTATCAAACATGACATTTAGAGTCCGCACGAGTGTACTTCTCTAGGCTTATTTTTCCCAAAAACATGATGTTTTTTGGACGAAAATGACTATAAGTACACGATGAGGCACGCGGAAATAATATTTTAGCAGTCATAGTATATTTATATTGGGCAGCTCTTCTTGAAATACTTTTAAAATTACTACAAGGATATTTTTTAGGAATTTAAAAACTGGTTTGACTGTATTATGTTTTTTTGTTTTGTGTTTACTCGAAACCTGCTTTATATAAAAAAAAAAGTAATTATTTGTTTAAAATAGAAAATGTTTTTTTTTATATTATTCTAAACTGATAGTACCTGGTTGGTTTCTATTTCTTATAAAAAAACTAAACTTTTTCGTATTCTCATAAAAAAAGCAATTTGAAAAAAAAAACCGGGCCGTTGTCATTTGGACTCGAACGAAAGTCTAATCGCGTTATCATCCGATAGGCTGGAAGCTATCTGAGCTATCATAACTTGACAGATGTCAGCGAAATTTACCTTCGTATTGTAATGATATTGTAGCAATTATTAATTTCCTGAAAACATGGCTAAAACGATGTTTTCTGAAGATTTAAGATTCAGATTCTATCTAATATATAAAATTTCCATGTCACAATGTTAGCTACCGTACTCCTCCGAAACGGCTGGACCGCTTTGTATGAAATTTTGTGTGCAGAGGTCTGAGAATCAGCCAACATGATAAGGGAGACCACCCCAAAAAAATATATGGCAATACAGCGTTTGCCGGGCAGTTTTATAACCGGTGCTCTGTGACAAAAATATTCGTACTGCAATGTTATATGTCCATTAAAATGTATATACAAAATATTGTTCGTGTAAAGGTTAGATAGCTACTGAAGAAAATCTGTACAGTGGAAATTTGGAATGCGAAAAATCCTTTATTTCCTCAGCTTTGACAGTAAACAAGTAATGTAGGCATTAACGTAACAGGTACAAACAATTCAATTACCCAGTTTGAATCTCCATCGTAAACATGGCTGGGACCTCGCGGTATATTGGGGTCTTACTTCCCTCGGGTGCAAGGTATAAGATACAAGCGTGATATCCTTTAGTGTTAATGAATGCCAAAAACATCTACTACACTTAAATTCTTGTTGGCCTTGAGGTTTGAGCAGTCGCCTGCTACGCAAGCGACGCAAGTTCGAATCCCAGCGGGGCATGTACCAATGAGTTTTTCTAAAAAACTTATGATTCCACACCACGTGCTTTACGGTGAAGGAAAACATCGTGATGAAACCTGCATATTTCTGAGAAGTAATTCAATGACGTATGTAAAGTGTCTGAGACGGCGATGGACTCACCATCTGTCACGTTGGCACTCAATCTTCGGTGAAACCTCTGCGTACCCCTTCGGGGAATACAGGCGTGAGCATATTTATTTTTACCACAGCATGGGTATCAACTCGGCTGGGCAGCGTTCGGGAAGTTACGCAGCGTCTTCTCACCCGAAATACCTCAGTGTCTGAAGACCAAAGTCTTCGAACAGTGCGTGTTACAAGTGATGACCTACGGTGCCAAGACGTAGTCTCTAACTGTAGGCCCCTTGAATAGGCTCAAAGTCACTCAACGTGCCATGGAAAGAGCTATGCTTGGTGTCTCGCTACGAGATCGAATCAGAAACGAGGAGATCCGTAGACGTACTAAGGTAACCGACATAGCCAATCGGGTTAGCAGGCTTAAGTGGCAATGGGCAGGCCACATTGCTCGAAGGACTGATGGCCGCTGGGGCAGTAGAGTTCTCGAGTGGAGACCACGTACCGGCAAGCGCAGCGTAGGGCGTCCCCCCGCGAGTAGGACGGACGATCTGGTCAAGGCCGCGGGGACCCGCTGGATGCAGGCCGCTTCCAACCGGGTGAGGTGTAAATCATTGGGAGAGGCCTATGTTCAGCAGTGGACGTCCTATGGCTGATATGATGATGATGATGGGTATCAAAGAAAGGGCTTGCTGAGGACAACACAACAACTACATACAGATATTTTAGCTCTCAAAGTATGATTTAAAACAAAATATATAGTCACCTTCGTACCAAAAGATATAATTCGCTTATAACTGAGGTCGCTGCGAGGCATCAAGGTATCGATGGGTTAGGGCGAGAGACAACAAGGCCGTTTTACGATCGCCACACATATGGGAGTCATTGCTAGTCATTCCGAGGTAGATTGGTACATTATACAGATATAAATAATCTATAAACGAGCAATTCTTGTATATATATATATAATCGGAATCTCGTAAAGGTATCTAACGATTTTAATGAAATTTTGCATATAGGGGGTTTCAGGGGCAAAAAATAGATCTAGCTAGGTTTCATTTATGGAAAACATCGTTTTTACCATGTTTTCAGGCACTGAAAAACTCATAAAATATCATTACAATACGACAGCAAATTTCTCCGACATCTGTCAAGTTATGGTAGCTCAAAGGTGAGGCTTCCAGCTTATGGGGCGATAACTGGTTCAAAACTGTAATATTTTTTCTTTTTTTTTTTCGATTTTTTGTGTATGAAGAAACCGAGCACAGCTCGGTCAACCAGGTACTACTATTTATGTATGTATATATGTATGTGGATGTATTTTAATGCACTCTTTATTTATTTCGTCTTAATAAAATTTTAACAACTAAAAACATTCTTACATACTTCTCCAAATGACATCTGTTTTTTCAATAAAAAATAATGACTTGAATTTATTTTAATAGATAAACTCATACTCACGGTAGTTCATAGACACAAATAAAACCTATTTATTCCAAACAAAGCTCAAACAATAAACAAACTAACGTTAACTTAATATATTATTGAACATGTAGTGTCTGAGACGGCGATGGACTCCCTCTGTCACGTTGACACTTAATCATATTCGGTGAAATGTGGGTGTTGTTGTTACAACACCTCTGTTTACCCTTTCCGAGACCGCTCTGGGCATATCTTTTTTATGTGGACTGAGTGATGTCTCATCTATAAAGATAAATAAAACTGAAATGTCTGTTTGTAATTCCAAAATAACAGCTTTTCCCTAAATGTATATGAATGTATATACGATGTTAACATAAAAAAATATTTTTTTTATTTTCTCTTTCTTTCGGTTCATTTGTTCTGGCTAATCTCCGAAACGGACGGGCCGATTTTAACAAGACTCACTGGCGTGCTAACATTACAAGGAGTAACTTTGGCTACTTTAAATTTAAAAAAAAATGTGACCGTGAGCCATCCATGTATGTAATGCTATGCTTCATAAAATTGATAAAAAACTTTTGAACATATTAATGTTGATTCACTTACGCTGTTATATTTATTGAGACACCAATTCAAACCATCCCTACAACTTATAAAATCCTTAGTTGCGATATGAAAGCGTAATGGGTGTAGTTACAAATCAACTGTCATGTAGGATCACATGTTATTATAAGACCAAGCATTACGCTGGTGTCATACTGTGGTATAACAATTTTTAAGAGGGCATAAGGGCACCTACATACATGCATATACTCTTCTCATATACATATACAGCGGGGCCTGTACCAATGCGTTTTTCTATAAAGTTATCTGCAGTGATTTCATTCACACCACGTGTTTAACGTGTATTGTGCCTGAGACGGCGATTAACATGGTATCGAAGATATTATGAATATAAATTTCATTATAATCGTTTGTGAGGTTTAAGCGGGAAAGCGTAACAGGCAGACAGAGTTACTTTCGCATTTATGATATTAGTAAGGACTAGTAAGGATATATAATACTCATGTCGCGGTATTTGTTAACAAGCTTCTCCGAAACAGATGGACCGATTTGTATGAAATTTACATGCATATCAAGTAGGTCTGAGAATCTGGCAACATCTATTTTTCATACCCTTGAATTATAGGGGTGGTTTATTGGGCATAGTAGTAACATAATAATACTGCCTCTTTGGTCAGTGATTTCACACCACATGCTTTACGGTGAAGCAAACATCATGACAAAACCTGTATGTCTGAGAATTAATTCAAACACGTATGTATAGTGACTGAGACGGCGATGGACTCATCTTTTGTCACGTTGGCACTTAATCATCTTGTGTGAAAAGTGTGTGTTGTTATTACAACACCTCTGCCTACCCCTTAGGGGAATACAGGCAAGAGCATATGCGCGGCCCTCATCCTGGCTGTTACTGGGCAATTACAGATGGAGAATCATATTCGGATCACATTATGATTCTCCCAAAGTGGCCTTTTTAGACCTATTGGTATTTAATGATTCGACACTGTATTGATTTGTTCCCTGGACAACTACTTGAAGACCGCACTATTGAAGTTTTTATTTTTTCATGATATGTTCTCTCGCAGTTGGTAGGGGGGAGTTACCTCCACTGCTTAACCGGACTAAAGGGCGAGACCCAAGGGCCTCCAGCCGAGCTTAAACTAAGCAACACAGCTAAGGGCACCCCGGTGCGGGGCTCGGACCTCGGCTTAGGGCGTTGCTGGGGGATGAGCTAGGGAGCTGGATCTGAGTGGTATTATTTAGGGACATGTTTAAGGCTAGTGGCTTGGCGCGCGCCATTTAATACCGAACTATATACACAATTAAAAGAGAATCTTAACATCGAGATGTAAAATGATAAGGCGCCATCTTGTGAGAATATGGCTAACTACTAACATGTAAAGTACGTTAAACATGTTTTTTTAACAAAGCTAGCATAATTTGCTCCTTGTAACATTTGCTATATACCAGTGAAAGTCTCGTTAAAATCGGTACCGTAATTATCGTATAATTGTAAATCTCAGTACCGTATATTCATATGCATTTAGTGAAAAGCTGTTCTTCTGGAATTACAAACAGACACTTAAATTTTATTTATCTGTATAGATGTATAGATAAGTATTATATGTCTAAGATGGGGGGGATTTGTGTGATTTGATACAATATTTTATAGCGAGGTGTGAAGACTTTAAATGGAATTTAAAAGCGTGAAACGCTGATGCATACTGGATAACACATGTAAGATGGAGACAAGAAATATATTTTTTTCACAAGATGTGTTGCCCTTGGTGTTTGAGCAGTCGTCTGCTACGCAAGGGACGCACGTTCGAATCCCAACGCTAGCTTACGACTACTTCTTTGAATTTCAACTATCTGCTAATGAAAGTTTCGTTAAAATTGGCAGATATTAGCCAGAGCAAACAGACAGACAGCGAAATAAAGACAACTTTAAAAAACTCCTTTTTTATATGTATGTACTTATGTGTATATACTTTCTGTATAATTTGGAATTTTTTCGTTATTAATTTGGAAATACAAACAGATAATTCAATTTTATTTACCTATAAAGTCTGCATATATTTTTTTGTGAACCTGTACATGTCTGAGAAGTCAAATTCAAAGACCACATAGTGCCTGAGGCGGCGACAGACTCACCATCTGTGATATTCGGTGAAATGTGGGTGTTGTTACACCTCTGCGACCCCTCGGGGACCCTTCTGGGATGGCGTGAGCATATTTTTTATGTTGTAAATATTTAATGATTCCTTCCAGCATTATATCGTTAAGCGTCACCCGTCCCGACGCAATTAGACCGTGACTCGGCTCAGGGAAGATAGATTTGCAATACATACACAAACATACAATCCTACATATACTTGTAAATACTTGTACTGTTACTGCTAAGAGCACTTATTGATGTTTTACGTGAAATGATTTAAGATGTAGCAGTGGCCTGCAGTTTTACTCGTGTGGATTTAGTTTCATCATTGTTGGGGTCGGCACTTGATTCAACCCGATGTGGCTCCATGTTAGTCGCAATCAACTTATTAACTCCTTGTCCGTTATGTGCGCCTGGTACTTCGTGTACCATATCATCATTTCCCTGGCCTTATCCCATACATTGTTGGGGTCGGCACTTGTTTCAACCCGATGTGGCTCCATGTTAGTCGCAATCAACTTATTAACTCCCTGTCCGTTATGGGCGCCCGGTACTTCGTGTACCATATCATCATCTCCCTGGCCTTATCCCATACATTGTTGGGGTCGGCACTTGTTTCAACCCGATGTGGCTCCATGTTAGTCGCAATCAACTTATTAACTCCTTGTCCGTTATGTGCGCCTGGTACTTCGTGTACCCTATCATCATCTCCCTGGCCTTATCCCATACATTGTTGGGGTCGGCACTTGATTCAACCCGATGTGGCTGATCACCTGATTTTTATACGAAGCGACTGCCATCTGACCTTCGCAACCCCTTTTACGAGGAAAATCTGTGATCTGTGTTAAACCAGTTGTCAGACTATTTTAGGCCTCCGACTGACCTGTAACGATTGCCAAAGATGATAAATTGGCAACCGGGACCGACGGCTTAACGTGCTCTCCGAGGCTAGAACCTAACATGTTTTCCAAAAATAAGTACCCTATGTTTCTCCTTGAAACAACAGCTTTCTGACAGTGAAAGTTCCGTTTAAATCAGTTCAGCCGTTTTCGAGATTAGAGTATTACATACATACTGTATTCCCCGAAGGGGTAGGCAGAGGGTTTGTTATCACAACACCCACTTTTCACCGAATTTTTGATTGACGTGACAGATGGTGAGTCTATCGCCGTCTCAGGCACTATACACACGTCTTTGAATTACTTCTCAGAAATATGCAGGTTTCCTCACGATGTTTTCCTTCACCGTAAAGCACGTAGTGTGAAATCACTGTACATAAGCTTTTTAGCAAAACTCATTGGTACAGGCCCCGTTGGGATTCGAACTTGCGTCGCTTGCTTAGCAGGCGACTGCTCAAACCCCGAGGCCACTACGGCTCTCATATACATTTAGTAAAAAGCGGATATTTTGGAATTACAAACAGACACTTTAATTTTATTTATATGGATGTATAGGTTAAGCTTAAGATAGATGGAGTGTATATATAAATAGATGTATAGAATTATTAATAAATGCGCATTATTATTGAGGATTAAATTTGTTAAGTAGTGTAAGATGGCCATATTTTGGTAACTTCTGTGAAAATAAAATTAAAATTATTTATTTAAACATACACATGCTCACGCCTGTATTCCCTTTGGGTTGGAGGTGTTGTAATCACAACACCCAATTTTTACCGAAGATGATTAAGTGCCAACGTGACAGATGGTGAGTCTTATTTAAATTCTATTCTTAATTCTAATTTTAATGATAACTAATATAATAATTTATTAAATACTTTTTGAAACTCAAGACAGGAGTTACTTGCCGGTTCTACTCATAAGGCTAGTTCGCAAATCGGTTCTTATGCCCTTAAATATGAAGGAAGTTTTGTAAATAAAGTTTTCAACAAGTTTGTAATTGTTATATTTTAGATGGCAACTTTTTCTCCACACTAGCATTGTTATAAATGGCACAGCTTTTAATTGCTCTGAATTATTATTGTTGAAGAAAATTTAATTAAACTTAGTCTTTACAATATCAGCTATCTACCAGTGTGAAGTCGCGCTAAAATCGGCCCAGCCGTTTTACAGTTTATACGAAATAAACAGACAGAGATTTTTTACAATTTTATTTATCTGTAAGGATTATTATAATGTGACGAAAACAGGCCCTCTCACCCTACTTCGTAATGAAATTCATTTAAACAGCTGGTTACGATCGGATTAGACATTATTCTGTTCGCGACACTGACTCCCTCGTCTAAGGAATTACAAAACCGTTTGTTTACATCTCGTGTATCTGTGTTTAATCGTGGATTAAGAGTTAAAGATCTGTAAAGGAATTGTATTCAGCGCCATCTCTTGACGAGCAGTACTAGAGAATTCAATTGCTTTTTCGTTTTATGTGATATATTCCAAGTATGTTTATAGTATATTAGTATGTATTTAAGGCGTTATTCATTGCAATGTTTTTTTTAACGATCGGATTCGTGGGTTTCAACATCCAAAATTGAAATATAATTTTATATTTCGTTACTGCTACCGCCATCTATTGAATCTTATTGCGTACTTATTTGAAGTAATGTGATGACAAGTTTGATTACGTGATAACTCGAGAGATGGCGCTGTGTATTTTATTTAAATCTCATAAAACCACCACACAAGCCACCTTCATCCAGACCCTTGTAGTATATATATAAAACGATCAAGGAATAATGTAAACACGTAATTAATATGCCTTTGAAGAGTATAATATTTGAAATAACAAACCGCCACCAATCTAGTAACGCAATAACACTATTCTAAACAGTAATTATAAAGTTTTCACTATTTCACAAACTTAAATTAAGACAACATGTAAACATAATATTATAATTTTATACATATATATAACATCAATTAATTGTATATATACAACTTTTACAAGTTCGTCATTTTATAAGTTTAAGGGTAAGTGCATATATCGTGGATAGCTAACTATACAAATGTTTAGATGTTAATAGCCTTGTATACTACAGTAGTATTTGGAGCTACAGTGGTAGTGTTCCATGAGTCGGTAGTATTGGGGGCTAGAGTGGTAGTAGTGTTCCAGGAGTCAGTAGTATTGGGGGCTAGAGTGGTAGTAGTGTTCCATGAGTCTGTAGTATTGGGGGCTAGAGTGGTAGTAGTGTTCCATGAGTCAGTAGTATTGGGGGCTAGAGTGGTAGTAGTGTTCCAGGAGTCAGTAGTATTGGGGGCTAGAGTGGTAGTGTTCCATGAGTCGGTAGTATTGGGGGCTAGAGTGGTAGTAGTGTTCCATGAGTCAGTAGTATTGGGGGCTAGAGTGGTAGTAGTGTTCCATGAGTCGGTAGTATTGGGGGCTAGAGTGGTAGTAGTGTTCCATGAGTCAGTAGTATTGGGGGCTAGAGTGGTAGTAGTGTTCCAGGAGTCAGTAGTATTGGGGGCTAGCGTGGTAGTAGTGTTCCATGAGTCAGTAGTATTGGGGGCTAGAGTGGTAGTAGTGTTCCAGGAGTCAGTAGTATTGGGGGCTAGAGTGGTAGTAGTGTTCCATGACTCGGTAGTATTGGGGGTTAGAGTGGTAGTAGTGTTCCATGAGTCAGTAGTATTGGGGGATAGAGTGGTAGTAGTGTTCCAGGAGTCAGTAGTATTGGGGGCTAGAGTGGTAGTAGTGTTCCATGAGTCAGTAGTATTGGGGGCTAGAGTGGTAGTAGTGTTCCATGAGTCAGTAGTATTGGGGGCTAGAGTGGTAGTAGTGTTCCATGAGTCAGTAGTATTGGGGGCTAGAGTGGTAGTAGTGTTCCAGGAGTCAGTAGTATTGGGGGCTAGAGTGGTAGTAGTGTTCCATGAGTCAGTAGTATTGGGGGCTAGAGTGGTAGTAGTGTTCCATGAGTCAGTAGTATTGGGGGCTAGAGTGGTAGTAGTATTCCATGAGTCAGTAGTATTGGGGGCTAGAGTGGTAGTAGTGTTCCATGAGTCAGTAGTATTGGGGGCTAGAGTGGTAGTAGTGTTCCATGAGTCAGTAGTATTGGGGGCTAGAGTGGTAGTAGTGTTCCAGGAGTCAGTAGTATTGGGGGCTAGAGTGGTAGTAGTGTTCCATGAGTCAGTAGTATTGGGGGCTAGAGTGGTAGTAGTGTTCCATGAGTCGGTAGTATTGGGGGCTAGAGTGGTAGTGTTCCATGAATCGGTTGTATTGGGAGCTGGAGTGGTAGTAGTAGTCCATGACTTAGTAGCATTAGGGGCTGCTGTGGTAGTATTCACACCTGTAGTTGTAGTCGTCACAGTTTCGGTAGTAGTCGGGGCTGGAGTAGTAGTGCTGTTACTAGACTCGGTAGTATTAGGTGTTTGTGTACTGGTAGTGTTGAAGTTAGGCGTTGCTGTTCGAGGCACTCCTAGCAGTTTGCAGTTAGCGAATATTGGAGAAGTGCAATCCTGTAAAGAAAATATTTTGTTTAATGTGGACAAAAAGTTTGAAAGTGCCTCCCGGAACGAATTAATTGCTATAGCCTATGAGAGTTTGCTGCATACGTATTGGTGAATTTTCGGTGTACTATAAGTACACCTCTACTCTGCCCCTTCAAAGAGTACAGGCCTGAGCAAATGCATGTATGTTGGATACATACGTCTTTGAATTACTTCTCAGACATATGCTGGTTTCCTTACGACGTTTTCCTTCACCGTATAGAACGTGGTGTGAAATCACTGCACATAAGTTTTTTTTAAACCACACGACCATCACGGCTTTAAATAAGAAGTTAATCTTAGTTTACTTTTTTTAAGAGAATTGAATTTTTTATTTCTTCTGAGGGCAAAAATGTTTAGTTTTTGTTAGAAAAAGAAACCAGGTTCTTGAATATAATAATACTTACTTGTCGAATCGCCGAAAACTGAGTACCAGGAGCGCATGTCCTTGGCGCAATGTATTTCATTCCAAATTGGCAGTAATAGTGCTTTGTGCAGTCATACTCGTGGGGAAGGAGTTAGTGGGCGAAGATGGGCGGGCAGTCAGCGTGACGCTCATACAGCATCAGCATCGGCGACTGGAAGAAATTTTTGTATTATTGATAATGCTAATTTAGGTAAGGCTAAGGTAGGGAGACGTGATCTCCCGATCGATATACAAAGCTACCGGACTGTACCGTTCACGTTATAGAAGATACCACACCAATAATGCTAACTCAGAGTAGTGTTGCGTTCACAAGGGGAGTGAGGTCTCCAGTGATACATAGAGGGGAGGGGAGGAGAGAAGTCGCTGTGTTAGCAACAGTTGTCATTATGGTAGCATAGGGATTTCTTGTTAAGAGCGAGTGACACTTGGTGTTACAGCCTATCCATAGGCTGCAGTAGCTTACCATCAGGTCTGTATGCTTGTTTGTTATCTTAGTATTATAAAAAACTTAATCAGATAAGAGACAGTATAGTGGATATTTCATCCCTAATCATCTTCAATGTATTTAGGTCTATAACGCTTATTCCTGCGTCCGCCTAGGCTGGGAAGACGGGACATACATACATACATACATACATATGCTCACGCCTGTATCCCATGGGGGTAGGCAGAGACTACTGTTTGCCACATGCTACGATCCTTACATACTTCTTTCGCTTCATCCACATTCATGCATCTCTTCATACACTTTCTTCGGTTACGAGTGCTCCTAATTTGACCTTTCTGAAAAATACTATTAATTTGGTCATAGTAGTTCTTCCTTGGACGCCCTCTACCGACACTTCCGGTCACATTCGCTCTATAAATTTCTTTCGTTAATCGCCTTTCACTCATCCTTTCGATATGTCCAAACCATCTCAACATACTTTTTTCAATTCTGGTCACCACATCATTCTTCAACTTGCAACTGTCTCTTATCACACTATTTTTCATACGATCTACAATGGTGCAAATTGAAGACGGGACATAATAAAAAAAAATGCTCACGTCTTCCCAGAAAGGTCCTCGAAGCAGGGGTGTTGTTACAACAACACCCACGTTTCACCGAATATGATTAAGTGCCCACGTGACAGATGGTGAGTCCATCGCCATATCTTTGAATAATTTCTCAGACGTATGCAGGTTTCCACACGATGTTTCCCTTCACCGTAAAGCTCTTGGGTAGAAATTACATAAGTTTTAAGAAAAGCTCATTGGTGCAGACTGCTGGGATCCGAACTTGCATCGCATGCGTAGCAGACGACTGCTCAAACCACACTGCCACAACGGCTCACACACATATAATGTTCTTCAAAGTTCAACATTGTATAATTACCGTTGTTGCATCTCTCTCCTGTGGTCGGGCCTGCACTAGAGCCAGGGTGATGGTCAGAATAAGGAATTTATCTGGAAATAAATAAATAAAAATAAAATAAATATGCTCAGGCCATCTTAGAAGGGTCCCCGAAGGGTCAAGCAGAGGTATTGTAACAACAACACCCACATTTCACCGAATACGATTGCCAACGTGTCAGGGGGTTAGGCCATTTCCGTCTCAGCCACTATACATACGTCGCTGAATTACTTCTCAGACATATGCAGGTTTCCTCACGATGTTTTCCTTCACCGTCAAGCACGTGGTGTGAAATCACTGTAGATAAGTTTTTTAGAAAAACTCATTGGTACAGGCCCCGCTGGGATTCGAACTGCTCAAACCGCAACGCCACCACGGCTCTCAAGGCCACCACGGCTCTATAATTTGCTGAAGTCCGTACCCATTCCCCAAGGGGTAGGCAGAGGTGTACTTCAAGTACACCCACATTTCAACAGTTATGTTTAAGTCCCATGTAATAGGACGCGAGCCTATTGCCATTAACACTCCGGGGTGATACTGGGATATTACATGTGGAACAACCAAATATCCCCTTCCCCTAAATGGGGTTCGAAAGCCAGACTTCGTGTTCCGCGGCAGCGTTTACAGCCACTAGATCAACGAGGCAATCAGTCAGTATTTAAAAGTAAAGTATAATGTAAACGTACATTGATGCATTGCAGCGTCGATTTGAAATTTTCTTGAAGAAAAATATTTATTGACGCACTCTTACTGCTACCAGTAACACTTAATGTTCATTCAGTAATCAAGTCGTCTTATATATATTACAATATCCTTTTGGCCCAAGATAAGCCCATTCATGATTATCATCTAAAATCACAATACTTACGTCGTGATGTTTGGAAATTATCTTACGTTAATTGGCGTGTAGTATCAAGTATCTGATTAGTGATATCTTTTTAATCACATGACACCATTTTAGGGGTATGTGACGAATTGGTTAAATCAGAAGCCTTTAGAAAATCTACTCTCTGTCTCCGGAAATCTATTGTAGTTTCAGTAAACCTTTGTTATTGATCGAACTCTACCGTTCTTTATTTAAATACATACATACATATGCTCACGCCTGTATTCCCCGAAGGGGTAGGCAGAGGTGTTGTAATCACAACACCCACTTTTCACCGAAGATGATTAAGTGCCAACGTGACAGATGGTGAGTCCATCACCGTCTCAGACACTTTACATACGTCATTGAATTACTTCTCAGAAATATGCAGGTTTCCTCACGATGTTTTCCTTCACCGTAAAGCACGTGGTGTGAAATCACTGTACATAAGTTTTTTAGAAAAACTCATTGGTACAGGGCCCGCTGGGATTCGAACTTGCGTCGCTTGCGTTGCAGGCGACTGCTCAAACCTCAAGGCCACCATGGCGATTTATTTAAATAATTTATCTAAAGTAGGTTTGATATATGTTATGTATATAGTTAGCTATACGTATATGCAGGCTGCGTCCACTACGCCCTTATAACATTGTGTCCGACTCAATAAACGCCAGTGCCAATTCCAGCTACAATCGTTTCACTTGTCTCACATACTTAACAGTGGCGACGAGTATGGGATTATTTATGTATACGTCAAGGAATTTTCTTGCAGATCACGTTCGGACGCAATTTTGTAACGAATAAGAACCGTGGTAGGGACTTTCGGCCGAAGATTCGGTTTTCGGAGGAAGCGAGTTAGCCCCCCGTACCCCAAATATTCAACCGTGTAATAACATAAGTAGATATTGTAACTTTCGTGATGGCGATGGACTCAGCATCTGTTATGTTAGTACTTAATCATCTTCGGTGAAAAGTCTGCTTATCCGCTTACCCCTTCAGAGACCCTTTTGAGATGGAGTGAGTCTAATTTTGGACTATACGTCTTTCAAAATGTAAATAAATTGTCTAGGGGTACGGAACTTTAGAGGTACGAGGGCTTTGCACTTGACATTTTCATATTAAATAATTTCCGGTTTACCGAACACTGCTCCTCAATAAACACGTCATCATGAATTTAAGAGTAATAACTCTTGTCGGTGTAACCGATGCATTTCTTTCCACTTGTCTCCGTCTAGTGCCATCTCTTTGACCTCCTTATACGTCTCCTTATACTCACCTTTTCTTCATAAACACGTATCATGTAAATAAGAAAAAAACTTATTAACAGATTTGTCTAAAGCTTTTGACAAAGTTAACCATACTATGACCTCACTAAAAATAAGAAAACTGTATTTATGATAAAAAATATATGCTATTACTTTACATTGAAGATAATAAAAAGAGCAATTGTATGTCTTAAAGAAATTTCAAATTCTATTTCGGTAAAGTAACTTCAGCGCACCCTCAAGGAACTCAGTTGGGCTCAATGCTATTCCTTTTATTTACTACGAACTTTTAAGCACGCTGCTTACATTTGCTGGATGCTGACGATTTAATTAATTATAGTTATTTTGGTGACGTACAGACCTACCTCCTTTCATCCACATTCATCAACGAATATTGTAAATATTTTTATAAAAAAACTACAATATTTTTGATGAATTGTATATCTCTATATTGAAGAAGCCGTGGTGGCCTTGAGGTTTGAGCAGTCGCCTGCTAAAATCTGTAAGCTCAATTCCCAGCGGGGCCTGTACCAATGAGTTTTTATATAAACTTATGTACAGTGATTTCACACGTGTTTTATGGTGAATGAAAACATCGTGAATCAACCTGCATAGGCATATTATGTCTGAGAAGTTTATCAAAGACATAGATATCAAAATAAGTATATCAAAGAAAGCATGTATAGTGACTGCGACGGCAATAGACTCCCATGTCACGTTGGTATTAATCATCTACGATGAAAATTTGGTGTTGTTATTACAACACCCCTGCCTACCCCTTCGGGAAATACAGCGTGAGCATATGTATGTATTTACGATAGTCTAAAAGTAGTTTCATCCAGACTTGTCTTGTCTGAATTTGGTCTTCGTCTAAACCATGTTTTGAAAAAGGGGTTTAGTGTTTACATCCTTGATCGCCAATTGATAATTGGATGCAGATAAGCAATAATGTGTCAACCCGCATAAACTTGGTTTTGAGAAAATGGCGTCTTAAGATGATTGTATACGTGATTTAAGATTTGTTTTATGACATAAATCCATTTTTTACGTACTTTTATGTTTCAGATGACTTGAAACACTTTTTTAGAATGTTAAATACGTGATGCATTATCAAAATATATCAAAACCTTTGAATTTGACTTTTTGTGGGTTGACACATTATTGCTTATCAGCATCCAATTGCGAATGGTAATCGTAGGCTTAGCTCTGATATTAATTAGTAGTTAATAGATAGTGTGTGGTGACTTCATTCAACTCTGTTATTGTATTATATACAACAAATTGAGTCATCGTATGACGGATAAGATCATGATTGATCTCCTATACATATGCTCACGCCTTACGTACACTTATGGTACACGTATATTTCTCCAGGTATGTTTAAGTCTCATGTAATAGAGGACGTTTGTCTTATATATAAAGAGCCGTGGTGGCCTTGAGGTTTGAGCAGTCGCCTGCTACGCAAGCGACGCAAGTTTGAATCCCAGCGGGGCCTGTATCAATAAGTTTTTCTAAAAAACTTATGTACAGTGATTTCACACCACGTGCTTTACGGTGAAGGAAAACATCGTGAGGAAACCTGCATTTCTGAGAAGTAATTCAATGACGTATGTAAAGGGTCTGAGACGGCGATGGACTCACCATTTGTCACGTTGGCACTTAATCATCTTCGGTGAAAAGTGGGTGTTGTGATTACAAAACCTCTGCCTACTTCTTCGGGGAATACAGGCGTGAGCATATGTATGTATGTATGTATGTTGTCTTATATCTTTAAACGAGCAATTCTATGGAATTATATGGAATCTGAATCTCTGAAACGGCTTCAACAATTTTCATGCAATTTTGTGTGTAGGGAGTTTCAAAGTTAAAAAATAGACCTAGCTAGGTTAAATTTATGGAAAACATCGTTTTGGCCATGTTTTGCCTTGTTTGGTCACAATACGACAATACATTTCGCCGTAAACATCTGTCAAGTTATGATAGCTCAGCGTAAGGCTTCAACGATGGGGCAATAACGAAACTAGAGTACCCCGGTTCGAGACTGACGTTCACCGGTAATTTTTTTTCAGCATAAATATTTGAGAAAACGTCATTGAAAAAGAAATCGATCACAGCTCGGTCAACCAGGTTCTTGTTATTAATAACTTCCAAGTGGCTGCTGCCACTGGGAAATTACAGATGCATAAACTTATTGATGTCTTAACTTATGTAACACATGAATTTGAAATTACTCGCAAATAATTTTTCCCAGATATCCGTGATGTTATTACCACCATCTCCACGGCTTTTTGGAATACTAATTCTCACGATATCCGAGATTAATTGAATTATCGTTGAGGTCACGGAAGCTAATATATAAAAGCTTATTTTTTCAAAATCTGGATTGGAGTGGATGTCTGGGAATAAGCCCTCGCGAGTATCCTTGGGGTGAAATCAGCTATCTTCTGAACATCACTTGTTTCATACTTTTGAGAGCCTTTGGCTTTTAGAAAACTACGATACCTTTTCCGGATCTAGTCTGAACTCTTGATTACTAATCTCAAGTCATCGCTCTATTAAAGTTGATGACTTAATATTTCATAATGAATATTACGATAACAGCCTACTTACTACAATACGTTTATCATTCATAAAATTGCTATCACCGTGATTTGTGTACGTGTAATCTACCTTATAATGTGTGTAGAGAAAAGTATGATGTCATTGCACGTTTCATCTTATAGGTAAATAAAAGAAGATGCCAGAATAATAATGCTACCTTAGAGTAGTACTGTGGTGTCAGTGACGGCTATGCTGGCAGACAGAGAGGCATGGAGGGCCGTAGTCTCCTTCTGCGAGACAGTAATGTCCCAAAAGGCGGCCTCCGAGCGGGATCGGGAGAGAGCCGATCCCTCTTGGAGACAACGGCGAAGGCGCATGCCCCGGACCGTCGTAAGAAGCGACTAAAAGGGGGTCGGAGGGCCTGCTGGCGGTGGTCGGGATGGGAGCTTTGACCATCGAGCCGCGGGTCCGGGAAGGTGGCAACGCCATGTGGCTCGCGCTGCCTTGCACAGCGAGGTCTCCAGGGGCGGCAATACAGCTGCCCCGGGGATGTGCCCGGCAAAGTGTTGGGACACCAGTGCAATCTATCAGAGTACCCGGAGTCGCCCCTGCGCATTGAGGATGGCCACCGGGGGGTTTTAGTGCGATAAAGATCCCACATACCCCGACCTGCCTCTCCCAAGGCGTTCGGGGATCTTTTGAAGCTTCCCCAATATAATTATAATTATGTATTGCAAATCGACCTCAGACAATCGGCTTATTTCCGCTTCTGAGATTGTAAGTACTTTTAACTGAAGATTTTGCGAAGAAAATTTCGTTCGATAACCAAAATAATATGCGGTTATAATTTTAAGTGAGTACCGATACCACAAAACGCTGCAATTAGAAAAATATTTTTTTATATGACAGATATTATTTATGTTATTTTGATAGCGCCATCTGTGTCTTTTACAATGAAGTAATATTATGTTGTGACACTAAGCTTAGCTCTAATTCGCTTAAAGTGTTCGTTACAATTCTCGATAGATGTCGCTAGAGGAATAAAAACTGAATTGTAATAAATTACAAGCTTTTGAGGTGTCGTTTCATATCATACATACTAGCTACCCGTCCTTGCTTCACTTCGGATTATGATTATTCATGACTATTACAAAAGATTTCTCATTAAAAGTAATAAATATGCTCATATATATATCTCAGAAGGGCTCCGAAGGAGGAAGCAGAGGTGGTAATAACAGCACCCACATTTCACCGAATATGATTAAGTGCCAACGTGACAGAGTGTGAGTCCATCGCCGTCTCAGACACTATACATACTATTTCTTTTAAGACTTTTAAGACCATCGGGTTAAGTTGTACTCAAAACGCTACCGTGGAACACGAAGTCCTGAGTTTGATAGCCGGTCTGACAAAGTGTTATTGGTTGTTAACATGTAATTCCCCAATATAAGTCCCGGAGTCTGGTTTAGTGCTCGGTTAATGGGAATAGGCTCGCCTCATATTACATGTCAATGTCAAAGTCAAAGTTAAAAATATCTTTATTCGATTAGACTTTTTACAAAGCACTTTCAAATCGTCAGAATGACATAATTATACAGGATTATACATGCTACCGCCAGGTTCCGAAGGTTGCTTTTACTGAGAAGAACCTGGCAAGAAACTCAGTAATTACTCTTTTCAAAAATATCGTACAATTTAAAAAAAATAACAAAATAAATCACTTGAGAAATGCAAGCCCATGGACACAGTTGCAATGCACAAAGCTAGCTGTGTACCAATCCCGCAGACACAGGTGCGTTATTTCACTAAGGTTTCTCAGCTTCGAACTCTACGACGAGCATTGGTTTCAATTATAGGAAACTGATACGTATAACATAAAGAATAAGGTTCAATTTCGTTTCTTTAAAACCGACACTCGACGATAAATGCGACACTGAGATCTAAGCAAGAAAATATCACTTCTACATTAAGTAGATCCAATGGGTTTTTCTAAAAAAACTTATGTGCAGTGTCTGTTGCCTGAGACAGCGATAGACTCACCATCTGTCACGTTGTCACTTAATCATCTTCGGTGATAAGTCCGTATTTTTACGAGAATACATGAAACTGGAACCACTAAGAACTGAAACCGCGGTCCCAGTCGCCTGATAGCATTTTTGAATCTGTCGACTGGGACCACATACCTAATTAGACCAAAAAGTAATTAATGTTTTTCGATATTAATACGTAATCGAATTTTTGGTCCCACTCCAGGCGAGTAGCATCAAAAGAAAATAAAAATGAATCAGGCATCTGGGAACGCGGCTGCAGTAAGATAGAGCGGTCCCAGTTGCCTGAATACTAGTTTTAACAACACCTACCACTACGGGGAATACAGGCGCGAGCATATGTATGTATTAAGTACATAAGTGATTCAGAACTTCAGGGTATTTTTTCCTTTTATCGTTAAAAAATATGATTATCAGTAATTCCAATATAAGGATCAAAGTAATCTGTCATGTTAAACATAATTGGCTTATCAAGTGCTTGTTTGATAATGAAATACATAAAAAGACTACTGTTTCATTCAAACAATACATTGTTTCAATTGTGGTCGAAATAAACATAGTGTTGGTACAAAAGTTTTCGTTCAAGAATATTCCGCGTCCAATCTGACGCAATTATGCTAGGTACGTATATATTTATAACCTCATACGATCTATACATCTTTTTTTTTTGTTGACGAGGAGGAAACCTTCAAAAGGTCCCCGACCGCCCTGGGAGAGGCAGATCGGGGTATGTGGGATTTTTACCGCACTAATACTCCCCGGTGGCCATTCTCAGTGCTCAGGGGGGACTCGCGCGAGCCACATCGCTTGGCCACCTTCCAGGGCCCGCGGCTCGGTGGTCAAAGCTCCCACCCCGATCACCGCCAGCAGGCCCTCCGGCCCCCTTTTAGTCGCCTCTTACGACAGGCAGGGGATACCATAGCCATATTCTTAAACCCTGGCTATTCGGTGGACGATCTATACATCTATTCCATACATTTTATATACATCATCATGAATTCAAGAGTAATAACTCTTGTCGGTGTAACCGATGCTACTCTTTCCATTTATCTCTGTCCAGTGCCATCTCTTTGACCTCCTTATACGTCATGACAGACACCTTTTCTTTAACTTGTTTCTTGTATGTATTGCCTTGGTCTATACAGATATATAAATACAATTTAAGTGTCCGTTTGTACTTCCAAATTAACTTTCACTAAATATGAAAGTAAGTATATAAAGTACTGAAATAAAAAACAATTTTTAAGCACTTTCTCAGTATTTTGTCTGTCTGTCTATCTGTTCCGGATAATCTCCGGCCGGACTGATTTTTGATTTAACTCTAGGCGGGTGAATCCGGGGCGTGCAGCTAGTCTATAATATTTTTAAATACGTAGAAAAAATTGAAGTCATAATTTCAATAGGCACCAAATTATTTGCTGTTTTGCTTAAACGCGCTAATCTCTGGAACTAATCGTCCGATTTGAAAAAAATATCTCAGTGTTAGATAGCCCATTCAAGGCTATAGGCTATAAGGTAAAGTCACCAGTCATGGACAGTATAAGCGATTTTTTTTCATATTTGCTCTGTAATTTCTTTATTTGTCAACACACATTCTTAAGGATTTGGAGGTAAATTAAAAGCTCTTTTCTTAATCAGAATTTAATGTTTAATTTAAGTTGAGTACTTAGTACAATGAAATAATATAAATAAACAACACTCCTACTTAGACACCATTAATGGACAGAATCCAGTGTTGTATTTTAGGGCAAAAATGATAATTTATATTATGGGTTAAATTATAAAATTGATGCATTTCTATTGATAAATCATTAAATAATATAAATTTCAACAACGGCGATACACCAGACACAAAATAAAATGATAAGTGTACCTTGCATCGAGATTTTAGTAAAAAATTAATTAAATTAATTAATATTGGTGTCGCCAAATGACACCGCGAAACTAACAACCGTTTTGGCTTCAATCAAAATGGGTGTCAGTTCTCAAAAACAGTTGTCATGACAGCTATAATACTGGCACAACTGATCGGTATTGACGTTTACTTAAAATTGGAAGAAAAACAAAAAATGTCCATGATTGGTCCACGTCCAACATGTGCCTTTACCTTATATCATCACGCTAAGACCTATCGCGGGGTAAATTTAACGTTAGCCCAAAGTATCTATTCCACGAGGACCTTCCAGTCCTGTATAATTATATCATTCTGACGACTTGAATGTATTTTGTAAAAAGTCTAATCGAATAAAATTTTTGAGTTTTAGTCAGCTTTTTTAATTTCTTCTCAGACATAATAATGCATAATAATAGTGGAGCTTCCATAATAGAGTTAAGCAACCCAATCCTTACCCAGCTATTGGATGGGTGAACGCGCGAGTTCCCTCCGTGCCTCGGGGAGCACGTTAAACCGTCGGTCCCTGTTGCCAATTTATCATCTTTGGCAATCGTTACAGGTCCGTCGGAGGCCTAAAATAGTCTGACAACTGGTTTAACCCAGATCACAGATTTTCTTCGTTAAAGGGGTTGCGGAGGTCAGATGGCAGTCGCTTCGTATAATAATTAAGTGATTAGTAACATCAGGTTGAATCAAGTGCCGACCACAACAATGTATGGGATAAGGCCAGGGAGATGATGACATAATAATGCAGGTTACATCACTATGTTTCCCTTCACCGTAAGCTTGTACTGTGTTTTCAATTACCTATAAAATGGGTATTTTTAATAATAATATCGCAAAACAGATTGTGTATTATATTTAAAACACGCAATTTGTAGATTAATACAGGAAGGTATAATCAGAGTGTAGATTATACTAATCTATTTTTATAACACGTTCCGGAATAACAATAAACTATAGGTATTTACTTTGTTTAATAAACAGGTACAATATAACATCTATTTATCTACAATAATATTATATTATACGATTTGATTGTATTTTGTTGGTTTGTTTGTGCATTGGATAGGCTCCCAAACTACTTGACCGATTTGAAAAATTCTTAGCAATGGATAGCTACATCATCGGCGAGTAACATAGGCTATATATTGTTCCCGTGTCGAGCCAATTCTATATATGAGCTCATTTTATACAAACACACTTGCATAAATTTTTTTCCTCTTTATAATATTAGTATAGATCACGACCCTGTGACACCAGTTTACTACAATAGGGCACCTATGTTGGACGCGGACCAATCATGGACATTTTTGGTTTTACTTAAAATTAAGGAAATGCGCAGTATTTTTTTTCAAATGTCAATACTGATCAGTTGTGCCAGTATTATAGCTGTCATAACAACAGTTTTTGACAACTGACACCCATTTTGATTGTGGCCATAACGGTTGTTAGTTTCGCGGTGTCATTTTGGTGTCGAAAATTTCTTACTAGAAACGCGAAGCAAGTAGGTTGTCATCTTATTTTGTGTCTGGTGTATCGTCGTTGTTTGAAATTAATTATCAATAGAAATGCATCAATTTTATAATATAATTAAACCTATACTATAAATTAACATTTTAGCCCTACAACACAACACTGGATTTTTACTGTCCATTAATGGTGTCTAAGTAGGAATGTTGTTTATTTATATTATTTCTTAACGTACTAAGAGCCGTGGTGGCTTCGGGGTTTGAGCAGTCGCCTGCTACGCAAGCGACGCAAGTTTGAATCCCAGCGGGGCCTGTATCAATAAGTTTTTCTAAAAAACTTATGTACAGTGATTTCACACCACGTGCTTTACGGTGAAGGAAAACATCGTGAGGAAACCTGCATATTTCTGAGAAGTAATTCAAAGACGTATGTATAGTGCCTGAGACGGCGATAGACTCACCATCTGTCACGTTGGCACTTAATCAAATTCGGTGAAAAGTGTGTGTTGTGATAACAACACCTCTGCCTACCCCTTCGGGGAATACAGGCGTGAGCATATGTTCTTAACGTACTAAGTACTAAACTGAAATTAAACATAAAATTCTGATTAAGAAAAGAGCTTTTAATTTACTTCCAAATCCTTAAGAATGTTGAACAATAAAAAAATGACAGAGCAAATATGAAAAAAATTTGCTTATACTGTCCATGACTGGTGACTTTACCTTAGCACTTTACAAAATTGCAGTACTTAAAGAAAAATTTTTTTAATTCAGCATTTTAAGAAACGTATATAAAACCATTTTTTTACTGTAGAAAATCATTTTTATTTTGCAGGTAAATTCCTACTCTTTGCCTCTATCGCCCTCGTGCAGGGCCGCCCACAAAGCGAAGATATCACGGTAATTAAACATTATTATTATCATCTTTATCATCAGTATAGGTACTTATTTTATCATCATCACGCCGAGCCCCTTATAGCCGCGTTATTCTTGGTTTTTCAGTGTACAAATCATAATACATACACGATAACGTTCAATTTAAACAACGAATCTAAATAGCAATCGAAACTTTGCTTAAGCCCTTTTGGAACTCCAGGCTGGTTTGCTTACACCGTGTTAGTGTATACAATTTTGAATTATAAATAAAACTCAAAAATATCTATATTCAATTAGACTCTTAACAAAGTACTTTCAAATCGTCAGAATGAAATAATAATACATGATTATATATTGCCTGGTTCGGAAGGTTGCTTTTACTCAGAAGAACCTGAATTTATTACACAATTTCAAAAAATACAAAATAAATCACTTAAGAAATGTAAGCCCATGGACACAGTTCCAATGCACAAAAATTAATATAAGGTATAATTCTAGGAGTTCTACTTATCTAAATCCGTAGCTTGAGATGACCAGAGAGATTACGTGGGACAAGCAGCACCGGTTCACAAGCATGATGCGAATGCCAGCCATTATTGGAATTTAAATTAAGTCATAGCTAAGCCTATATTGCCATCCAAAACAGGCGTATAGTGCCAAATGTCATCAGTCAAATTAGCTGATTTAAAATTCACTTGCAAGATTCCATCCAAAAAAAATTAAGGCTCGAGATGACCAGCCCCCGCAAGTAGCTTATACGACAAAATTCACCAACCAGTTTAAACTAATCAAGTGTTTTTTTTCAGTCCTCTCCCGAGCTATACGAGCCCCACCCTGACTGCCCTCCCATCCACTCCCACTACCTCTTACCCCACGAGTATGACTGCTCCAAGTTCTACTACTGCGAGTATGGTCTGAAGTATATTGAGCCCAGGGAATGCGCTCCTGGCACTCAGTTCTCAGCAGCCGATCAGGTCAGTACTTTTTTTCGGACACTAGATACTATAAAGGTATCTGCCAAAGCCTACATTCTACCAGATTGTAAGCTACTGCAGCCTATGAACGTGACCAATACTTGACTGCGATCTTCTGTAAGGTGGAGATACTACAGACAGCTCTGTAAACCTCACTCATCTTGTGAACACAACACAACAATAGAGCAGTGTTATTTGGCGATCTTCTGTAAGGAGATACTGTCTCCGGATAGGCAACTCTGTATGCTTGAACAAAAGTACTGAATATCTGTATATTTTTTAGGTGTGCACTCACCCATACCTGGCTAACTGCACACTACCTGGAGCACCCCCTTCAGAGGAAACGGAAAGCACTACAGCAGCACCTTCTGAGGGTACTACTTCTAGTACTACTCAAGACGCTGCTTCTACAACTACCACTCAAGCCTCAACTACTACTGAAGCCCCAACTACTACCACACAAGCCCCAACTACCACTGAAGCCCCAACTACTACCACACAAGCCCCAACTACTACCACACAAGCCCCAACTACCACTGAAGCCCCAACTACTACCACACAAGCCCCAACTACTACCACACAAGCCCCAACTACCACACAAGCCCCAACTACCACTGAAGCCCCAACTACTACCACACAAGCCCCAACTACCACTGAAGCCCCAACTACTACCACTCAAGCCCCAGCTACTACCCAAGCCCCAACTACTACTACACAAGCCTCACCATCTACTCAAGCTTCCACTACACAAGGTTCTACTCAAAACCCCTCTGCTACCGACTCGCCCTCGACCCCAGAAGATTCAGACAGCTATGAAGTGTTAGACAATGGCTGTCCTGCTGACTTCCACGTCCACAAGCTCTTGGCCCATGAAGAGTACTGCGATAAGTTTTACTACTGTGTCTTCGGCGAGAAGGTGGAGCGGGTGTGCGCTCCTGGGACTTTCTTCAACTATGCCATCCAGGTATTTCACTTTATCTCCTTGAAAATGAAAATGATTTATCCAGTTTAGGCCATGGTAAGGCACTTTTGAATGTCGAAGAATTTTACTTAATAATTTAAGCAAATCATCATCTCCCTGGCCTTATCCCATACATTGTTGGGGTCGGCACTTGATTCAACCCGATGTGGCTGATCACCTGATTTTTATACGAAGCGACTGCCATCTGACCTTCGCAGCCCCTTTGAAGAGGAAAATCTGTGATCTGGGTTAAACCAGTTGTCAGACTATTTTAGGCCTCCGACTGACCTGTAACCATTGCCAAAGGTGATATATTGGCAACCGGAACCGACGGCTTAACGTGCTCTCCGAGGTACGGAGGGAACTCGGGCGGTCATCCATCCAATTACTGGTTATGGTTAGGGTTGCTTAACTTCGCTAATGGAATGATTTGCACAACAGCAACTATGCCACGAGCTCCTCAAATCCTAGTCCAGAGAAAATCCTACTAGTCTTACTAATATTTTAAACCTAAGTAATAAGTTACTTCTCGTACATTGACCATGTGCCTGTGAAAGTCCCGTTGAAAAACAGACAGATTTTTTAAAATTATTTTTTTTATGTGAGTAGGGTATATACTTTCGTATGCATTTAAGTGAAAAGCTGTTAATTTGAAATTACAAACGTACATTAAAATGTTATTTATCTGTATGTATACATAAAAATCGGTGGCTTTCATTGGATTAACATTAAATGAAAAATTCCAGGTATGCGACTGGCCAGAGAATGTAGAATGCGACGGCAAGGTCTATAACGAGGGTGATGATGATAATGATGATGACAAAGAATCCGTCATCACCGTGAGACCTGATGATGACTTCGAAGTCCTCCCCAACGGTTGTCCAGTAGACAGCAGTATTCATCATCTCCTACCTCATCCAACAATCTGTAGTCAATTCTACTACTGTAATTTCGGTGAAATGATTCTTGCGAATTGCCCAACTGACACATACTTCAACCCTGAACTTCAGGTTAGTGATATTCATGAATCTTATACCTTTAAACGAACAATTCTTGTTTATACCTACACTTGTAAACATATATATAAAGAATCTGAATCTCGGAAACGGCTCTAACGATTTGCATGAAATTTAGTGTGTAGGGGGGTTGCAGGGGCAAAAAATAGATAGATAGGTTTCATTTTTGGAAAACATCGTTTTGACCATGTTTTCAGGCACTGAAAAACTCATACAATATCATTACAATACTACAAGTTATGGTAGCTCAAACGTGAGGCTTCCAGCTTACGGGGCGATAACGAAACTATAGTACCCCGGTGCGAGACTGACATGCACCGGTAAATTTTTTTTTTTAAGAATTTTAACTCAATTCCGGAATAAATATATTTCCATCTCGTTTTAAATCCGTATCAGAAAAAGAGAGCTACTTCCAAACTGACAATCTAATTTTACATATATTTATATATATATTATGTTCACGCCTGCATTCTCCGAAGGGGTTGGCAGAGAGGTGTTGTCACTACACCCACTTTTCACCGAAGATGTTTAAGTACCAACGTGATCTATGATGAGCCTATCGCCGTCTCACCCATTATACATACCTGTTTGAATTACTTCTCAGACATATGCTGGTTTCCTCACGATGTTTTCCTTAACCGTAAAGCACGTGGTGTTAAATCATTGCACATAAGTTTTCCTAAAAACGCTGGAATTCGAACTGGCATCGCTTGCATGACTAAATATACATTAATAACTTTAGATATGTCTGTCAGTTCGTAGATTTCATAAGATTTTGCGAACCAAACTTCGGTTTAAATTAGAACAATAGTTTTTTCAAATTTTAAACATTTGGTGGCAAAAAAAATTAAACCCATGAAAGTGAAACGCAAGTGAAACCGTGGTCCAAAGCTTGTTACTAATATAAATTACCTATCAATTATATGATATATTTGGAATAGATGACGGATATTGATAAATAAAATAAGATCTAACGATTGTGTCTATTAAAGATTTATTATAGGCATATTTTAAAATAAATCTGAGGATAATTACTTTGATTTTATCGCAAATGCTAGGATAAAACATCGATAGGAAAATAGCAGAGATTTCGAAACTTATATCGTATAGCGCCACCTTTGAAAATCAATTAGTTTATAGCACCTTTAAATTCAATTCAATAAATCCAATTCAAAAATATCTTTATTCGATTAGACTTTTTACAAAGTACTTTCAAATCGTCAGAATGACACGATTACATAGGATTATACATGCTACCGCTAGCTTCGGAAGGTTGCTTTTACTGAGAAGAACCTGGCAAGAAACTCAGTAACTACTCTTTTAAAATATAATTTTACAGCTTTGATAAATACAATATAAATCATAAAAAAATATATAAGCCCATGGACACAGTTCCAGTGCACAAAAGTCGATATAAAAAAAATAAAAACTAAAAATAAGTACTACGAATAATAGTGTAGCTTAAGATAAAACTCGAATGACCGCTCCCCTCTAGTCCTCCAGCGCCCGCAAGAGATGAATATACGGCTTCAGCCCCGTATTATGCCTCATCATCCCCATATGATCATGAAATTCGTGTGACCGTTTATGGGTAACCCCTTGAGCCTATTCCACTTATTTTCTCGTTGATATGCACGTCTGTGCGAGTGTGTTGTAATACATGCATACATATGCTCACGCCTGTATTCCCCGAAGGGGTAGGCAGAAGTGTTGTAATCACAACACCCACTTTTCACACAAGATGATTAAGTGCTAAAGTGACAGATGGTGAGTCCATCGCCGTCTCAGACACTTTACATACGTCATTGAATTGTTTCTCAGACATATGCAGGTGTCCTCACGATGTTTTCCTTCACCGTGGTGTGAAATCACTGTACATAATTTTTTTAGAAAAACTCATTGGTCACAGGCCCGCTGGGATTCGAACTTGCGTCGCTTGCGTAGCAGGCGACTGCTCAAACCTCAAGGCCACCACGGCTCTTCAATTGTGTTGTAATAGATTCCTAATTACCTGTAATGGTAATATAATGAAATATTACCTCTCTATATGATATTAATAAGATAGATAATGTTTTTTTTTATTTATTATACTTATTTAATAAGTAACTAAAAACTAATTACAAGTAGAAAACTTGTCCCAAATCGGTGTCTCTCGGGATCGTGCCAAGAAGGCTGGCAGCATTGCCACGTTGAATAGCAATGCTGATTCTCTGAGCGAGAAAAGCCCCAGCCCGCTTGTCACGAGAAGCTTCTACCAGACGACGTGCAACCTCTGTAATGGTTATATTTAAACTGTGCCAGTATTTTTTTCTATCGACCGCAACATTCACTCCAATCTGATTATTAGTAGACGGTTATTAAACTATACGTCATAGCTAATTGATTATTGCTTATCGGAATCACTACGGATTATAGGATTATACGTTTATCTATTGATTTCCTTGTAAGGAATTCGATCAGGCCCTTCTTTCCTGGCGTTTTTATCAATTTGATAACATTAATACTTCTAAAGCTAGTGGGGAATTAGTAATATACTAGGAAATAGGCGTGATTACTTTCGCACAAAATAGCCGCGGTGGCCGTGGTGGTTCGAGCAGTCGCCTGCTACGCAATTTCGAACTAGATAGTACAGCTTTTATTACATTCGTTGCCTGGTATCCATAGTACAAGCTCTAGCTGCTATAACATTTTTGTATTATATATTTGTAAATAAAAAAACTACACCATGTGCTTGTGAAAACATCGTGAGGAAACCTGCATATATGTCTGAGAAGTAATTCAAAGACATATGTATAGTGGCTGAGACGGCGATGGACGCACCATCTTTCACATTTATATATGTACTTTTACACATTATTTAAGATTTTAATTTTTAATCATTAAAGAGTCGTGGTGGCCTCGGGGTTTGAGCAGTCGCCTGCTACGCAAGCGACGCAAGTTCGAATCCCAGCGGGGCCTGTACCAATGAGTTTTTCTAAAAAACTTATGTACAGTGATTTCACACCATGTGCTTTACGGTGAAGGAAAACATCGTGAGGAAACCTGCATATTTCTGAGAAGTAATTCAAAGACGTATGTAAAGTGCCTGAGACGGTGATAGACTCACCATCTGTCACGTTGGCACTTAATCAAATTCGGTGAAAAGTGGGTGTTGTGATTACAACACCTCTGCCTACCCCTTCGGGGAATACAGGCGTGAGCATATGTATGTATGTACACATTATTTATGCCTTAAAATGATATCCCAAATGAAACCAGTACCCCTATCACGAGTTTGCCACCGTTTTCGTAATCTATACTCGCTAGCGTCACTCGCAATATTTGTATGAGATATTTTAGTTCTTCACGTCACCGCTGGGAGTCGCTGCACAATTTCTCATACTAATATTCGGAGACGCCATCATTCATGAATCATAATATGAATAGCACCTAAGTGACCATTCTGCAATTTCAATGATGAATCATATTCGGATCACATTATGATTCTCCCAAAGTGGCCTTTTAGACCTGGAGGCATTATGGCATACAAAATAATGACAGGAACTAAAGAGTAATATGTATTTCCAGGTCTGTGATTGGCCGTGGAACGTCGACTGTGCTAATAGCGAAGTCGATTCTACAACTCAGGCACCTACTAATGAATCTACATCTACTACTACTCAGGCCCCAACTACCACCGAGGCTACTACTACCACACAGGCCCCAACTACTACCACCACGACTACCACTCAAGCCCCAACAACTACCGAAGCAACTACTACTACTACCACAGAGGCCCCAACTACTACTACTCAGGCCCCTACTACTACTGAAGCAACCACTACTACTACCACAGAGGCCCCTACTACTACTACTCAGGCCCCTACTACTACCGAAGCGACTACCACTACTACCACTCAAGCCCCAACAACTACCGAATCAACTACTACTACCACACAGGCCCCAACTACTACCGAAGCGACTACTACTACTCAGGCCTCTACTACTACTGAAGCAACCACTACTACCACACAGGCCCCTACTACCACTGAAGCAACAACAACTACTACTACTCAAGCCCCAACTACTACTACCACTCAGGCCCCAACTACTACAACACAAGCCCCTAGCCCTCCAGTTTCAGAAAACGATCAAAAATGTCAAGAGTCCTGCAATGTCCCCGCTTGGGCGCACGAAACTGATTGCGATAAGTTCTACAGGTGCGACGGTGCAAATGCAGAGTTAATTGTATGCTCAGAAGGTTTACATTTCAATGGCAATACTGGCACTTGTGACTTTGCCTGCAATGCCGGTTGCTTCAGAGAGAGTATCGAGTCCACAGCTACTGCTGAGGGACTTAGAATCTTCATGCCATGGGATAAGGTTGATGATACTTTGACAAAATATCTAGCTGACAGAAAAATGCTGTAAATAGGTTTACGAGGTAATAAGAATTTGTTTTTGTTTAAAGTATTTGAATTATAATGTACTTCATAGGCGTGCATTATATTTTCTAAGCAGAAACAATAAGTAGGGTACATACATACATACACTCACGCCTGTATCCCATGGGGGTAGGCAGAGACCATCGTTTGCCACATGCTACGATACTTACACTAATTAAGAGTAATATATACAATATTCATTCATTCGTTCCCCTCACAATACTCCAGGCATACTGACATTATCGTCTGCCATTCGTCCGCGAACACATCACAATCAGGGTTGGAGACCAAGAGAGCGTTGAGAGCGGAGAGAGTGCGGGGGACTGGGGAGTGAGCGCGCGCCACTGTGCGACTTGTACCCACTGCAATTAAACTGTGTCTCCGGCCCCGTATGTACTTGTTACGAACAAATATCCTAGATAACTCTTCATGCAGCTCCGGAGTATCTGATTTTCCATGTAGGACCTTGCACATGGTTTTAAGTTGGTCAAAGTTCCTACGCTTAGCCACCGCAAAGCACAAACACACACCTATCTTATATCCTTATATATGGAATGCATGCCTGTGATGTACATATATTATAATGTATATGTTAAATATATGTGTCGTAACATTTACAAACTGATATTAAGAGCCTTGTTGTTTCTTTCAAATTGGTTTAGTGGCTAGGAAAAACGGGTAAATATTTTATTATTCAAAATAATTTATTTTATTTTCTTTATTCAACAATATTAAATATATTATATAATAACAATATTAAGCATAGAGAAACATTATTTTTACTTCAGTCTATATTCACATACAACATCATACATACAAACATGCTTTTATTCCCCGAAGGGGTAGGCAGAGGTGCCTTATGTACCAGTTATGTTTATTCCCATGTAAATAGGTGACTCCAGACTCCGGGCTGATACTGAGATATTACAGCAGGAAAACCCAATAACACAATGCCTGTCCCGGGCATCAAATCCGGGACTTCGTGTTCTGCAGTGCGACCACTAGACGAGGCAGTCAATAGTCATCAAAAACATTGAAAATTAAATTTACAGCGTGTTGTTTTGCATCGGTGCCATATTTACTGAGGTTGACATATACATTGAATAGATATATAGACAGACGTAAGTGTACAGTTTTAAAAAAATATACAAGGTGTCGAGGAAAATAGGACAGCTGTTAAAATATGTGATAGGGTGGGTATAATTCTAGGAAGCAAATAAAATTATTATGACAAAAATATCTTCTTCCGTTTTCAAGTAATTGACGTTCAAAATTGACCATATCAAGACCTTATTTTCGCATAAAAATCAGCGGTAATACGTAGAATTATTCACTTTCTTTCTTCTTTCTCCACTTTGACAAATACGTAGTTCCTGTAATAATCCTATAAAACCATTTTTCGAAACCGATTCCTTGATTTTACAAGTTTTAATAACGTGTACGTAACGTAGGTTTTTCTCCGACATCCTGTATAATGAAAAGTGATAAAATACAAAACGGAATAGAATCGGTTATTAAAATATAATAAAATTAATTTAAATACATTCACTGTACACAGTAATTACATTCTACAAAGTATGAACTTACCATCATATTTATAAAATTAATAAACAATCTTACAAAATTTGCTCTATTGTACAAAATCTAGTATGAGAAAATTTAAGTAATATAATCTAATATATAAAATTCTCGTGTCACAGTTTTCGTAGCCATACTCCTCCGAAACGGCTTGACCGATTTTGATTGATTTTTTTGTGCTTATCCGGTATCTATGAGAATCGGCAAACATCTATTTTTCATCCCCCTAAATGTTAGGGGTAGTCCACCCCAAAAAAATATATGGCAATTCAACGTTTGCCGGGCACAGCTAGTTTATTATAAATATACCTAATATTAACATTATGTCCATGATACAATGAATAATTGATAGAGGTCTTATAAATGTATGTAAATATTATACTTAACAATAACTATTTTCTATTGCTTATTGCACTATTAAATATTTAAATATTACACAGGTTGATGTTTTTTACAGCTGTCATACTTTGAGTTATGAAAAGTTACCGACAAAATAAATATTTCGGTGCTCTAGAAGTAGCTTCGCAGTTATTAATTTTAGAAATATACAAATAGTACCGCTTAGTTATTTTATAAGAAGCTAAGCGTGTATAGTAGTACCTCAACAATGTTTCCATTCGGTTATGGGTAGCATTGGGATAACTATGTAAATATTGAGTATACATTCACAATGTGTTTAAAACAAATATTGAGAAGATTTAAAATATTTGTACAGACTAATATTTTCAAAAACTATTAAAAAGGCACTTTAAGCACTTTTTCAAAACATCAACCTGTATAGTGCTTTTTTATTGCACTACGACCCGGCTTAAATAACATTATATGATTCTTTTATTGACTGTCCTCGGATTCGAGTACCTGAAAAAAAAAAACGTATGAATATGATGCACCCACATTTTACCAGTTATGTTTAAGTCCCATGTAATAGGAGGCGAGCCTATTCCCATTAACCGGGCACTAATCCAGACTCCGGGCTACTACTGGGGAATTATATATGGAAACATCCAATATCGCTTTACTCGACCCGACAATGTTGCCAGTAAATCATCATCGTCCCTGGCCTTATCCCATACATTGTTGGGGTCGACACTTGATTCAACCCGATGTGGCTCCATGTTAGTCGCAATCAACTTATTAACTCCTTGTCCGTTATGTGCGCCTGGTACTTCGTGTACCATATCATAATCTCCCTGGCCTTATCCCATACATTGTTGGGGTCGGCACTTGATTCAACCCGATGCGGTTGATCACCTGTTTTTATACGAAGCGACTGCCATCAGACCTTCGCAACCCCTTTGTCGAGGAAAATCTGAGAAAACTAGTTGTCAGACACGTTTTGGCCTCGGACTGACCTGTAACGATTGCGAATTGATAAATCTGGCAACCGGGACCGACGGCTTAACGTGCTCTCCGAGGCATGGAGGAACTCTGGATGGGTGACCACCCGGGTAACCTTAGGGTTAGGGTTTTTTAACTTCGCTGATCGAATGATATGCGCAACACCAACTGTGCCACGAGCTCCTCGTTCAGTAAATACCCAAAAGTAAAGTTTTTCGAAAAACTCTTTAATATATAGACCACTGAGATTTGAACTAGTCGCTTTAACAACTACTTAAGCCAAGCCATGACTCTGCCCGAGCAACGGGAATATCTTACAGTCATCCAGGTTTCATGCCTGGGAAGCACCCCAGAGCACTGTGCTTATTGAGCTGGAAACTCACCCGATGAATCCTTTTCCCGTACATGGACCAGAAGGTCACTTTCACAGCGCTAGCTGTTCCTGTCCTGGCATCGAACACCCGACAGGAGTCGAATGGGGGACTGTACAGGTGGAGAGACACTGCTCCATCAACGTGCGATGGGTTTTCTACCCTGTGGAGTCCGAGAGCGTCTGTGGAAAAAATAAACACAGCATAAACATTTTTTTACGAAAAACAATTTAAGTATTACTTTTTGAGATCGTAGTTAACAGTGTGATATAGTAGTTGACAGTGTGAGATCGTAACCAACAGTGTGATACAGTAGCTGACAGTGTGAGATCGTAACCAAGAATGTGAGATCGTAGCTAATAATCTACTGCTGAACCAGTTGCACAATTTAGTTGAGAAGTGGAGCAGAAGCGATGTGAGGCTGCGTTTGTATCAAACAGTAAGAGATTGTAGCAAACTTTGTAAGATGGAATGAAACAGTATGAGATCTGTAGCTGACAGTGTGAGATAGTAGCTGACAGTGTGAGATCGTAACCAACAGTGTGCGATCGTAGTGGACATTGTGAGATCGCCAATAGTGTGATATCGTATCAAACAGTGAGATTGTAGATGTAAGATTGTATTAAACAGTATGAGATCGTAGTAAACATTGCGAGATCGTAGCAAACGGATTGAAACCGTAGACAGCAGTGCGAGGTCGTATCAAACAGTGCGAGATAATACAATAAGAATAAGAGGCATAACGGAATCTCGGTGGAGGTACAGTCACGAGCGCTGAGCGCTGACCTGAAATGCGCAGTAGTAATTTTATGAGTCTGTCTCGAAATACATTTGCAGTGACTCACTAGCAGCGTTTCTCCACTCGCTATATAGATGGCGCTACTCGCTAACAAATGCGAACTTTGAGAACAAATACACAAGAACCTAAATCGCGCAATAGAGTTTTCGAGCGCAGTGCAGTATATATACACGTGTCCAACTAGAACAGTTGGAGCCGTGGTTCTTCTGGAGGCTGGATGATCTTCCCACAACTCTCACTGTTTTCGCTGAGCGCTCAGAAATCGTGACGGTATCTGCAGCCGCTTATTACCATCAGAGGGAGTTATTATCACAAATCTTACCATTTATGTAGCAGACATCATTCAGCTCAAGTCTCGTTCTACCGATTTCTTTCATATTCTGTGAAGCGTATTCTTCGTCATAATCCCCGCCGTTTTCACTGTCACTTTGACATTTGATATCTAAGTTTGTTATTTTGTCATAAATGTCATCTGTCACTCGACTTTTTTTCTGAACTTTGGCCACCTCAGGTTGAACGCTGTCAGGCCACGAATATCTGAAACGAAGAAAAGAACGAATTAAACATTTTATAATAATGTTGTACATAAGTCTTTATAAATCAATCGATCTATTTGCTACTAGCTCCTAGCTGTGTCCATCTGCTTTACTCGCATAGGCTCACCTTTTGTAATGTAGGCAAATGGTATACAATATAATATTTATTTATTTATTTATTTATTCAATAATTAGAACGGCATACAATGCCAATTACACTAATCAGACACATAAAATATTATATAAAAACTAAAACTAAAATATTAACGTTCATCCTTTCTCGCAGAACACCAATGGGTGATTTTAACCCAAATATTTCACTGTGGGGAGAGCGAGTGATCATGCTCATCCCCAGCAAAGACAAGATCTTCCATTGAGGCGGGTGTCATGTCTGCGGAACACCGGCTCCAACTGTTCTAGTTGGACACTTGTATATATACTGTGTTGAGAGCTCATGAACAGTGTCATCCCCAGCAAAGACAAGATCTTCCATTGAGGCGGGTGTCATGTCTGGGGAATACCGGTTCCAACTGTTCTAGTTGGAAACTTGTATATATGTGGAAAGAGGTTTAGGTTTTATGTTAGCATGATAGGCAGCGTGTAAGAATAGAAGAAGAAATAAGATGTGACAGATGACAGAACGATGGTGGACGACGTGAAAGACGGAAGACGTGTTGATTATTTTATTATTTTAAGACGTATTATTTTAAGATGTGTTAAAGACGGAGTAAAGAAGACTTCAGTCAAACCTTTTTAACTTATTTTTATTTAAATCCCACAACTTTTGGGGGCTCGTCCGGGATATGAAAAATATTTCGAGGTTGACTGGAAAAAAAAATGACGAGCGCGATGAAAAAAGATGGCGTCGTGAACAAGAAGACGATTTAGGATTTACGATAGGAAGAGGTAACGAAGAATAACACGATGCAGTACACGGAGCAGTTGGTACCTGTATTCAGCGGAACAGACATCACGCAGACGGCAGCGCAATGGATTGAAGAGTTAGACGAAAACGCTTTGATTTATGGGTGGACGCCACGAAAGCAGCTAGAAGAAGGAAAGAGAGCGTTGGTCGGAAGTGCAGCCTTATGGCTCCAGACACAACATCCATTTAACACGTGGAGTGCGCTCAAGGATGCTTTAGTTGAGGAATTTCCAGAGTTTATAGATCCGGAAATTATAAGAAAAATAATGATGTTGAGGAGGAAGCACCCCGATGAAACCTACTTGCAGTACCTGTATATTATGAAGGCAATAGGAAGACGAGGGGATATACCGGAGAATGATATTATTAAGTATTTTATCGATGGCATAGAAGACGACGAAACCAATAAGGCGGTATTATGCGGTGCATTTACGTATGTTGAGCTCAAGGAGAGGTTCAAAATTTATGAGAAAATTAGAGGACGAACGAAGATGGCGGAGAAACGAATGAGTAAGGAGGAATATTTTGATTATAATCAGATTGAGAGTATAATGCAGCAGTACAACAGACAGCGAATTCCAAGAATGGATAATTGTGACGATATTGCTAAGGAGGATATAATGCCGACGTCAGAGGTGATATCGGAATTAGATTCCACAGTTGACATCATTGACAAGAAGTCCGACAGTATGACACATTTTAATATGGCGGATCCGAGCAATGTCGTGAGTGACATGATTACGGTGACGGATGGTTGCGATGGAAACGACATAAACGTCACAGATGACGATGTAAACAAACAAAAGGAACCAATCAATATTACATTAAGAGAAAAGATGGATAGCGAAATTATTGAAGATGGGAACCTGATGAAGAACAGTGATGTTTATCCGAATGAGATAGTATATGTTGTAAATAAGTTGTATTGGTCTGACGTTGAAAACATTATTCAGGAGTGTACAGAAGGAGTGTTTCGGGTGTTGAATTGTGAGCGTGTTAAGTTGAATGCATGGGACGTAGTATGTTCGGAGTATGATAGTTTGATGGGTAAGGTGAAGAAGAGAAAGGTGAATTTAAGAGTTAGTTATGATTTTAAGAAGAGAAAGAAGAACATGTTGTTAATAGTTGTAAATATGAAGAATTATGTTATTTAAGTTGTTATTCTTTATGTTGTAAATTGTTAGAATGTCTGAGGACAGACATTATTTTCAGAAGGGCAGTGTGGAAAGAGGTTTTATGTTAGCATGATAGGCAGCGTGTAAGAATAGAAGAAGAAATAAGATGTGACAGATGACAGAACGATGGTGGACGACGTGAAAGACGGAAGACGTGTTGATTATTTTATTATTTTAAGACGTATTATTTTAAGATGTGTTAAAGACGGAGTAAAGAAGACTTCAGTCAAACCTTTTTAACTTATTTTTATTTAAATCCCACATATATACTGCAATGCGCTCGAAAACTCTTATTGCGCGATTTAGGCTCTCGTGTATTCGTACTCGAACTGCAATTGTTAGCGAGATCGCTGGATTTACTATGACCGGGTGGCCGGTTTAGATAAGTTAAAAACAGAATCTGGTCTATTATCGCTTGGCACCAACGTCGGGTCAAACATAGTTATGTTATATCATATTATTATATTTATATATCTCAACCACGTGATAGCACTCACGAGCTGATAAGAGTGGAATTAAACTTGATAAAACCGGAATTTATAATCGACTATTTATTATAAATGTCACTTTTATGGTTAATTAGATCTAATGAGGTTTTAAAAATAAATATTTTTATTTATATAGCTGTATTCATAGTATGGCAAAAAAATTGTGATATATCGTTATTGTTTAAATTCAAAATTATCTTCGCCGAATATGATTAAGTGCCAACGTGACAGAGGGCAGACATATACAGGTTTCCTCACGATGTTTTCCTTCACCGTAAAGTAAAGGTGAAATTACTACACATACATTTTTAGTAAAACTCTTTGGTGCAAGTCGCTGAGATTCGAACTTGCGTCGCTTGCGTAACAGGCGACTGACCAAACCCCAAGGATTCCACGGCAACAGCTACTCCAACATATACCAATAAGTCATATCCTGCGCAGACAGAGTCGCGGGTACTAGCTATGCATGGCAGTAAGTTGCCACAATATAAAATTTAAGCCCCTTAGTGGTTGTATTTCGGGAAACCTATTCTTATCAGATACTTACGAATCAAAATCACACATTCTACCTAAGCGATAAAGATATTAAGTAAGCATCCATACATACTCACGCCACGCCTGTATCCCATGGGGGTAGGCAGAGACCACCGTTTGCCACATGCTACGATCCTTACATACTTCTTTCGCTTCATCCACATTCATGCATCTCTTCATACACTTTCTTAAGTTACAAGTGCTCCAAAGTTGACCTTTCTGAATAATATTATTAATTTGGTCATAGTAGTTGTTCCTTGGACGCCCTCTACCGACACTTCAACTCACATTCGCTCTATAAATTTGTTTCGTTAATCGCCTTTCATTCATCCGTTCAATATGTTCAAACCATCTCAACATATTTCTTTCAATTCTGGTCACCACATCATTGTTCAACTTGCAACTGTCTCTATCACATACTTCGTAACGATCGCATTTCCACTGCATTCATGTTTCATGTTTCTTCTGCCAAACTCAACATTCACTTCCATACAAAAGAGTAGGTACTAGCATCCCGTTTTTTTTTTACTGACTTTTGACACAAATTAATTATGTTGTGATGAGATAATAAGATCATCATACTCTGTCCTTATCCCATGTTATTTGTGGTCGGCGCAATGTGTTCTTCTCTTCCATTTCTCTCTATCAGCCGTCATATCTGTATTCACTGCCATTCTAGCATTTCACATTCGCTTACTCTCGTCCTCTTCCAGTCATCGTCCCTATAGTCTCTGTCACCCTGAACTCGCTACTTTCGTTGCACCCGCCCGTGATGCAATATAATAAGATAAGGGTATTTAAATAACAGAACAGAAGATTTGCAATGACTGTCAATATTATTGTATTCAAACCGGAAAACAGCAATTATTTATCTATAAATATTGATTAGATAGATTATGGTGGCACACACAACACGTGCTTTCCAAAGCATTTTTTTTTCTTCTAAGAAAGAAAGAAAAAAAATTCTCATAACACTAAAATGCGACGCAGCATTAATTTAATTTAGGTAAGGTACTAAATAAATGGTTAATTTAAGTAAATTATAACGTCACAGATGTTATATAGAGTATGTAACACTGAACGAATAGTCGTGTTTGTGTTTATCTGTGGATATACCAAGTCTGTGTGTCAATGTAAATGTCAATTTATCGATATAGAACGGTAGTATCTGTGGAAACACCCTATATTTTAAGAATATAACGAGTGATTTCCTAACGTGTCAAGGTCCGTGACCGTTAAGACTGTGCGTGCAATATCTTTCTGCAACTCCACCTTACGTGTTTAAAGTACTTGTATACTATAATATTGTAATACAATTAACGTTCTACAAGTCGACACAAGTCTCGTCATTTCACCACAGACATACATTAGCTCTTGGACACAGATACTGTTACTCTCTCTGCTAAGTTGTATGTATGTGGGCATCACTCCAGTTATAGATAAAGGCTGCGAAAAATTTACATTATCTATGGCCAAATATACCAATTTTTTCTACAGACAAAACAAGAATGCGGTTAACATGTATCTTAATATTAATATAGATGGTTAACTATTATTACAATATGATATACAAGGTGACGGGGATAATAGGACAACAGTTGTCCTATTATCCCCGTCACCTTGTTTTAAGGTATAAGGTATTTTAACAGTTACTGTTAAAATACGTGCTAAGGTATAATTTTAGGAAGCAAATAAAATTATTAGGACAAAAATATCTTCTTACATTTTCGAGTAATTGAGGTTCAAAGTTGGCCATATCAAAACCTGATTTTTGCATAAAAATCAGCAGTAACGTAGAGTTATTCACGTGAAATCTAACTACGTTTTTATTTTTTTTCTCCCCCTGATAGTTTCTTAAATAATCCAAACCTTGTATATCATATTGTAATAATTTTTAACCAATCTATATCAATATTAATATTTAAAGTTTAATGAACGCGTACGTAATGTAGGTAAACGCGGCCGCGCGTTGATTCAATCGCTTAAGGCCGCGAGCTCTTCGGCCCTTAGCAACCATAGACTATAACTATGTTATCGTTGGAGCTAGATATTTTACGACTTTAACATAGTGATATATTCATAAAAACTTCTAGAAGACAACTGTTCCTTTTTCTCCGACAGCCTGTATAATGTGGGCATAATCTTTTTGGCAGTTCATTAACGTTATCGCACGCCCCTGTAAAAGTGACGAGGAGGAACACCCGTGGGTTTTAGCTTGTTTGAGTTCGGTGTAACCCTTCTACTGCCCCCGCGGTTGGCGTATCCATGAGAAATAAGGCTGTTTGACTTAAGGTACCTGACTTCATCCAAAGTGCCGCTGAGTAGTTTCATGAAGCAGTGCGAGTCTGCATGGTCGTGTATTGCCGACGCATGGCCTGCTCCCCAACACAGGATCATCATGTTGAACGCCCCGTTGCCAGAGTCCACCAAGTTTCGGGTGTATCTGAAAATGAAAATGATTTATTCAGTTTAGACCCTGGTAAGGCACTTATGAATGTCGAGGAATTACCGGTTCGGAAACTACCCTTCTGGGAGGAACCGACAAGAAAGATAAGTTACTTAGAAACATTGAGAGACGGTCGTTTTATGTGGGATTTTTACAGAACTAAAATCTCTTCGGTGGCCATCATCCATGCTTTGAGGATAACCGTTAGATGTCCTCAAGACGTTTATTTATTTTTATTTATTTTGTTGACGTTGTGGAAATAAAACTTGTGGAGTGCATATTGCACTGTTGACAGCTGGGATTTGTACTTGCGTCGCATGGCAGGTACCTGTCTACTCAAGCCACTCAGCCTCAACTGCTTTTTATAATAAATTCATTTACAAATCATCATCTCCCTGGCCTTATCCCATGCATTGTTGGAGTCGGCACTTGATTCAACCCGATGTGGCTCCATGTTAGTTGCAATCAACTTATTAATTCCTTGTCCGTTATGTGCGCCTGGTACTTCGTGTACCATATCATCATCTCCCTGGCCTTATTCCATATATTGTTGGGGTCGGCACTTGATTCAACTCGATGTAGCTCCATGCTAGTCGCAATCAACTTATTAACTCCTTGTCCGTTATGTGCGCCTGGTACTTCGCGTACCATATCATCATCTCTGGCCTTATATGGCTCCATGTTAGTCGCAATCAACTCTTCGTCTCTTTCCTTCTAATAACCTTTATTTACTGTGATAATAATATAAATATGTCGTTTTGAAGTTCTGAATCGGCTACGACGTGACACGTGTCACTGTCATTACGCCTATTCCGCTTATTTTCCCTTAAATGCGTAGCTGTGTGAGTGTGTCATTTCGAACGATGTTTTCCTAGATTCCTAACTGCTTCTCAAACTCAAACTCAAAATATCTTTATTTGATTAGACTTCTTACAAAGTACTTTCAAATCGTCAGAAGGACACAAAATACATTATACATGATTATAAATGTTACCACCGGGTTCGGAAGGTAGCTTTTGTTGAGAAGAACCCGGCAAGAAACTCAACAATTACTCTTTTAAAAAAATATATATTATACAATGTTTTTGGTTACAGTATTTATATCTCATGAATATAAGCCCATGGGACACAGCACAAATGCTCAATTGTCAAATATAATAACTAAAATATTACAAATATTTGTGAGCATGGCAAATTCCAGCCAGTCAAAGCAAAGATCAAACTAAGATTAATTAATTGTAGCAAAAGTACAGTGCCAATGGGATTATTTACAATAATTTTTCGACAAAGATACATCCCAGGGTTCCTTATCACAAATATAATCACTTACAGTATAATATCCTTTTTTGAGCAAAACTCCTTTGATGGTCTCTTTAAATTTATTGAAGGGCAAGTTTACAATTTCTGTTGGTAATTTATTATACAAGCGTGTGCACTGTCCTAAAAATGAGCCATGTACTTTCTGTAAGCGATGCGCAGGCACTACAATTTTGTTTTTGTGCCTTGTGTTTATGTTATGCACATCACATTTTTTTTGAAACGATCCAATGTTTTGATGCACAAATAATAAGTTAGCTAAAATATACTGTGAGGCCACTGTCAAAATTCCAATTGATTTAAATTTTTCCCTTAACGAATCTCGGGGTCCCAAATTATAAATTGATCGTATAGCCCTTTTCTGTAATGTGAATATATTCTCTATATCAGCAGCTTTGCCCCAAATTAAAATAGCATAGGACATAACACTATGAAAATAACAAAAATATACGAGTCGAGCTGTTTCTATGTCTGTATACTGTCTAACTTTACGAATTGCATAAGCCGCGGAGCTGAGTTTTCCTGATAACTTGGATATATGTGGGCTCCACTGAAGTTTGTTATCAAGGGTTATACCTAGAAATACTACTGACTCTACGATATCCAAAGTTTCACCATTTACCATGACCTTTGTATCAACAGGTTTGACGTTTGGTAAAGTGAATTTAATACATTTAGTTTTTTGTGCATTTAAGACTAAGTTATTTACATTAAACCATTTCAATACCTGATCAAGTGCACTGTTTACATCTGCATAATTCGTTTTGGCTCTGTCGACTTCAAACAAAAGAGATGTGTCATCAGCGAACAGTACAATGTCACACGTATTCTTGACTAAATTTGGTAAATCATTAATATACACTAAGAACAGAAATGGTCCTAGGATTGAACCCTGTGGGACGCCCATTAGTACTGGAGAACCGGAAGATTTGACGCCATTTACTTCGACCGTTTGAATCCGCTGACAAAGATACGATTTGATTAGGTCGAGTGCCCTACCTTTGACACCGTAATAATTTAATTTAACTAATAAGGTTTCGTGTTGGACACAATCGAAAGCCTTGGATAGGTCGCAGAATACACCTATGATGTCATGAGCGTTCTCCCACGCTCTATAAATATGTCTAAGAAGTGCAACACCAGCATCAGTAGTTGAACGACCTTTTGTGAAGCCATATTGCTCGCCATGTAGAATATTATTAAGATTAAAGAAGGCGACTATTTGATTCAAAATAATTTTTTCAAAAATTTTGCTGAGGGCTGGCAGGATAGAGATCGGTCTGAAGTTGGTAGGATCACTATTATCACCACCTTTAAATAATGGAATAACTTTACTATATTTCATGAGGTCCGGGAATACACCGCTCATAATACAACTGTTAAAAATTTCAGCTAAACAGGGGGCAATTATGTCAATAATATCGTGAAGTACTTTCACTGATATATCCCACAAATCACCAGTCTTTTTGGAATTCAAACTTTTAAATGTCTTTATTATTTCAAAAGGCGTGATAGTACAAAAACTAAAGCTAGTGCCACACTCAGAAACATTTGATTTCAATAATAATTCGGCGTCTGTGGGAGATGAATTTAGGGAACTAGTAGTTACTAAAGGAATATTTACAAAGAAGTTGTTGAAAGTTTCAGCTATTTTGTTATCATCTTCGATTACTTTGTTATCAATATTTAAAGTAATACGACAGTCGCGACTCTTTGCCTTTCCCGTCTCGGCATTAATAACGTTCCAGGTAGTCTTTATCTTATTATCAGAGTATTTGATTTTCTGGGCAAGATGCAAGGCTTTAGCTTTTATACAAACTTTCTTAAAACATTTAGAGTATCTAGTTACGAATGCTGAGAACTCAGGACTATGATCATATCGTTTCATACCATAAAGATCATACAACTTCTTTCTACTTATATGTATACCTACAGTTGCCCATTCATTGAATTTTACTTTACTTTGCTTCTGAACAGTTTTTAATTTAAAAGTACTATTGAATTCCGTTTGTATAACGTTAAAAAGGCTATTGTAAAGAGCATCAGGATCTTCTTGTGGCCCTTGTAGGTTGGTTATTTTGCTTGCCAAGTTAGACCTGAAATTTGCTACAAGTTTCTTAGTAATAGGTCTATAAGTGGTTTTTTTTACTACATTATTTGTTTTATTTAATATTGTGATTTTTTGACCACAATGGTCTGACGTAAGATCACTGATAATAGATTTTTCCAGGGCCTCACAGTCGCAGAACACATTATCTAGACATGTGGCAGAAGTGGCAGTTATTCTAGTGGGTTCTAGGAATAAGTGCTTTAAATTAAAAGAATTAAACAGACTAATTAAACGCACCGAAAGGGAATTATTTTCTAGCAAGTTAACATTAAAATCGCCACACACTACAATGCTTTTATTATGGCCCGCAACACGTCTAATGGCATCTTCAAGGATAGATTCAAATGAACAGAAATTGCCAGATGGGGGGCGATATACGCATATTATTACATGTCTTTCTAGTTCAATACACGATAGTTCGGCAGTACGCTCGATAGACAGGTTTACTATATCACTACGCTCTTTACATTTAACATTATTAGATACCAAGATTAAAGAGCCACCATGAATTGCTGATTTTCTGACGAATGCACTACAAAGTCTATAATTATTATTGTTGAGCAATAGCTCATGATTTTTAAGCCAATGTTCAGTTAAACAAAGCACATGAACATTATGGCTTTCTAAAAATAAATCAATTTCTAATTGTTTGCCAGCCATGCCTTGTATATTTTGGTGCACTACGTTAAGGCGACAGAGCCGGTTAACGAGGGACTCGGCCGTTGTCTTAGTTACTAGTTTAAAGAACTAGAACTAGAACTAATTACTGTGTTATTAGAACTACATAACACCGTTTCATTACTTAGCCTAAGTTTCGTTATAGTTGCTATAACACCGTTAATATTATATGCTACCAATGTAGCTATCATATTCATGCATTTTTTGGGGATGTAAAACAAGTCCCCAGTTATAATAAATCGACTAATAAATTTATTAGTATCAAAAAAAAAAAAATTGTCGCTATGACAACCTGTCCTACACATAAGATTATTTAACCTACCTATATAATCATTTTGCCTGTCTGTGTAGCTTTTACTATATGGGAAAGCAGTTATCATAATTTTGTGGGCATTTAAATGTGACAGATATTCTAAGCCACTTATTAACTCATTTTTGTGCACACTAAGTCCCTCACCTATCAAAATAATCACAATAGATTGAGGATCTATTTTCATACACTTAATTTTATTAATTATTTGTGTGTAAGAGGCCCCTGGCATACAATAATTAACTACTGGACCGCTAATGTGTCTATTGAGTAATATACCCATGTTTTTACCTAGGCTATCTGAAAACACTAAGGTCTTGTGTATAGGTGGACATACACTTATTTGTTCAATGGTGTCATTCAACTCAGCAACTCGCAACTTACTGGGCTGTGGCAAGGGCTCACTATCGGATGGTGATGATGGCAGCCCACAGTCACAAGAGTGTTTGTTTGTTAATGAGTCAAACCGCTCCACATTATAGTTACAGAGGTCTACCAACTCGGTGGTAGCCAGGATGTGTTCACTAATCTGTTTCTGAGCACTTGTATATTTATTTGTCAAGTCTATTAAATATTGCTCTTTACTCTGCAAGTCAGACTGCAATCGTTGAATGTCCATATCATATGTGACCTTTAAAGTATTTAATTTACATTTATATGAACCTACAGTGTTTCTTAAGGATAAACATTCTTTTTTTAACTTAATACTATTAAAGAACTTCCTTTGCCTTTTTATTGAATTTCTAATTTTCTTAATAAATCTATTTAACTTAAGATACTTTTTTATTTTAATGTGGCTACCCATCTGAACATGAGAGGAAATATCATTTGTTAAGTCAATAGTAACCAGTTGTTCTGTTGGGAAGGCTCCGGAGTCAGTGCTAACCAGTTCATCGTAGAGGCTGAGCGTGGTGGTGGTCTGGTTGATGTCCCTCTCTTCTTCCAGTTTGTGCACCTGTGTATGGGCATGACTCAAGCTATTCTCCAGTTGAGAGATGCGAGTCAGGGCCCTCTCGTGGGTGTTGCTGCACTCATTGAATGATGAGACAATGTCCTGCAACTGATTCCGCTCTTCTTCGACTACAGTGTATTGTAAATGTAGTTCAGCCATTTCCTTCTTTAATTGACTATTTTTCTTAACAATGTTGGCTACCTCCTCTTCACTCTCATCCCTCTCTTGCAGCAGTTTGTTGTTGAGATTTTTTGACAGGTGGAGTTCGTGCAATGTCTTCCTAAGTTTCTCCTCCAAATCCCGGGCTGTTGCTTTACGGGTCATCATGGTAGACATTGTTTGGGAGGGACTGGAATGCAAAAAAGAGATGTGAGAGATATATAGAAGTTTTAAATGAGATATATGTGGGTTGTGTATATAAGTAATTAATACAATGAACAATGTATAAGTGTAGGTTAGCAACTATTTTGAGCAAATAAATGAATAGCACTGGTAAAACGGTAGTATATATTTGTATGAGGCGGTAGTAGTCGTCTTCAACTTTACTTCCACGAACAAGTCAAGTAAAGTGAGACTATCACTGGGCCAGGTGTGTGTTGGACGTTGCTCATAGGTTATGAGCAGTGTTATGTGGTATAAAGAGGCACTTTTAATATAAATGTGATAAGTAAACACGATACTTCCCTGTATTTTGTTGCAATGAGTCACAGTCGTATTTGAAAGTTTGTATAACGTCCATTTGTCTGACAGTTCACAAGGGTCGCACTTTTAAAGTTGTTGCTGCGACTAAAATCTTCAGATGTATACTTCGCAAACACTTTCCGATAATATTTAAACACTAATTAATGTTTATTACTAAGTTATGAACTAATATTACTACTTATTTTAAATTTAATTATAATAAAATTTACGGAGACGTAAAAGCTTGACAGGTCAGGCCAATGTTGCCCGTCCCACATCCCATTCTTCACATCACATCCGTTCTACATCCCATATAGTTGCTAAGCCAATAAACAAAGTAAGTACATAATATATCACAACATCTCAGTATCTCTGACCTGATATATAAACAATGGAAACTTATATAGGTCGGGCTGATAACTTTGAGAACGCAAATTGTTTTCGTTAAGCGATTATTTCGTGCAAAATATTATTTTACTGATAAGAACTGATTTGCTCTTTCACTTATAAGTCCTGTCTTAATCAATTTGTTGTGTTACTATGAAGCCGGCAATACATATGAGTTTGGATACACCAACCAACAGATGGCGCAAGGCGGCCCCTAAAACCGCAAAACAAGGGAAGGCAAAATTCGACGTATTAGGTAGGATCATGGATAGCACAGTTTAGCAGAGCAACTGCTTTGCAGGTATCGTGGGTTCGAGTCCCGCCTCATGTTCGTATTTTTCCTGAATACATTGCGAAGGTCAGATGGTAGTCGCTTCGTATAAAAATCAGGTTGGAGGAATACAGGAGTGTAATCCAGAGGTGTACTTATTGTACAATTCCATGAAAAAGTGCCGTGGTGCCCTTGGAGTTTGAGTGGCCTACTACTCAAGCGACGCAAGCTCGAATCCCAGCGGGGCCTGTACCGATGAGTTTTTCTAAAAACGTACGTGCATACATTTCACACCACGCGCTTTACGAAGGAAAACATTGTGAGGAAAACTGTATATGTTTGTGAAGTAATTCAAAGAAGTACTTATGTGTAGTGCCTTAGAGGGCAATATACTCACCATCTGTCACGTTGGCACTCAATCATGTTCGGTCTTAGTCCAAAAGATGGTCAGACCAGTTGGCCGAAATTTTGCGATACCGGTCGCATACCAAGCCGAAGATAGAGGGCGGTGGAGACAATCTATTGAAAGATTATTTGCAGGACGTCATGATCCTCAGCAGTGTGGGGCTGACAGAGAAGAAGAACGCTCACAAAAACGGTGCGGTTCCACCTCACAAGGGATGGCAGAAAATATTCGCAGCCAACCGTCCTAAACTGGAGAGGCACTTGAAAAAGCAGATCCTTATTGTATTTAAAGGAATTACAAGTAGAAAACTTGTCCCCCGGGATCGTGCCAAGAAGGCTGGCAGTATTGCCACTTTGAATAGCAATGGTGATTCTCTGAGCGAGAAAAACCTCAGCACGCTTGTCACGAGAGCGTTCCCGAAATAGTTACGTTATTCGCCAAACATCTCTTATCTTATATTATCAGTAATGATGTTATTATTATCACAGAAGCCGCGTGTTCTGAGGTAATAATGTTAGAATCCTCCGCTGTTGGCTGATAAGAATATTTTCTAACTTTGGCGAAAATATTATTGTGTTTTTCTTTAAGTTGCTTGCGTCAAGAAATGACATCCGACTTTTCCGAGTAGCCTACGCAAGCGATCTTTATCATCACGACTTATGCTTTTAGCTATACTTTTAGCAAAAATAGCTGGCCTTATTTACCAAATACATGAACAAAAATTATTGTTTTAACAAATGCATGCTCAATTATCCCCACTATTTTTGCTGAGCGCTCTAACTCGAGACGGCACTTGTAAGTACCAATCCCAGCGTTCGTATAAGTTTTTCTAAAATTTTTAGTACAATGGTGCTAAGCAATTTGGAATCCCAGCGGGGTCGTTAAAAATGAATTTTTCTAAAAACTTTATGTGCAGTGATTTCACGCCACATGGCTTACGGTGAAGGAACACACCGTGAAGAGACCTGCATATGTCTGAGAAGTAATTCAAAGACTCGCCATCTATCATCTGTCAAGCTTTGGTGAAAAATCGGTGTCGTTAGACCTCTACTTACCCTTTTGGGGACCCTTTTGAACTGCTGTTAATTTGGATTTACAATAAGACACTTACATTTTATTTATCTGTATAGATATAAATGTATAGATATTTTTTTGGCTATAGAATATTCAGCAGCTCCTCATGTGGAAAACATTACATTCTTTCAAATATATGGATGCATAGGTATACTAACCGAAATCTGTCGAATCTGGCGAACTTCTTCCAGTCCTTCGGGTTGGACTTGTATCCGGCCATCAGCTGTTGAACCTCCTGTACATTGACGTGGTCTTTTGAGAACACCCTGTGCAGCTCCTCTATTAACTTTTCTAAGCCTGAAATTTCGCTGTGAAAAAAACATATACTTAATTATTTATTACCCGACTACAACGAAGCAGGAGGATTATGATTTTGACCAGTATGTATTCATCTGCTCCCTCAGAACTCCAAAACTACTTATCATAATTTGAAAAATGAGGTATCGTTGAATGTGTTTATAAAAGATCACTTAAAATTGTATGTGACGCACTCTAGAGACGAACAAAAAATATATTTGTCTGGTATCTTCTCTAAAGTGGAGGTACTGTCTGGTATGTAAGATACCAGACATCCCCAGCTGGGCAAGTCTGGAATTCATTCCGTTATGCTGGAGTTTTTGTTACTGAAATCCCTTTTTTTAAATCCATTCCTCTGTATCAGCCGTCGTCTCTGTATTTACTCCCTTTCTAGCCATGTCATCCTTCACACAATCCACTCCTCTCTATCAGCCGTCGTCTCTGTATTCACTCCCTTTCTAGCCATGTCATCCTCACACAATCCATTCCTCTCTATCAGCCGTCGTCTCTGTATTCACTCCCTTTCTAGCCATGTCATCCTTCACACAATCCATTCCTCTCTATCAGCCGTCGTCTCTGTATTCACTCCCTTTCTAGCCATGTCATCCTTCACACAATCCATTCCTCTCTATCAGCCGTCGTCTCTGTATTCACTCCCTTTCTAGCCATGTCATCCTTCACACAATCCATTCCTCTCTATCAGCCGTCGTCTCTGTATTCACTCCCTTTCTAGCCATGTCATCCTTCACACAATCCATTCCTCTGTATCAGCCGTCGTCTCTGTATTCACTCCCTTTCTAGCCATGTCATCCTTCACACAATCCATTCCTCTGTATCAGCCGTCGTCTCTGTATTCACTCCCTTTCTAGCCATGTCATCCTTCACACAATCCATTCCTCTCTATCAGCCGTCGTCTCTGTATTCACTCCCTTTCTAGCCATGTCATCCTTCACACAATCCATTCCTCTGTATCAGCCGTCGTCTCTGTATTCACTCCCGTTCTAGCCATGTCATCCTTCACACAATCCATTCCTCTCTATCAGCCGTCGTCTCAGTATTCACTCCCTTTCTAGCCATGTCATCCTTCACACAATCCATTCCTCTCTATCAGCCGTCGTCTCTGTATTCACACCCTTTCTAGCCATGTCATCCTTCACACAATGCATTCCTCTCTATCAGCCGTCGTCTCTGTATTCACTCCCTTTCTAGCCATGTCATCCTTCACACAATCCATTCCTCTCTATCAGCCGTCGTCTCTGTATTCACTCCCTTTCTAGCCATGTCATCCTTCACACAATCCATTCCTCTCTATCAGCCGTCGTCTCTGTATTCACTCCCTTTCTAGCCATGTCATCCTTCACACAATCCATTCCTCTCTATCAGCCGTCGTCTCTGCATTCACTCCCTTTCTAGCCATGTCATCCTTCACACAATCCATTCCTCTCTATCAGCCGTCGTCTCTGTATTCACTCACTTTCTAGCCATGTCATCCTTCACACAATCCATTCCTCTCTATCAGCTCACTTAGTAATGATGCAAAAAGTATAATTACCGCTTATTTTTTTTGATAAAGATACTTTTACAGCATTTTGAGTACATAGTCATTTATATCTGAATTACAAAAGACTATTTTAGTGGAATTTCAAATAACTATTGTCTTTCTGTTACGTGTATTGAAGTGTATGATCATTTGGAACAGCTCAATGATGAATGAAAACAGTTTAACAATGTCTCCAGTTGGCACCGGCGTGGACTTAATACAATACAAAATATTTCTATAACCATGACGTACCGAGCGAGACCAATAACCGTTTACGACGAAGTCAAAAGAGACATTTACACGATTGGTACATTAATTAGATATTCTAATTGTCGCCTGTTATAGGTGCCGCCTCGAGTTATGAGCGCTCACCGAAAATAGTAGGGGTAGCCCAAACCACTGGACGGATCGGGCTGAAATTTGGCATTATGGTAGATGTTATGACGTAAGCATCCACTATAAAAGGATTTTGATTAATTCTACCCCCAAAGGGTAAAATCTGGGGATGAAAGTCCTCACTATCTCTACAGTGACACCGATGAGAGACAATACATTTTGCGCCTAAGCGCAAGCAAGCACACAATCTGAATGTTGTGTCATCCAGAAGCGTACCGATGTTAAAAGATGGCAAGGCCTGAAGCCAAAGACCAGACTCCTATTTAGCTACTGCCAAGAGGCGAGCACGATCAGCAGATATTAAAACAGGATTATACATGCTACCGCCAGATTGGAAAGATAGCTTTTACTGAGAAGAACAGGGCAAGAAACTCAGTAATTACTCATTTCAAAAAAACATGTTACTATTAATAAAATACTACATAAATCATAAAAAATATATAAAATCAAAAAATAGGTACTACGTATAATTGTATGGCTTGAAATGACCAGCCTCCACAAGCAGCACCTGTTCACAAGTATGACGATGCCAGCCATCGCCCTCCTCAACCATTATAGAGGGAAGTGAGCGACCCGTCATCCTGACGCTGCCGCAAGTAAGGGCATTTTAGTGAGCATGACAACACAAAAGCCCGTATATAAAAATATAATTGAAAAATTGATTTGTCTAGTTTTTCTGAGGATTTGGCAGTACTAGGGAGATGGTATGGGACCAGCGTATCGACGCACGTGGCATTCATGTTTAAATCCATCCAGCCATTCCAGAATCGGGAGTCATACGCACCCGAGGTTTTTTGATTAAGAAACTAAATAAAAAAATACTTACAATTTAATTTTCAACGGTCGTTCAATAGGCAGGACCTCCATTTCAGTACATTGGGACACCTTGATCTTACAGTTCACGTTTTCTACGTCCATTTTGAACCTGAAAGTGTAAGGAAATATAGTGTATTTGTGTGTAGATAGCTGTGTGCTGTGTGCTGTGACGTCTCGACTTGGTCCTAGCGGAAGATCAGTGATGGTTGTCATCACCGTGACACCCAGATTATGCTGAGTTGGGTCCAATTCGTAACAACTATATTCATTGTTACGACAAACCTTTTCGCTCCTTTATGTATGTTGTTATGAATAAATTTATTTTCTTTCTTTCTTTCTTAGAAGAAAGAGCAGTCACCCCTATCACGAGTTTGCAACCGTTTTCGTAATCTATACTCACAAGCGTCTCCGCCGAACATTAGTATGAGAAATTGTGCAGCGACCCCCAGCGGTGACGTGAACAACTAAAATATCTGATACAAATATTGCGAGTGACGCTAGCGAGTATAGTTTGCGAAAACGGTGGCAAACCCGTGATAGGGGTCACTGGTAACATAGTATTTACAATCTGACTAAGAACTCTACTCACTTCAAATACCCCGTATAAGTTCCCCGAAGGGGTAAGCAGAGGTGTTGTAACAACAACACACATTTCACCGAATATGATCAAGTGCCAACGTGACAGAGGATGAGTCCATCGCCGTCTCAGGCACTATACATACGTCTTTGAATTACTTCTCAGACATATGCAGGTTTCCTCACGATGTTTTCCTTCATCGTAAAGCACATGGTGAAATAACTGCTTGTTTTTTAGAAAAACTCATTGGTACATGCCCCGCATCAAATACATTATTAGTCTAATTACAGAAATTACGTCGAAACATCAAGCGACCGGTTGTGGAGGGAAGTGCAATGAACGGACAGCGCAATAAACAAGATTTATCGACTTTATAGATGACACACTCACTGCTAACATTTCAACTTCTTCGTAAATTCTCTAACAGTTGGACGCACATACGCGTCGTTAGCAGTGAACGCGTTAATATGTGGATGGTCAAATAAAGAGAGGAAGATCTAAGAAACGATGGATGGATTTAACATACAAATAAGCTAGGCGTTTTTAGGGTAGATGATAATAGATCTAAAGATTCTGCACATAAAATCTACACAGATAAATAATATTGAAGTGTCTGTTTGTAATTTCAAAATAACAGCTTTTCACTAAATGCATATGAAAGTAAGTACCTATACACACTACTAAAAAAATTTTTTAAATTTTTTTGTCTGTCCGTCTGTTTGTTCCGGCTAATCTTGGACACAGCTGAACCGATTTAAGCGGGACTTTCACAGGCAGTCAAGAAGTAATATTTAGAAGACAATAGATATGATACAAAAAGTAGGAGCTCGTGGCACAGTTGCTATTGCGCATATCATTCGACCAGCGAAGTTAAGCAACCCTACCCCTAACCAGTAATTTGACGGGTGACCGCCCTCCGTGCCTCGGAGAGCACGTTAAGCCGTCGGACCCGGTTGACAATCTATCATATTTGGCAATAATTACAGCTCAGTCAGAGGCCATAAAACAGTCTGACAACTGGCTTAACCCAGATCACAGATTTTCCTCAGATGGCAGTCGCTTCGTATAGAAATCATACCGCACAACTGCCTCGTTTGTCTAGTGGTTAGCAAGTTTGCCTGCCGACCACGAGGCCCGGATTCGATACCCGGGTCGGGTTAATAATAGATAAGTTTTCCGTCAAGAAATTCACAATACAAGCCCGGAGTTTGTAAGTTGGGTGTGTTTCCACCCCCGTGGCTCGGAGCACGTTGCACCGTTGGTCCTCCGCCTGACCTCTCTCCGGTCGTGTCTGATGTCCTCCCATCCCACTATGAGAGTGACCCAATAAAGAGTGCACCTGTGTTTGCACACACTTGTGCACTATAATATCTCCTGCGCAGTGATCTATCGCATGTTCCTATTCCAAAGATCTTAGCAATGTTTTCTTTGCATTGTTTGTTCAAAGTTAATAGACTTGTTGCGACCGTACCTAAATAGAAAATTGTTTAAAAAACAAACTTACCTTCACACCGTACTCTCTCGGTCGAACACAGAAACCCACCGTTACACGTTGAATGTCAAAAGAAACTGATACAGTCACTTCACTTTTTATTTACCGATTGAAATAAAAAAAGAAAAATTAAAAAGTTCGTTCCGTACTTCAAATTAAAAAAAAAGCCGGTTTCTGTCAATAGTTTTTGAAAACCGCTAATGTCACTTTGGTACGCGTAACTTTTTTTAAAAATTCTTATAAAAGTGCGTCAGTCTCGTCTCGTTGTCACGAGTCGTCAGCCCGACCGGTCCTTTGGTACAAACTACCAACTTAAGACCGAAGTATCTTTTATCGGTAAAACGCGTGTAAGATGCGTACGTGAATGTATGTACGTATATATGCATTATAGAGTCGCGAAATTTCTATCGATCATTACATCTTTCCAACTCTACTATGTAAATTCATAATCATCTGTGTTAGGTAATATTTGTCTTGTGTTTAAATCCATTGTTTTGTAATTAGCGGAAATTAATGTGTCGTGATTTGTGAATAAATATATAATAATATAATAAATACCTTTAAACAAGCAATTCTGTGAAATATATATCACTCCCTTAGCCATATCATCTTTCACACAATCTTTTCTTAGGTCTACCTTCCCCTTGTAACCATCCACATTCCTCTCTATCAGCCGTCATATCTGAATTCATTTCTTAGCCATATTATTATCATCTTTCACACAATCCATCCATCGTTTCTTAGGTCTTCCTCTCCCCTTGTAACCATCCACATTCCTCTCTATCAGCCGTCATATCTGAATTCATTTCTTAGCCATATTATTATCATCTTTCACACAATCCATCCATCGTTTCTTAGGGCTTCCTCTCCCGTGTACCCTTTTGTATTACTTGAATAAGTTGTATTATTAAGGGACACGTTTGTGACAGCTTTAGCGAGGGCCGGGAGTTTGAATAAAAAACAATTTATAATCCTGTTTAATGATGGCATTCTGGCGATTTGAAAGTACTTTGTTAAAAGTAAATCAGATGAAGACATTTTGAGTTTGGTAACAGGTAGTACTTATATATTAATAGATTACTAACTGTACATCGCAGTTAGGTTATGCCTGCGTAGGATTAACAAATCTTGTTTATGATAGAACCTGGTTGGCTTTCGTAAACGCGTTTAAAATGGTGCTGGTGAAATCAGTTTGACGTTAAACGAGATTAACACTGATATTTAAACCAGATTAACGGAAACTTAGCTTTAAGCTAAGATTTGATAGCGATCGGTGAATTTGCCCCCGAGCTGTGCTCGGTTTATTTACAATGATGTTTTCTCATATACGTATGCTGAAAAAAAGAGAAAAAAAAATTCAACCCGTGAACGTCAGTCTCGAACCGGTGGGTACTCTAGTTTCGTTATCGCCCCGTAAGCTGAAGCCTCACCATTGAGCTACCGTAACTTGACAGATATCGACAAAAATTACTGTCGTATTGTAATAATATTATATGTGTTTTTCAGTGCCTGAGACCATGGTCAAAACAATGTTTTCGAAAAATTTAACCCATCTAGATCAATTTTTTGCCCCTGAAACCCCCTACACACAATATTTCATGAAAATCGTTGGAGTCGTTTCCGAGATTCCGATTATATAAATACAAGAATTGCTCGTTGAAAGATATAAGATAAGATAAGTACTTAGGACCTAGAATTGAAAGATGACAATTTTGACGAATTAACAATTACATGAGCTTTGATTGTGTTACAACCGTTGCAGTTGTCAAATTTGCTGTCAATGTCAAAGATGACAAATCATTGTCAGTAAGTATAGTATAGTCAACAGATTATGTTATGACGTAATCGAAATTAAAAATTATCAAAAGAAGTTTCTTTTATATCTAGGTATAGTAACTAATTACAAGTAGAAAACTTGTTCCAAATCGGTGTCTCTCGGGATCGTGCCAAGAAGGCTGGCAGCATTGCCACGTTGAATAGCAATGGTGATTCTCTGAACGAGAAAAGCCCCAGCCCGCTTGTCACGAGAGGCTTCTACCAGACGACGTGCAACCTCTTTGGGGGGATTCGGAGCCCAAGGCCCCAGAGTTTCAACCACAGACGCAATAGTTAGTTGATGCAACCCAACCTTATAAAAGTATTTACAAAGTTAGAGTTCCTTGCCCTATCGATAAATTATCAGTTATTTATAAAGCTACTGCCAGTGTCGTTAAGATGATTTAAATACATGCGGTTGGAAATTAAAATGAAATTACGTACACACAAGCTCACTCCTATATACCCCGAAGGGGTAGGCAGAGACGTACTTACAGAACACCCACATTTCACCAGTTATGTTTAAGTCCCATGTAATAGCCATTAAAATGAAAATGAAAATGAAAAATATTTATTCAGTTTAGGCCCTGGCACTTATGAATGTCGAGAATTTACCACCGGTTCGGAAACTAGCCCTCTGAGAAGAACCGGCAAGAAACTCAGCCAGGCATCATGTACATTTCATTGAAACAATATAAACAGGTATAAATATTCACAAGAGCCGTGGTGGCCTCGGGGTTTGAGCAGTGGCCTGCTACGCAAGCCACGCAAGTTCGAATCCCAGCGGGGCCTGTACCAATGAGTTTTTCTTAAAAAAAACTTATGTACAGTGATTTCACACCACGTGCTTTATGGTGAAGGAAAACATCGTGAGGAAACCTGCATATTTCTGAGAAGTAATTCAAAGACGTATGTATAGTGCCTGTGACGGCGATAGACTCACCATCTGTCACGTTGGTTCTTATTCAAATTCGGTGAAAAGTGGGTGTTGTGATAACAACACCTCTGCCAACCCCTTCGGGGAATACAGGCGTGAGCATATGTATATAAATATTCACAATAGTGACAAATTGTATTAGCATGCAGGTAAGTATAAAATATAATCAAAGAGAAAAAAAAGAACAACCAGATAGATTTACAAGTGTTTTACAAATTAACAAAATAATACTTAGAAAAACACACATTCACACTCAGACAAACACGCACACGGACACACACCCACACTCATACACACAAACACATAAACATCATTATTATTATTATTATTATTTCATACCTCTAAGTACTTCACCTGTCATTATATACTATGTAAATATTTACAAGTGTTACATAATTAAAGACCACAGAAAAGAGGGGCCTCTTCTAATACATGTTATTGTAACTTAAAAGAAGATGTCCCAACCACTGTCGTTCTAAACTTGTCCACTTCCCTCTATGATGGTTGAGGAGGTCAATGGCTGGCATTCACGTCATACTTGTGAACAGGTGCTGCTTGTGGGGGCTGGTCATCTCAAGCTACGCATTTAGTTATACGTAAGTAGATGTACTAGATTTTTTGTTATGTTAATTTTTATCGACATTTGTGCATTGGAACATTGTCCATGAGCTTACGTTTTTTAAATTATTTATTTTGTATTCTTTAAATTGTATAATATTTTGAAAAGAGTAATTACTGAGTTTCTTGCCAGGTTCTTCTCAGTAAAAGCAACCTTCCGAACCTGGCGGTAGCATGTATAATCCTGTATAATTGTGTCATTCTGACGATTTGAAAGTGCTTTGTAAAAGTCTAATCGAATAAAGATACTTTTGACTTTGACTTTGACTTGTAAGTTAAATAAACGTTTATCATTGTTTATTATTGCTACTTGTTCACAGTGATTTACTTACTTACATATATCTTTGTCATTTATATAATCTGAAGGTTTATAATAGGCTTTCTTCATCAAAACGATTTTGACATGTCTTAACATACATACATATGCTCACGCCTGTATTCCCCGAAGGGGTAGGTAGAGGTGTTGTTATCACAACACCCACTTTTCACCGAAGATGATTAAGTCACAACGTGACCGTCCATCGCCGTGTCAGACACTTTACATACGTCATTGAATTACTTCTCAGAAATATGCAGGTTTCCTCACGATTTGTGAAATCACTGTACATAAGTTTTTTTGGAAATACTCATTGGTACAGGCCCCGCTGGGATTCGAACTTGCGTCGCTTGCGTAGCAGGCGACTGCTCAAACCCCGAGGCCATCACGGCTCTTGTCTCTTAAAAAAAAATGTGTCTTAAATGTAGCATAATCTAACGCGATTATTTATTAACCGGCACTAATCCATACTCCGGGCTGCTACTTACTTGGAATTTTCATATTGTTATCTGACCTTAGTTTACCCGACCCGGGGATTGAACCCAAAACGGGTTGCTCCAATTATCCTCATTGAAAATCCCCATCAATGGGGAATAGTGGAAAAAAAGTCCAGAAATCCCCATTACGATCGAAAGCAGCTTGGAATGGGGATTTTTGGACAAATTTTCCACTAATACCCATTAGGTTCGACTATGATTTAATTTCGTTCTTCAACATTAAATAAGTTAAATGTAGGCTTTGCCTTATTACACGAATTGGTTTGATTTCTAAAATAACTTCGCCTTCCTGATTCTTATACAGTATGTTGTTCATATTTAATTTTAAACCTAATGGGGATTTGTGGAAATTGTGTCCGAAAATCCCCATTCTAAGCTGCTTGCGATCGCAATTTATGGGGATTTTCAATGGGGATTATTGGAATATCAAACCCCCCAAAACCTCATGTTCCGCAACACTTGAAACCAGCTATTGAGGTATTGCACCTACATCTTTTCGTACAAATTATGAGCGCTAACTGTAATGTTATGAGTATGTCTACGTCTGTCTGTATGGCATGGAGCGAATATAATACATACTCATGACCTCACTATTTTCCCTGAGCGCTCATAACTCGTGCCAGCACCTGTCCTACGAATCTATATAGATAAATAAAATGTAAGTGCCTCTTTGTAAATATACAAAAGTGTATACGGTACAGATATATAAAAAGCTAATTTAAAAAATTCTCTCTCTGTCTATCTGTTTGTTCCGGCTAATCTAACGGGACTTTCACTGGCGGATAGCTAATGCTACAAAGAGTAACTTTTTATTTAAAAAAATAAAGTAGGCTTCCAAGGGCCTGAAGTCTATGCGGGTGAAACCCCGGCGCACAGCTAGTGAATGAATAACTACAGATAAATAATGATCCAATGATGTAATAGTTTCATTAACTACATATGAGCACAAAATATAATCTCACACAAGGTCGTCTCTCAGTCATTGCTCACATCACATCAGCAGAGATGTAATAACAACACCCACTTTTCACCGAAGATCATTAAGTGCCGGCGTGACAGATCCCAGTCCATCGCCGTCTCAGAAACTATACATACCTCTTTGAATTACTTCTCAGATATATGCGTTTCCTCTCGATGTTTTCCTTCACCGTAAAGCATGTGGCGTGAAATCACTGCACATAAGTTTTTAGAAAAACTCATTGGTACAGGCCCCGCTGGGATTCGAACTTGCGTCGCTTGCGTAGCAGGCGACTGCTCAAACCTCAAGGCCACCACGGCTCTTCAATTGTGTTGCAATAGATTCCTAATTACCTGTAATGGTTATATTTAAACTGTGCCAGTATTTTTTTTTTATAGTTTTCATTGACGACATTCTATCGACCGCAACATTCACGAACTCCAATCTGATTATTAGTAGACGGTTATTAAACTATACGTCATAGCTAATTGAGTATTGCTTATGATACAAACATAAAAAAATCGTGTGTCATCCGTAATGTCATTGAGCAAATACTGCTATCAGGGAATTTTGCTCCAGAGGCTCGACCATGAGCTCTTATTGCAGTGACAGACTTATACACGCCATATACATCTGTCTCATAATAAGAGTGAAACTATCATAGTAATAAGAGGTCATAGTAAGGTCCCAGGTGGGATGATTCGAGACTAATCTAGGAAGCTGACCTTCGTCTGATTGTTTACCGTAATACTGGTCTGTTTGTCAGTTCGTCACACCGTTATCAGTGTGATAGCACGCCTTGTTTGCCTCATCTCACACTTATCACAATAAATACGTCAAAACAGTATACAATAAACAATCATTCAATATCCTTTATATTACTAACCTATCGGTCTGTTACCCACGCCAATATCTCCCTTATCCATGTCTCCCTCCCCTACTAATAATAATATAAAGATCCGTGGTGTCCGTGGAGTTTGAGCAGTCTCCTTCTACGTATTTCACACCACGTGCTTTACGGTGAAGGAAAACATCGTGAGGAAACCTCCATATGTCCGAGCAGTGATTCAAAGACGTATGTATAGTGCCTGAGACGGCGATGGACTCACCATTTGTCACGTTGGCACTTCGGTGAAAAGTGGATGTTGTTATTACAACTCTGCCTACCCCTTCAGGGAATACAGGCGTGAACAATTACATACAGGCCCCGCTAGGATTCGAGCTTCGCTTGCGTAGCAGACGACTGCTCAAACCCCAAGGCCACCACGGCTCTGCCTACCCTTTCGGGGATGTCGAGCACATGTATGTATGTATATGACTCATCTTTCTAATATTATAAAGAGGAAAAATTTGCATGTAACAATGTTTGTAACGAATTGGCTCAAAAAGTACTGGTCCGATTTTAAAAATTCTTTCACCATTTGAATGCTGCATTATCACTGATTAATATAGGCTATATTTTAACCCCGTACTCCCACGGGAACGGGAACTACGCAGGTGAAACCGCGTGACGTCCGCTAGTCTCTAAGTAATCGAATTGTTTTAAGTAAATAACAACTCAAATTGCAAAAAGGCAACAAATGCGAATATTATCCAAATTAATGGAAAAAAATGTTAATACCATTCTAAGCACACGCCTCAAACATTCAGCCTATATTTTTAAACGCAGCAAGAATAATTTCATTGCCAACTTTACGTATTCAAAATCTAAAAGACTGTTTAGTTAGTAAAAACCATGTCGCTTACGACATTTTTACAAATAGACCCAGAAAATAGTATACTACTTTTGCAAACATTAATCCCAATTCCTAAAAGTCTTATGTTTCAAGTTATCTTGGGATAGGATACGACGTTTTGTTGCAAATACGATGTTTGCTCTCGTTTGGTAAATAGTATACCACTTTTACAATGTGCTTTAAAGTATTACCAAAAGGTGCTAAGTGCGTCACTTATGCATTTAAAAAAGGCCTTTTGGTTGTTATTTGATGAGATATTTGTTGAAAGCGCCACAGATTTTTTCTCTACTTTCTTATACGACATTTTAATTTTTAAAATGTGTTTTATTTAATGGTTATTTTCACTTGTCGGTTCAAATAATGTAATTAAGCTACATCTGCCTTGATAGTTCACGCACTCCCAGAAGGGTTTACAGAAAAGTGCCAACAGAGAGATGAGTGCAACGCTGTTTCAGGCACTATAACATTGAACTTTCCTCAACATTTTTTCCAAAGACTATATCTAGGAAGATATGTAGGTAGGTATTTATATCATCAACTCCCTGGCCTTATCCCATACATTGTTGGGGTCGGCACTTGATTCAACCCGATGTGGCTCCATGTCAGTCACAATCAACTTATTAACTCCTTGTACGTTATGTGCGCCTGGTACTTCGTGTACCATCACCATTGGGGTCGGCACTTAATTCAACCCGATGTGGCTGATCACCTGATTTTTATAAGAAGCGACTGCCATCTGACATCTGAAAAAATTGTGATCTGGGTTATACCAGTTGTTAGACTATTTTAGGGCTCCAACTGACCTGTAACGATTGCCAAAGATGAAAAATTGGCAACCGGGATCCACGGCATAACGTGCTCTCCGAGGCAAGGAGGGAACTCGGGTGGTCACCCTGATAGAATGATATGCGCAATAGCAACTTTTCCTCTAGCTCCTCTATAGTTAGTACTTATAGTACTTACTCCCACATTTCACCAGTTATGTTTAAGTCCCATGTAATAGGAGGCAAGCATATTCCCATTGACCGGGCACTAATCCAGACTCCGAGCTACTATTAGGGAATTACAGATGGACAAACTCAATAACACTTTTCCCGACTCGGGGATACAACCCAGGACATCGTGTTCCACAATAGCGCTTGCGACCAACGAGTAGATTTTTCCTTCACAGAAAAAATCGTGTGACTTCACTGCATTTAAATTTTTATGAAAAGCGTCGCTTGCGCATGCGGCTAATCAAATCACTCGGCAACCATTCTCTCGTGTAAATTAAATATGATTAATGTCACGGCAGACCGGTAGGTTCTTAGATTAGAGATACAAGACCCTACATTAGGCGTATTGCGTACCTTATACGACTTTCGTAAATTGTACTAATGCTCTGACCTTCGCGTAGCATTTACAATGCAAATGCCTTAAAAATAAATAGGCATAGGTAAGTGACATTCATCTACTATTTCTATCAATCTGAGTATCCTCATATCATACACATATTAGCCGCATTCGAGCGAACGACCCCGATTACTAAACGAATATTAAAGGCAATATTCCAAATTCTGGAGATGCAGCAGTATAATCTTGGTACCCTAGCCTGCTTAGCAGGACTTATAAAAAAAACTTTATCTGTCAACTCGGCTCAGCTCAACTGTCACTTACTGTTTGTTTGCTATCTGTAATTCTGTCAGATATTAACCAAACAAACACACTTTTTAAGCATTTTCCAACAATTTTTTATAATTTCAACTCAGAAAATTATGTGCCGAGAGTTAATTACTAACATCTAATTTATACTAGGAAGTAAAGAAATCATATCAACGAACAATCGTGCCGTAATTTGATAATATAATGTCTGATGTCGAAGTTGAGATTCCTACGACTTTTAAGAAGCGTATTATAAAAAGAGGCAGAGGAAGAAAGCGAACGGCGTCTAGTTCAGAAGGTAATTACTATTTCAAACTTAAGAATTACTGCTACAATCTTTTAATAGATGATATTATTAAAGTGAAAGTTGAGGTTATGTTCTCAGTGTTAAATAAATATTTTGTCATTCGTCCGTAAAGGCTTATTAAGATTCCTTAAAGGCCTTTGTAGCTCTACTCCTACATGTTAGTAAAAACCGTATCGACATCCGTAACATAGTTCACAAGAACTGTGTGTTCAAACATACAAAATAATGTTGTATGGCAATTTCAATTTATGCTATTTAAAAATAGAAGATCTTCCAAGCCTGGCAATACCATGTATATAATTCAAATTTACATATGTCACTGAACTCCTCCTAAATAGACCAATTTGAATGATATTTTTTTTTGTATGCATTTATGTAGCATCCTGGATGTTTTAGATTCATAAATCAGCCCGGCAGATGGCACTGCAGTCAGTATGCAGAACGACGTCTTTCGGAGCTGCTAATCTCCTGTATAATCATAAATTATCCCGACAATTTGAATATAATCTATTAAAGATTCTTTTGAGGTTTATATTCTTCTACAGAAAAGAACAGTTCAGATTCCGAAGACCAGACAGTGGTGATGCCTACCAAGAGGCCTCAGAAAGCCAACCCAAACATACAGTCCACCGCTGCGGGGCCTAAGAGGCCTAAAGCCGATATTGCTGATGATGACAGCAGTGATGACGATAAGGTTGGGTGATCAAAGTACATCTATATAGAAATAAATAAAATAAATGTGTTTATTTCAAACTAGTGGACACTCGCATAGTTCCCGTTCATGTGGGTGTATAGGGATAAAATAAAGCCTATGTTACTCCCTGATGATGTAGCTTTCCAATGGTGAAATAATTTTTAAATTGTCACAGTAGTTTTTAAGTTTATTCATTACAAACATACACACAACAATACTAATCCTTCCTCTTTATAATAGTAGTGTAGATAGCATATTTCCACTAAATGAATATACATATGTCCAAACCATGTCAACATACTATTTCAATTCTGGTCACCACATCATTCTTCAACTTGCAACTGTCTCTTATCACACTATTGTTCATTCGATCCACAATGGTGACCCCACACATACTTCGTAACAAACGCATTTCAACTTGTAATAAAGTGTAGGAAATAATAGATATTACGTTGTTGTTTATTAATAAATAATTTTATACATATTAGGTACTTGTAGATAAATATATTAATATTAGCTCTAGTAGTGCCTCTCACCTTGCTGTGCCCTAATAGGGTTTATGTTAGCTTTGCTTGGATTACTATTATAATTAAGATTAGTATGTATCGTAACTAACATAAATGCAATAAATAAATAAATAAAACTTATATTTTTTTTTACATTATTCTTAATTAATATTTATTAAAATTTATTTTCTGTTTTTAGTATAGTTTTCTATATAAAGTGTGTTTTCTAGTTTTTTTAAACTTTTATTTTTTGTTACTGAGTTTTTATTTAATAAATATTAAATAATTCCAGCAAAGCCAGCGAACAACACTATCAGTCCAGCAACAGAGAGAGAATGCGACGGCAACATACGAACTGGACACTGAGAGAGACAAGGACGCACAAGCTATATTCGAGAAGGCCCAGAAAATAAACGAGGAATTACAGGGACAGGCGGATGATAAGGTAAGATTTTATACCCTTATGTCATTAGCCATTGTCTAAGATAAACCTTTATTTGCAAGTATTTCCATCTCTTTTCGTGATATGGATGTCTCAAGGATGGATATAGGTTTAGTCACAGTTTGGGCTTGCACATACATACCAATGCTCACGACTGTATTCCCCGAAGGGGTAAGCAGAGGTGTTGTAATAACAACACACACTTTTCACACAAGATAATGAATGGTACAGCTGGCATGGTTGGTAATGGTAATGCTACGCAAGCGACGCAGGTTCGAATCCCAGAGGTACCTGTACCAATGAGTTTTTCTGAAAAAGGTATGTCCAGTGATTTCACACAGCACGTGATTTACAGTGAAGGATAATATCGTAATAATATCGTGAGAAAACCTCCATATTTGTGTTATTACAACACCTCTGCCTACGTGACAGACATGAGCATTAATGTATGTACCCCACTATATTCGCTGCGCGCTCAAAACTCGCGACGACACCATTAAGAGTGGATTAAATGCTTCAGGTATACCGCGGTATAAACAACTATGCTCAGTATTATAAGAAGAGAGACACGGCCGCAGGGAACGCCAGTTCAGGTCTAGTCAGGAAGGGCCCTATTAGGGCTCCGGCTAATTTGAGGGCCACTGTCAGGTGAGGAATTGATTTTTTCTTAGTCTAAGTATTTACCTAACTATAATATCCTTAACAATAGTCAGGAAAAATACGGAGTCGAACCCACGACCTCTGCAAACCAGGCAGTTGCTCTACAAAGCTAGCGAGCTACTCATGATCCTTCCTCATGCGTCGAATTTTGCCTTCCCTTGTTTTTGCAGTTTTGCTGCTGCCTTTAGAATGGAATCTTGTGTGTTATTCATAAATATATGACAAAGTTAAGTAAACAACAAGTTAAGAAATATTGGCAAAGTTTCATACAAACTTTAATCCCCTATTTTATCCCCTTGGGGGTAGAATTAATCAAAATGCTTTCTTAGCGGATGCCTACGTCATAACATGTACCTGCATGTCAAATTTCAGCCCGATTCGTCCAGTGGTTTGGGCTGTGCGTTGATAGATCACTATGTCAGTCAGTCAGTCACCTTTTCTAATTATTATATTCGATCGAATTAACAAGATGCCTTACCTTATATTGCCTTAGTTACTTAGTTAGGCATTGTCTAAGTAGAATAAATAATGTAAGAATTTTAAAACAGACATCGTGTTTTATGCATGAAAATCATATATTGTTTAAAAAAAAGTTACCTCCTAAATACATATATCTATCTCTTCTCAGTCCATGGCCAGTTGTTTGTCTGTCATGTTGGAGTCGTCCATCCAGTCAACCATCGACTCGCCTTGGCGATTAAACAATCTAAAGGATTTTCCATTGTCGCGACGAATCTAGCCGAGTGGAACTGATCGTCGGCTCGAGTCGTGTTCGATGAGTTGCGACTACACGCGAGTCATACTCACTACCATCGACTGCGATTAACCTCTCGCCATCGCGTATAGTCCATTAATATTTTCAATTAATTTACAAGTGGAATTCATCATCTTCCTACCCTTATCCCATTGTCACATAGTATATAACTCTGAACCAATGGTCGTGGTTTGTGTTTATCTGTGGATATGCCATAGGAAGTCTGTGTGTCAATGTAAATGTCAATTGATCGATATAGAGCGGTAGTATCTGTGGAAACACTCTATATTTTAAGAATTATTGTCTACCTTTAGATATAATCATTACGAGGGATTTTCGAACGTGTCAAGGTCCGTGACCGTTACGACTGTGCGTGCAATACCTTTCTGTAACTCCAACAGACGTGTTCAAAGTACTTGTATACTATCATATTGTAATACAATACACGTTCTATAAGTCGACACAAGTCTCCTCATTTCACACCCATGTTATTTGTGTTCGGCGCAATGTGTTCTTCTCTTCCATTCCTCTCTATCATCCGTCATATCTGTATTCACTCCCTTAGCCATATCATCTTTCACACAATCCATCCATCGTTTCTTAGGGCTTCCACTCCCCTTGTAACCATCCACATTCATAAACAAAACTTTTTTGCAAATGTTTATTCTTCAATTTCTCATTTACTGGTGATAATTTACAGATGGGACTACCAACCGGACATCTGTAAAGATTATAAGGAAACAGGATTTTGTGGATTTGGAGGTAAGGACAACGCCATTACTATTAATATGTAGCGATTCACCACTCGCCACATAGATGGCGCTACTCGCGAACAAATGCAAAGTTTGAGTACAAATACACGAGAATCTAAGTCGCGCTATAAGAGTTTTCTAATGTATTGCAGTGTATAAGGTGTAGACTTTTATAGCGCAGACCATCGTCTGGTTTTACATATCAATTAGAAAATATATAAAAAATCCTTTTACATTTTTATTTAATTTCGAGAGACAAGAAACAGCCTTTTTTGTTTATTTTTCCGAGAAATGTTAGCCCATGGACACTGCTCCAATGCAAAAATGTCGATAAAAGTTCTACTTATATGTGTAGCTTGAGATGACCAGCCCTCACAAGCAGCACCTGTTCACAAGTTTGAGCTTAGAAAAGTCATTGGTATTCCGCTGGGATTTGAGCTTGCGTATGGTTCAAATATCTTTATTCGATCTGTCACCAGGTTCTTCTCAGTAAAAGCAACCTTCCGAACCTGGCGGTATCATGTATAATGCTGTATAATTATGTCATTCTGACGATTTGAAAGTACTTTGTAAAAGGTCTAATCGAATAAAGATACTTTTGACTTTTTTGACTTTTGATTAGACTTCTTACAAAGTACTTTCAAATCGTCAGAAAGACACAAAATACAATATACAGGTTTTTTTTACGATATGGTCTCTCGCAGTTGGTAGGGGGCAGTTATCTCTACTGCTTAACCGAACCAAAGGGCGAGACCCAAGGGCCTCCAGCCGAGCTAATACTCAAATACTAAGCAACACAGCTAAGGGCGCCCCGGTGCGGGGCTCGGACCTCGGCTTAGGGCGTTGCTGGGGGATGAGCTAGGGAGCTGGATCTGAGTGGTGTTATTTAGGGACATGTTTAAGGCTAGTGGCTCGGCGCGCGCCGGCCCTAGCAGAGGACGGGGGGGACGATGACGTAGAGTTCACGACGAGCCTCGCCGACGATAAAATTAAAACAATAGTTAAAAGAAAAAAAAATTTACATTACCAATGTGCCCTACACTAGGAAATTCCTGTATCGTGGGGATCGGTTCACAATATATGAGTCACACAAAAAAAAACGTAACAACTTGTAGTGGCAGACAATTACAGCAATTGTACACTCTCCTATCCTATTTAGTATCCTATTTATATCCTCTCCTATCCTATTTAGTAAATAATGAAGGAAAGGAAAAAAATATTAAATGTTATGAGTAAGAAGTGGTTTTTTAAAGTTTAAAAAAAACATGATAACAATGGTCGGTTGGGTGTGAGCTTTTGAGACATTGCTTGCTGAAGCAATGTGATATCATCGTCAGGGTCAAGGAGAACGTGCCTCGGACGGCGTCGGGTGGAACGTTATACAGGATTATAAAAGTTCACCGGGTTCGGAAGGTTGCTTTTGTTGAGAAGAACCCGGCAAGAAACTCAACAATTACTCTTTTAAAAAATCTTAATGGTTACAGTATTTATATCTCTTAAACCAATTTCAGATTCGTGTAAATTCCTCCACGACCGATCTGACTATAAGCACGGGTGGCAGTTGGAACGGGAGGAAGGAGGTCCGTCCAATGATGGAGGGGACTCAGATTATGAGGTTCACAGCGATGAAGAACTTCCCTTTAGATGCTTTATATGTCGGAACAGTTTTACCGATCCCGTCGTTACTAGGTGAGTATGTTGGTACTTGTCGCGCCATACAGAGTCATACAATTAATTAAATAATATTTCAATATGCCCATGCTTTACGGTGAAGGAAAACATCGTGAGGAAACCTGCATATGTCCGAGAAGTAATTCAAAGACGTATGTATAGTGGCTGAGACGACGATGGACTCACTATCTGTCACGTTGGCACTTAATCATGTTCAGTGAAATGTGGGTGTTACAACACCTCTGTTTACCCCTTCGGGGACCCTTCTGGGATTGCGTGAGCATATTTTTTTTTACCCTATACGGTACAGTCCCCAGTCGGACAGCACCTTACTATATTTTGTTTTTTCAGGTGTAAACATTATTTTTGTGAAAAATGTGCGTTAGAAAACTATAAGAAATCAACTAGATGTTTCATATGTAATACACAAACTAGTGGAGTTTTCAATCCAGCTAAGGAACTAGAAGCGAAGCTAAAGAGAGATCAGCAGAGTGGTGATGATGATGATGATGATGAGTGATGATTATGGAAATTAAATTATAATAAAAAAAAGTTTTTTTATTAAAATCTATATTTTCACCTGCTACGCAAGCGACGCAAGTTCGAATCCTATCTTTCTAAAAACTTATGTGTAGTGATTTCACACCACGTGCTTTACAGTGAAGGAAAACATCGTGAGGAAACCTGCATAAGTCTGAGAAGCTCCATCTACACTACTATTATAAAGAGGAAAGATTTGTATTTTTGTAATGAATAAACTGAAAAACTACTGTGACGATTTCAAAAATTCTTTCACCATTGGAAAGCTACACATCATCAGCGGGTAATGGAGTCTTAATTTTATCCCACGGGAACGGGAACTACGCGGGTGAAACCGTGTGACGTCCGCTAATTTATTATATAATAGTAGTAGGGCCCATCCCAGCGATGGGCTCACCATCTGTCACGTTATCACCTACTTAGCTTCGGTGAAAATTCTACGAAATATGGCAAACGAATTTAAAATTTAAAATATCTTCGCTTTTTCATTGTACTTTCAAATCGGCACAAAGACATAATTATACAGTATTATACATGTTACCGCCAGGTTCGGAAGGTTGCTTTCACTGAGAAGAACCTGGCAAGAAACTCAGTAATTGCTCTTTACAAAAAAAATTTACAATTTTAAGTAATACAAAATCACAAAAATATATAATCGATAAATAAAAACAAAATAAAGCTTCAAAATATAATATATTTGGTGACTAGACCACTGGGACACACAACCATTGTTTATAGAAATCTACATCATAGCAGAATATATATACAAAATATTTTTGTTGCGTCTTCTGTTTAAATATGTCATCTTTCTCCCATCCTTACAAATATTGCGATTTTTAAATAATGACGTCTCACGTCATCTTAAAAATAATTTGCACCTATCACTTTGACATTTGTTTTTTTTTTATAACTAACGTCAATATGTAATTGATTACTTAAAAATGTGTAAATATATTTGCAAGAGTTATAAAGTGAAGAACCAGGTGGGATATTCAATCGCTTAGGTATTTTTCGCCGGTGAGCTCCACATAATAACTCTTGACGCAGTATGATCAGTGCAGAAAATGGGAGTGTTGCCATTTTTTTATAATTTTCAGGTCCTTGTCGCAGTACATCCAGTTTCAGATATCAGCTGACATTGCTGAAAAACAAAATAAAGTTCTCAATAAAAAAAAAAGTTTTCGTGTTTCATAGTAACCTTATCTAAATCCTAACTTTCTTATTTAAAATACTAGTTTTTCCCGCGATTTCGTCTGCCTAATTTTGTAAATTTCCCTTGGCTATCTTTAGGATAGAATAAGATTGCAACCCAAAACCAAGCCCGTACGAAGTACCAGGCGCACATAACGGACAAGGAGTTACTAAGTCGATTGCGACTAACATGGAGCCACATCGGGTTGAATCAAAAGCCGACCCCAACAATGTATGGGATAAGGCCAGGGAGATGATGATATGGTAAACGAAGTACCAGGCGCACATAACGGACAAGGAGTTAAAACGTTGATTGCGACTAACATTGAGCCACATCGGGTTGAATCTAGTCGCGACCACAACATTGTGTGGGGTAAGGACAGGGAGATTATGTTTTAGACCAGGGCGTCCAGCCACCAAGGGCTTAAAAAAGTAGCTTTAGCCGAATACTTCTAGAATGTAAGTAGAAAGCTAAAATTCTTACCCTAGTCTCCGGATCAAATTCAAATCCATCGCCGCAGAAGAACTGCAGGGTAACCCCACCGCCAGGACACATGAAGAACGAGTTACATAGCTCTGGATGAGGAATGTTTCCAAAATCACCAAGTTGACAGCCCTGGACGGCGTCTTGTTCTGTCACGTTACTGTCAGGATCTTGTTCGTTCTGTTCTGTAGAAACGCCTGATTGCACTTCAGTTGAAGTTTGATTGGCTATAGCAGAATTGTACGTACAACCACCTTCTGCAATCGCTACGCAATCCTGGAAACACAGATATGTATTAGAATATCTTCCGAATTTAGGGACCTTCAACCTTATAGAAGATCTCAGCCAAACGACACTGCTCCATTGTAGTGTTGTGTTCACAAGTTGAGTGAGGTTTACAGAACTGTCTGTAGTACCTCCACCTTACAGAAGATCGCAGCCAAATGACACTGCGCTATTGTAGTGTAGGTTTACAAAGTTGTCTGTAATACTTCCACTTTACAAAAGATCTTAGAAAATAATCATAGAGCAGCCCTAATTCGCAAACTGAAAATGGATACGTATATTCTAAAGAAAATACCAAAACTTACCCTAGACACAGGATCGAATTCAAATCCTTCCGAGCAGTAGAATTGAATAGCGTTTCCATTAAGGCACATGTAGAAAGAATCACACAATTGTGGATGTGGTATATTTCCAAAATCAGTCGGTCTACATATAGCAGGTTCAGTTTCCGACTCTACGTTTCCTTCATCCTCCGTGGTTCCTGCACCTTCTGTGCCCTGACCTTCGTGCTCGATGTTGGTAGAAGTTTCCGGAACGTCTGGCCTTATAGTTTCAGCTGTTGTATCTGGAGGAAGAGTTGAAGAGCCTAATGTGCAACCTCCTTCGGCTATTTCTACGCAGTCCTATAAAAAAAGTTTAACTGTTTAAAACAAATCTGAATTATTTTGGTGGTAGCGAAAATTTCAGTGCACGAGCTTTATGGTGACGAGAATGACGTATATATAGTTTCTATGTCCAGGGGGCCTACCATGAGCTCTTATTGCCATGATAGTTTTACTCTTATTATGAGACAGACGTCATTGACGCGTATACATATGTCACTGTCACACAACTAAACTATCATTGCAATAAGAGCTCATGGTCAGGCCCCAGAATTGAACTATTAGACCACCCACATTCCACCAGATATGTTTAAGGCCCATGTAATAGTGGCGAGCCTATTCCATTAACCAGGCAAGAAACCTATAATACTTTGACTGACTTGTCCACAGTAGCGTTTTGCGAATATAAATTCGAATACCTCAGGAATTACTGGTCCTATTTGAAAAAAAATCAGTTCTAGATATCCCATTCATCGAGGAAGGCTTTAGGCTGTATATCAGCTAGCGTCAGCCCAAAGTAACTATTCTACGCGAAGAAAGTCGTGGGCAGAAGCTAGTTAAAAATAATCTAAAAATACTCACTCTTGCCTCTTTGTCAAACTCAAATCCTTCACTGCAATACAACTGAAGTACGCTCCCAGCAGCACAGAGGTAGAAGGAATCACACTGTGTTGGATGTGGCACATTACCAAACGCACCCACTGGACATATTTCTGCTTCAGTTGTCGCATCTATTATTTCTGTAGTCCCTGTCGTTTCTACTTCATTCGTCGTATAAGCGTTCTCAGTAGTAGACATACCAGTAGAACCTTCAATGCGTTCTGTACCTTCTTCCGTTGCATTCAGATCGCTATCAGTTGTCACGTCATCTGCTGTCGTGCCTTCATAGTCAGTGGAACTTTCTACACTCTCTGTCGTATCAGGTATGTCTGTAGTAGCTTCATTGGTAATTGTTGTTTCTTGATCTGGACTAGATGTGCTAGTATCAGGGGATTCAGAAGTAATGAAAGGATCCGTAGTTGTTTCTGGACCTTCGGTGTATCTAGTAGTTTCTGTATCGGTTTCTTGTGTCGAAGTTATTGTTGTTATTTCAGCTTCTTCTGTTGTAATTTCAGTGCTTCCCAAAGTACAACCGCCTTCAGCTATCACCACGCAAGTCTGAAAATATTTCAAAACATTAAGAATATATTCAAAATCATTATATATAACGGATTCTCCCGTTTGATATTTGAAGCAGCCCTACTGAACTGTACCTCCACCTTACAGAAGATCGCGACCAAATAATCATTTCCCTGGCCTTATCCCGTACATTGTTGCGGTCGGCACTTGATTCAACCCGATGTGGCTGATCACCTGATTCTTTTACGAAGCGACTGCCGCAACCTCTTTTACGAGGAAATATGTGATCTGGTTTAAACCAGTAGACAGACTATTTTAGGCCCTAGACTGATCTGTAACGGTTGCCAAAGATGATAAATTGGCAACTGGGACTGCATAACGTCACTCATCCCATTACTGGCTAGGATGAGAATTGCTTAACTTCACTGATCAAATGATATACGCATTAGCAAATATACCACGAGCTCCTCAAGAATCAAATAATATTCATATAAATTCAAATTCAATTCAAAAAAATAAAATTCTACGTATGGTACATTTGGAACACTCATTGAAGTTTTCTGCCGTTTCCAATTATAATTCTGGCAGAGAAGAGATGCTACCTTTGAGTAGCTTTGTGTTCCTGTGGGTTCATAATGCTAGATTTGGAACAGTTGGAGTGGAGCAGTCTTCAGATTGAAGAGCCCTGATATTTGAACGGGAGATTCCGTTATTCAAAGAAATAACATGATTAATGATTTCTTACCCTCAATTCATGATCAAACTCATATCCTTCGGAGCAGAACAGTTGCAGAGCATTACCTGCTGCACACATGTAGTAAGAATTACACAAGGTTGGATGTGGTACGTTTCCAAAACTGCCTATAGGGCATAGATCAATGCCAGTTGTAGTTTCTCCTACATCCGTGGTGACTGTTATAGGTTCTTGGGTCGTTACTGAGGGGTCTGGTGTGGTGGCTGTGCTGGGTCCAAGAGTACATCCACCTTCAGCTATTTCCACGCATGTCTGAAATTCCAAAAAAGTTTCAGCTTAATTCAGTTTAGAAAGAAACATTTTTCCAACCGTTAATTCGAAAAAAAAAAATTTCTCATAAATCTGCCAAATTTCTCTTCGTCAGACAACTGACAGGACAACTGGAAATTTAACCCCGAGGCTACCACGGCTCTCTTCTCATATAAGAGTTTTGTTTAAATGTGATAAAAATCCTTACCCTTAACTCCGGGTCGAATTCGAAAGATTCCGGACAAAACAGTTGAACAGCGTTGCCTCCAGCGCACATGTAGAACGAGTCACAACGCTCTGGATGAGCTACATTACCAAACACTGCGACGGGGCATATTTCATGATCTACGATTTCCATTGTAGTATCAGGTAGTGCAATTGTTGACTCTTCAGTAGATACACTTCCTTCAGTTGTTCCTTCAGAGTCTATGGGAGTTGTAATTTCTTGTTCAGTAGCATCTGTTACTGTAGTTTCTCCTTCCGTAGGTTCGTCTGTTACTGTGTCTGTCTCTTGTTGTGTGGTAGTTTCGGCTCCGTCTGGACTGCCAGTATTAATCCCCAGTGTACATCCACCTTCCGCTATTTCTACGCAGTTCTGAAATTGAAAAATGCATGTGGTGGCCGTAGGGTTTGAGCAGTCACCTTCTACGCATGCGCCGCAAGTTCGAATCCCAGCGGGATCGTACCAATGAGTTTTCTAAAAACTTATGTGCTGTAATTTCACACCACGAGCATTACAGTGAAGGAAAACATCGTGTGGAAACCTGCATATGTCTGAGAAGTAATTCAAAGTCGTACGTGCCTGAGACGGAGATGGTTTTCACTATCTGCCACGTTGATTGACACTTAATTATGTTCAGTGAAAAGTGGGTGTTGTTATTTCAACATCTCTACCTACCCTCTCGGAAGGCGGGCGTAAGAATATGTATGTATTGTTATGATCATTAGCTTTTCGGGTTTTGAATAATAAATTTCTTTTACTTTTATCTCGTTTTCTGAGCCTTCATATATTTGCGTGTAACTAGTTTCTATACTAATATTGGATTAAAAAAAAGAGATATTTGTTTGTTTGTAACGATTCCTTCACCGTTATAGCTTCATCGTCAGGGAAGCATATTTTGTCAATAGAGGTTAATAAGGTATCCGTAATAACAAGCGAGCTAAGCTGCGGAACGCTGGTCTAGAGAGAGAAGAACAAGTTATTTTCTATCTCCATCTCTGTAAGAAAGTAATTCAAAACTAGTATAACTTACCCTACTTTCATGATCGTATTCAAAACCTTCAGAGCATGATACTAGTAGTGCGTTCCCTCCAGCACACATGTAGAACTGGTCACAATAATCTGGATGCGGCATGCTACCAAACACTCCATCAGGACAAATATCTTCATCAACCTCTACTGTTGTATTTGGTATCTCAGTTGTTGTCGATTCCAGTTCTGCTGTAGTGGTTCCATCCGTTACTTCTGGAGTTAACGTAACTAGTTCAGGTGTAGTGCTTGTTTCGAAAGGTGTTCCATCTGACGCAGCTGAAGTAGGACTGTCAGTTGTAGACCCTGCTTGTTCAGTGGTAGCGCTGACGGTAGTGGTGTCAGTTTCGTCTGAGGTGCTACCTGTATTTCGACTCATCGTACAACCTCCTTCAGCTATTGCCACACAAGTCTGAAATAAGTGTACCAGCGGTTACAATACAGAAATTAGGATAGAGCAACACTTTTCCATACATCTCCAAAATGTCTGTACCCCACAAGGTACATATCGTTAACCTAATATAGGTCTTACTAGATTAAGGTTATGATCGAGCAATAAATTAAAATTGACTCATGCCTATATTCCCCAAAGGGATAGGTAGCGATGCACTATGATTAAGTCCCCGCACTAATCTAGACCCTGGGAAACTACTAAGAAATTACAGATGGAAAACTTAATAATACTGCCTGACCCGGGGATCAAACCCAGGATCTCATATTCAGCATTAGCGTTTCTTGCAATTCAACTTCGTATTCATAACCTGATGTCTCGGGGAGTACGTTATTTAATCTGTCCCAGATGTTAAAGATCAAATAAAAGAAAATCTATCAACAGGCTTTCCCTGTAGCTTTTGTTGATCAGCTGGCATGATGGCATTAACTTCATATAAGAATCACTCGCCATATCGAGGTAGATCAGGTGCCGACCCCAACAATGTATTTATAGGATATTGACATGGCGAGATAAATTTTGAATTCAGTGATTGGTCATAATTAGGCTTTTAAATATTAGCCATGAACTTTTATTCCAAAAATTGTTTTACAGGACAAAGGTCTTTGACATCAGTGTCACTCAGGGAAATAACATCTTATAGAATGTCTAGAACGTCGTACGACGTGTAAACATCGTGAACACAAAACCAGAGCAACAAAAACAGTTAAATCATACCCTTAATTCAGGATCGTATTCATATCCTTCAGAGCAGGTGAGCAGAACCGCGTTACCCCCAGCACACATGTAGAAGTGATCACAATACTCTGGATGCGGCATATTGCCAAACACATCCAGCGGACATATCTCTGTCGGTTCCGTCGTCATTTCCACCTCTTCCGTCGTAGACAGATCTGTAGTACTTGATACTTCAGTTGTCACATCCATTATATCTGTAATCGTAGTCTCTCCATGTTCTGATGTAGTTTCTACTTCAGTACCATCATCAATTGTGGTTCCGTCTGTCACTACAGTTGTTGGAGAATCAGTTGTAGTAGATCCCACGTCTGCTAAGTCGGGTGTAGTTGATTCAGACGTCTCTGGAGTATTAGCAGTGCTTGATCCCAATGTACAGCCGCCTTCAGCTATTTCAACGCACGTCTGTAAAACAGAATGGCAGAAAAAAATTGTTTATTGATATTGGTTTTGACAAATTCCAAATATTCGTGACAGCAATTCTGTTAGATGGCAACTCTATTAGAGCATCAAGAAAACTAACACGTATTTTCACTTTTAAAAGAAGATCTTGCAGGATTCATGTAGCAATAGTCAATGAAACGGATAGACTAGTTTTGGTAAACTTACCAAGTTTTTCAATCGAATTTTGAACCTCTACGAACTTTGTGACGATCAAAAGCTAAAGCATATACAGTCAAACACATACCCTTAGATCAGGATCGAACTCGTATCCTTCGGAGCAGCTAAGCAGCATAGCGTTTCCTCCAGCACACATGTAGAACTGGTCACAGTATTCTGGATGCGGCACATTACCGAACACTCCCACAGGGCACAGTTCAGGTTGAGCGGTCGTGGCTTCCGCCTCCGTGGTTGTGTCACTTGGAGGTTCCGAAACGTCAGTAACCATACCTGTAAAATTAAGAGGATCAGTCGAGTCTTCGGTAACAAGACCATTTTTTGACTAGAGATTTGGTAAAATCAAGTGTCCCCTATCTCATCATATTTCCCACCGTTTAAACCTTCCCTGAACTTAACAAATGTATCAATACCAAAATCACCCGAATCAGTCCAGCCATTCTCAAGTTATAGCGAGACTAACGAACAGCAATTAATTTATATAATCTAAAAAACAAAATTTGATATATATATATATTAAAATTTGATATATATATATATATATATATATATATATAAATTTTGTTTTTTAGATGATGTATCTATTTGCATATAATTTGGTGTACTCGTTTTGTACCAATATTAGATTTTAAATTTTTTAGTAAGAATGCTCTAAATATTTGTAATATTGCACTGATGTACATGATGTCTGGCTGAGTTTCTTGTCGGTTCTTCTCAGAAGACTAATTTCTGAACCACTGGTGATTTTTTGACAGTCCGTAATGCCTTTACTGAAATACGTATTTAAAGCACTATGGGATTTAAGGTCACAGTAAATCTCATGCGAATGCCTGCCCTGTCTATCCCTACATGTTCTAGAGGCAAAGTATTCAGACTCACAAAAATACATTTAAGTTCATGGACACAGTTCCAATGCACAAAAGTCGATGAAAAAATATAAAAACTAAAATTAGGTACTACATATAATTGTGGACCTTGAGATGACCAGCCCCCATAAGCAGCACCTGTTCATAATCCCAGCCATTGATCTCATCATCTCCCTGGCCTTATCCCATACATTGTTGGGGTCGACACTTGATTCAACCCGATGTGGCTGACCACCTGATTTTCATACGAAGCGACTGCCGTCTGATCTTCGCAACCCCTTTTACGAGGAAAATCTGTGATCTGGGTTAAACCAGTTGTCAGAGTATTTTAGGCCTCCGACTGACCTGTAACGATTGCCAAAGATGATAAATTGGCAACCGGGACCGACGGCTTAACGTGCTCTCCGAGGCACGGAGGGAACTCGGGCGGTCACCCATCCAATTACTGGCTAGGGCTAGGGTTGCTTAACTTCGCTGATCGAATGATATACGCAATAGCAACTGTGCCACGAGCTCCTCAACCATTATAGAGGGAAGTGAACGTCTTACCGTCCGTAGAAGCTGCTTCAGTTGTTGATGCAACAGTAGTAAGATCGTTGTCTACAGTTGTTCCAAGGTCTCCAGTGGTTCCTGTTGGTTGTGTCTCTGGATTAACAGTAGTAGTCCTTGAATAGGTACACCCACCTTCAGCAATCGCTACACACGTCTGTAAATAATCAAATAATATTAATTTACACACCCTGCATTTGCGCTTAACCAAATTTCATGAATTAATTTTGTTGAGTGGTGGAAAATTCTAATATCTTTATTTGATTAGACTTTTAACAAAGTACTTTCAAATAGTCAGTATGCCATAATTATACAAGATTATACATGCTTTCGGAAGGTTCGGAAGGTTGCTTTTACTGAGAAGATCCTGGCAAGAAACTCAGTAATTACTCTTTGGAGCATTGGTTATACGTAACTGAAGTTTCGATCCTATTAGTCATGTCGAAGATTTACTGGAATAAACAGACAGATAGTGGCACGAGTTTTGGCATGAATTTGTTCACCATGAGTTGCAATTTTTTGAGTCTTATATGGCGAGCTATAACAAATATACATATACCCAATCACCACAGTGATAGCACTGTATATACAATTTAATTTTTGCTTCGGAGATCCCTTTGTTGCTGAGTTTCTAGCCGGTTATTCTCAGAAGACTAGTTTCCGAACCAGTAGTAAATTTTCGGCGTTCATATGTGCCTTATTAGGGGCACATACTTAATAAATATTTTACATTCTCATTCAAATTTTAATTAAATATATAATCCATATTATTTATCGACTAGCTGTGCCCCGCGGTTTTATCCGCGTAGAGATAACTTCATGGGTGACCCACGGAACCCTAATGATTGAGTTACTCCTTGTAGCTATCTGCCATTGAAAGTTAAAATCGGTCAAGCCGTTTTGGAGATTAGCCGCATCAAACAGACAGAGAAAAAATAAAAATATAACTTTTTTTAAGTCAGTACAGTATATATTTTCATATGTATTTAGTGAAACGCTGTTATTTTGGAATTGCAAACAGACACTTCAATTTTATTGATGTGAATGGATGTACGAACTTACCCTTAGCGTTGGATCGAACTCATATCCTTCGCTGCAGAAAAGCTGAATGGTGTTACCAGCTGCGCACATGTAGAAGGAATTGCAAAGTTCTGGATGTGGTATGTTCCCAAATGTTCCAATAGGACACAAATCTTCAGTGTCCTCTGTGGTTGCAGATCCTTCTCCAACAGTAGTTTGATAACCTGAAGTTGTCATATCTGTATCATCAGGTTCTGTGGTCGGATTTGTGTTAGGTCCAAGAGTGCACCCGCCTTCTGCTATCACTACGCATGTCTGAAAATTTATTATATCATTATCAATTGTGTAAAATTACACTTTCGTTGCTATTTTGTTTATTAAAAGCCAATTCCTGAAATTAGCACGATTGATTGATTGGATCGGGAGGGACATAGCTATTTTTTTTTTAGATTTACTCTTTTATTTCCTGTTAACATAATGTAGATTTATCGTATTGAGTTTGTCGGTAAAACACGTAAATTACGTATACGTGATCGAACACCACGTGATAACCCCATGACTAAAAAAAAGCTTAAATGTATCAAGTTTATGGAATGAAACGATAAACATCCGTAGGAAATATGCATATGTCTGAGATGACGATGGACTCACCATGTCACGTTGTCACTTCATAATCTTGGATGATAAGTGAAATACTTCTGCTTACATCTCCAGAAGCTCCTTTGGGATAACGTGAGCATATGGAAAAGTACCTGATTGACTGAGCCGTGCTCGGTGTCTTATCACAAAAAAAAAAGGAAAAAAAAGAAAAATTTTACTGGTGAACGTCTCGTTTCGAACCGGAGTACTCTTGTGCCATTATCGCCCAGTAGGCAGGAATCCTCTCGTCTGAACTACAATAACTAAACAGATGACGGCGAAATTTACTGTCGTATTGTAATGATATTTTATGACTTCTGACGATGTTTTTCAAAAATGTAACCTAGCTAGGTTTTGCCCCTGAAACCCCCTACACACAGAATTCAGATTCTATGCAAGAATTGCTCGTATAAGGGTAAGATAAAGAAATACATACCCTCTCGTCTGGATCGAACTCAAATCCATTAGGACAGTGAAGCAACACTGCATTGCCTGAAGCACACATGTAGAACGCATCACACCTTTCGGGGTGCGGGATATTCCCGAATATTCCTATGGGACAAATTTCAGCCTCTGTTGTAGTCTCTATTACATCTGTTGTAGTCTGAATTAAATCAGTCTGAGCCGTTGTATACGCTTCATCTGTTATTCCGTCTGTTTCTGACGTTCCTTCAGTTACAGTCGAAGATATCAGGTCTGTTGTGGTTTCTTCTGTCACTACTGTAGTAGGATTATCAGTTACTACTGTAGTTGTCTCCTGTTCTGTAGTAGGACCATCAGTTTCAAGCGTGGGGAGACTAGGTGGTATAGTCTGAATCGGTTCATTTGTACTTGTGATAATTTCGGTTGTAGTAATCTCCTGTTCTGTAGTAGGACCATCAGTTATAGAAGTAGTCCCATCGGTTTCGACCGTGGGGAGACTAGGTGTTATGGTCTGAATGGGTTCATTTGTACTTGTGATGATTTCGGTTGAAGTAGGTTCTTGTTCGGTAGTAGGACTATTATTTACTAATGTAGTTGTCTCCTGTTCAGTAGTAGGATCGTCAGTAACTACTGTAGTTTGGACAGAAGTAGTTGTTTCAGACTCATCTGGTGTAGTATCAGTACTGGACCCCAGTGTACACCCTCCCTCAGCTATTTCTACGCATGTCTGAAATAAGCATTAGCGTTAGTTTACATTTTGTAAGCTCGTACAAACAAATAGATCTCGCTTTTATCCCCCGAAGGGGTAGGCAGAGGCCTTATATTTAACCCAAATAACAAAAATTGCTGCTTTTTTTTTTGGGAATATAATTTGTTAGAAAACTCCTTATTGGATATGGTGTATGAGAAATTTTGGAGCACTTCTAATGTTCGCACATGAAATTAACCGCATGCATAATATCAAGAATACATATAACACATTATTAAGATTACTTAAAAATTCCGATACAATATTTACCCTTAAGTCTGGATCGAATTCGTATCCCTCAGCACAGCTAAGCAGCATAGCGTTTCCCCCAGCACACATGTAGAACTGATCACAGTATTCTGGATGCGGAACATTACCAAACACTCCTATAGGACACAGTTCAGCCTGAGCCGTCGTGGTTTCCCATTGCTCCGTTGTAGTTACTGATTCAGTCGTGGTAGGTTCCTGTTCTGTAGGACCATCTGTTTCCAGTGTGGTGAATCCTGGAGTCGAAGTTTGAACTTGTTCGCTTGTAGTTGTGATGATCTCCGTAGTGGTAGGCTCCTGTTCTGTAGTAGTACCATCTGTTTCAAGTGTTGGTAATCCAGGAGTCGAAGTCTGAACCTGTTCAGTCGTGCTTGTGATGATTTCAGACGTGGTAGATCCCTGTTCTGTCGTAGGAGTATCAGTTACTACTGTAGTGGTCTCTTGTTCTGAAGTAGTACCATCAGTTACTACTGTAGTAGTCTCCTGCTCAGTAGTAGGACCATCAGTTACCACTGTAGTAGTCTCCTGCTCAGTAGTAGGACCATCAGTTACTACTGTAGTAGTCTCCTGTTCTGTAGTAGGACCATCAGTAACTACCGTAGTAGTCTCTTGCTCAGTAGTAGGACCATCACTTACTACTGTAGTAGTCTCCTGCTCAGTAGTAGGACCATCAGTTACTACTGTAGTAGTCTCCTGTTCTGTAGTAGTTTCATCTATTTCAGGTGTTGTTAGTCCTGGAGTCATAGTTTGCACCTGATCAGTTGTACTACTGATGATTTCAGTAGTGGTGGCCTCTTGCTCTGTAGTAGGACCAGTTACAGAGGTAGTACCTTCTGTTTCGAGTGTAGTCAATTCAGGAGTCGAAGTTTGTACCTGTTCAGTCGTACTTGAAGCAAGTTCAGTAGTGGGACTGTCCGTTTCTTCTGTAGTTGTCTCTTGTTCCGTAGTAGTTGTTTCAGACTCATCTGGTGTAGTAGCAGTACTGGGTCCCAGTGTACAGCCACCTTCAGCGATTTCCACGCATGTCTGGAACAAGAAGTTGCGATATAAGGTATAAACAAAACTTATCGTCACTTTACCCAAATACGAAATGATTTCATAAATTTACATGGGTAATTTTGAGACAAACAAATATTACAGAGTTACATGAAGATTTTTCCGGCTATCCTTAATGTCTTATATTTTATTACTATCCTTAAATGTATTGAGCATCTTAATATATTTTATTTTCTTCTCTCAGACAGACAGCAAATAATGCACACAACAATAATAATTTCAAGAAATATTTACCTTAAGTTCTGGATCGAATTCGAATCCCTCAGCACAGCTAAGCAACATAGCGTTTCCCCCAGCACACATGTAGAAGTGGTCACAGTATTCTGGATGCGGCACATTACCAAACACTCCTACAGGACACAGTTCAGCCTGAACCGTCGTGGTTTCCCATTGCTCCGTTGAGGTTACTGATTCAGTCGTGGTAGGTTCCTGTTCTGTAGGACCATCTGTTTCCAGTGTGGTGAATCCTGGAGTCGAAGTTTGAACCTGTTCAGTCGTGCTTGTGATGATTTCAGACGTGGTAGGTTCCTGTTCTGTAGTAGGAGTATCAGTTACTACTGTAGTGGTCTCTTGTTCTGTAGTAGGACCATCCGTTTCCAGTGTGGTGAATCCTGGAGTCGAAGTTTGGACTTGTTCGCTTGTACTTGTGATGATATCAATAGTGGTAGGCTCTTCAGTAGAAGTGTCATCTATTTCTGGTGTTGTCAGTCCAGGAGTCATTGTTTGTACCAGCTCAGTAGTACTTGTAGTAATGTCTTCCGTAGTAGAATTATCAGTGACTGTAGTTGACTCCTGTTCGGTAGTAATATCAGATGTTGTTTCTTCAGTAACGCCCGGAGTTGGAGTACCTAGGTCTGGCGTTACAGTTTGCACATGTTCCGTCGTTGATGTAAATATCTCTGTTGTTGTGGCCTCTTCACCAGTAGTGGGAGTGTCAGTAACTCCTGTAGTAGTCTCCTGTTCTATTGTAGTAGTGGGTCCAAAATCTGGTGTTACAGTTTGCACCTGCTCTGTGGTAGTCGTAAAGACTTCTGTTATGGTAGTTTCTTCTTCAGTAGTGGGGTCATCGGTAACTATTGTAGTTTCCTGTTCTGTAGTTGTAATATCAGTTGTAGTTGTCTCCTGTTCAGTAGTAGGACTATCGGTCACAACCGTAGTAGTTTCTTGTTCGGTAGTAGGACCGTCAGTAACAACTGTAGTAGTCTCTTGTTCAGTGGTAGTGGTAGATCCAAAATCTGGTGTAACCGTTTGCACCTGTTCTGTAGTAGGACTTGTTTCCTGTTCCGTAGTGGAACCAAAGTCTGGTGTCACAGTTTGCACTTGTTCCGTGGTAGTTGTAAATATTTCAGTTATTGTAGTTTCTTGTTCTGTAGTAGGACTATCAGTTACTACTGTAGTTGTTTCTTGTTCAGTAGTAGGACTATCAGTTACTACTGTAGTTGTTTCTTGTTCCGTGGTAGTGCTTATGTCTGGGGTCATAGTTTGCACTTGTTCAGTTGTAGTTGTGAAGATCTCCGTTGTGGTTGTCTCTTCTTCAGTGGTAGCACTTTCAGTTGAAGTAATCTCATTTTCCGTTGTCTCATCTGTTACTTCAGATGTCGTTGTACTAAGATCTGGCGTCATAGTTTGCACTTGTTCTGTTGTAGTTGTAAATATTTCCGTCGTTGTAGTCCCCTGTTCCGTAGTAGGACTATCCGTCACTTCTGTAGTTGTCTCTTGTTCCGTAGTAGGACTGTCAGTTACTACAGTAGTAGTTTCTTGTTCTGTAGTAGGACCATCAGTGTTTTGGGTAGTTGTGTCTGGTGTTGTATATGGCTCTTGAGAAGTAGTTTCTACAATAGACTCCGTGCTTGGACCGAGCGTGCAACCACCTTCAGCAATATCTACACAAGTCTGAAATATAAGAGGACATGGATTAGATATAATTTAAAACAATGGTGTTTTAAGAGTTTTTGATGGATTTTTGCCATTCTTTATAAAAACACACAGATTTGGAGTTAATCGTCGACTTTGTGTAAGTAATTTTAATTCATTTAAACTATCGATCAATATTTTTCGTTGTTAGTTTCATTTGACTAAGAAGTACACTCAATAATATTTTTATTCGTGTTCATTTGTTCTTTTCTAGGCTCAACATAATTTTAATCTAACTGTGGATGCTTTAATTAGCAAATAGGTTGACAAGGTCTCGTTAGTCTCCAGCGCACTTCTGTGCGTCCTATATATGGCACAGTTTTGTGAACTCCAACTAATGTGTTTGCGAATCCAATTTATGCCTTCCATGGGAGAAATGCAGCACGCCGCATATTCTATACCATCCTTTTGCCCCCTAATCGGGTTTTACTCAATTTTACTATTGCTTTCAATTTGTTGCCTACTAATTTAGAATCTATTTCTATTATGTATGTGTCGGCGCCTCTGCGCACTACTACTAGCGCCATCCTGTGAGCCGATATGAAAACCCCCCGAATGACTCGACACAACGATCCATTCCACAAGCGGCCGACTCACGTTAATACACGCCATACGAATTTAATTTTTATTATATTGTAATCCATCAATAAATCGATTAAAAAGGGAAATAAACGAATCATTGGCTACCAAAGCCCCCGTTCCTGTCCATATGGTCCTTCGAGCCGGATGATTCGTTTATTTCCCTATTGGGTACCGAAGTCCCCCGTTCCTGTCCAGTATGTTAGAAAATTTGTAAGATGCTGTACTTTTACAATCTGTTAATATGTAATTTTTAATAGTATGTAAGTAAGCGCAAAATTTAGATCAAAACGTAAGCAGCACTCACTTTTAGATCAGGATCATACTCCAACCCAGTGGCACAGAACAATTGTACTTTATCACCGTCAGCACAGAAGTAGAATGAGTCACAAAGATCTGGATGTGGCACATAGTCCACTACGCCTGGAGGGCATACGTCATCTGGAATCGTTGTGAAATCAGTGTTAACTGTTGTTTCTGTAATGTATTCAGTCGTAGATTCAGGTATTTCTGTTTCATAGCCTGTAGTTGTTTCCGTTGGTTCCGTGGTAGTACTTAATTCAAGTGTAGTAGTAGTCTCTTCTGTATTAGGACTATCAGTTACTACTGTAGTAGTCTCCTGTTCCGTTATAGTACTTATTTCGGGAGTCATAGTTTGCACTTGCTCTGTCGTAGTTGTAAATGCTTCTGTAGCGGTAGTCTGTTCAGTAGTAGGACTATCAGTAACTACTGTAGTTGCCTCCTGTTCCGTCGTAGTTGTAAATTCTTCTGTAGTGCTAGTCTCTTCGGTAGTAGGACTATCAGTAACTACTGTAGTAGTCTCCTGTTCTGTAGTAGGACTATCTGTTACTACTGTAGTTGTTTCTTGTTCTGTAGTAGTACTTATTTCGGGAGTCATAGTTTGTACTTGTTCCGTCGTAGTTGTAAATGCTTCTGTAGTGGTAGTCTCTTCGGTAGTAGGACTATCAGTAACTACTGTAGTAGTCTCCTGTTCTGTAGTAGGACTATCTGTTACTACTGTAGTTGTTTCATGTTCTGTAGTAGTACTTATTTCGGGAGTCATAGTTTGTACTTGTTCCGTCGTAGTTGTAAATGCTTCTGTAGTGGTAGTCTCTTCGGTAGTAGGACTATCAGTAACTACTGTAGTAGTCTCCTGTTCTGTAGTAGGACTATCTGTTACTACTGTAGTTGTTTCTTGTTCTGTAGTAGTACTTATTTCGGGAGTCATAGTTTGTACTTGTTCCGTCGTAGTTGTAAATGCTTCTGTAGTGGTAGTCTCTTCGGTAGTAGGACTATCAGTAACTACTGTAGTAGTCTCCTGTTCTGTAGTAGGACTATCTGTTACTACTGTAGTTGTTTCATGTTCTGTAGTAGTACTTATTTCGGGAGTCATAGTTTGTACTTGTTCCGTCGTAGTTGTAAATGCTTCTGTAGTGGTAGTCTCTTCGGTAGTAGGACTATCAGTAACTACTGTAGTAGTCTCCTGTTCTGTAGTAGGACTATCTGTTACTACTGTAGTTGTTTCTTGTTCTGTAGTAGTACTTATTTCGGGAGTCATAGTTTGTACTAGTTCCGTCGTAGTTGTAAATGCTTCTGTAGTGGTAGTCCCTTCGGTAGTAGGACTATCAGTAACTACTGTAGTAGTCTCCTGTTCTGTAGTAGGACTATCTGTTACTACTGTAGTTGTTTCTTGTTCTGTAGTAGTACTTATTTCGGGAGTCATAGTTTGTACTTGTTCCGTCGTAGTTGTAAATGCTTCTGTAGTGGTAGTCTCTTCGGTAGTAGGACTATCAGTAACTACTGTGGTAGTCTCCTGTTCTGTAGTAGGACTATCTGTTACTACTGTAGTAGTCTCCTGTTCTGTAGTAGGACTATCTGTTACTACTGTAGTTGTTTCATGTTCTGTAGTAGTACTTATTTCGGGAGTCATAGTTTGTACTTGTTCCGTCGTAGTTGTAAATGCTTCTGTAGTGGTAGTCTCTTCGGTAGTAGGACTATCAGTAACTACTGTAGTAGTCTCCTGTTCTGTAGTAGGACTATCTGTTACTACTGTAGTTGTTTCTTGTTCTGTAGTAGTACTTATTTCGGGAGTCATAGTTTGTACTTGTTCCGTCGTAGTTGTAAATGCTTCTGTAGTGGTAGTCTCTTCGGTAGTAGGACTATCAGTAACTACTGTAGTAGTCTCCTGTTCTGTAGTAGGACTATCTGTTACTACTGTAGTTGTTTCATGTTCTGTAGTAGTACTTATTTCGGGAGTCATAGTTTGTACTTGTTCCGTCGTAGTTGTAAATGCTTCTGTAGTGGTAGTCTCTTCGGTAGTAGGACTATCAGTAACTACTGTAGTAGTCTCCTGTTCTGTAGTAGGACTATCTGTTACTACTGTAGTTGTTTCTTGTTCTGTAGTAGTACTTATTTCGGGAGTCATAGTTTGTACTAGTTCCGTCGTAGTTGTAAATGCTTCTGTAGTGGTAGTCCCTTCGGTAGTAGGACTATCAGTAACTACTGTAGTAGTCTCCTGTTCTGTAGTAGGACTATCTGTTACTACTGTAGTTGTTTCTTGTTCTGTAGTAGTACTTATTTCGGGAGTCATAGTTTGTACTTGTTCCGTCGTAGTTGTAAATGCTTCTGTAGTGGTAGTCTCTTCGGTAGTAGGACTATCAGTAACTACTGTGGTAGTCTCCTGTTCTGTAGTAGGACTATCTGTTACTACTGTAGTAGTCTCCTGTTCTGTAGTAGGACTATCAGTTACAACTGTAGTAGTTTCTTGTTCTGTAGTAGTACTTATTTCGGGAGTCATAGTTTGTACTTCTTCCGTCGTAGTTGTAAATGCTTCTGTAGTGGTAGTCTCTTCAGTAGAAGGACTATCAGTAACTACTGTTGTAGTCTCCTGTTCTGTAGTAGTACTTAAATCAGGTGTTTGCACGATTTCAGTTGTAGATTCAGTAGTAAGCTCAGTGGATGCTACTGTGGTCTCAGTGGGCTCTTCAGTAGTTGGTGGTAAAGTTGTTTCTGGTGTAGGTGTTGAAGAAGTGGCACCTGTATTGCAAGTCACTGCGTGTGGCCAGTTACAGATCTGTAAGATAAAGTATGAAATAAAGGTAAATAAAAATATTTTGTCATCAACATCAGTCACGCGGCATTATCAAGGTAATTTTTTTCGGAGAATTGATAAGCCATGTTAATTATTTACACAATGGGTATAGTGCTCAAACTTATAGTAACGTGAGAGAACAAGGTTGATATTTAACAAGTGATCCTATAATCACTTGTTAAATATCCGACGTCAAAGTTATATCTTAACCAGCATATTTGCTGACTATGGTTGCTTGTGAGGCAGCTTTGTATGCGTGTCGTATAACTGCGAATTCGCACAAAGTGTTGAAAATTAATTGAAATCTATTTTTTTCGGTCAACATCAACAGGCCCACATCTTGTTAGTATTATACATATAGTTCTATGTTTTCTGATAATTACAATGATAATAAACGATTGACCTAAAGGTGATGCAAAACTATTTATCTAACAACATATTTGGTATCTGCTTTTCAAAACTCGAATGGTTGCATAATATTTACTTACTTGTAAATCAACATCAAAAAGAGTTCCAGCCCCGCAGCTCATCAGTATTCTATGTCCATTACTGCATTGGTAGAACCTCGAACAATCTGTCTCGTGAGGGAGCAAGAGATGGATTGTGAAGTCTTTTGGGCATCCATTGGGAAAGAAATCCGGTGTTTCAACACCAATTGTAGTAGTTGATGAAGTTGTTTCTGGTTTCTCAGTTGTTGATGGGGCTGCTGACGTTGTTGATGGGGTTATTGACGGTGCTGAAGTGGTGGCACTTGAATTGCAAGTCACTGCGTGTGGCCAGTTACAAATCTGTAACAAATATAAAGTGTGATGCTGACTAGGGCATGTCCGTGCATGGTCGAGCGAGCTAATGCCTGCTGTTCCATTCCAGGATCCTGGTGACATAATTACTCAACACTAACTACTGGCCCGGACCCTACATCTGGTGCTGTACCTGGCACCGCCCAGACCCTACTCCTGGACCAGTACCTACCTACCTCTGGCCCAGACCCTACCTCTGGACCAGTCCGCCTCCAGTCCAGGCACTACCCTGGACCAGGCGCTATCTACCTTCCTGAGGAAGACCAGGCTGCTCCCAGCCGGACCCTTGACCCTACGTCAGGCCAGTGTTCCCCTTCCTACCACCTACCGCTACTCAACACCACTAGTGAATGAAACAGACGTTTAATAAACGAACCCACTTTATAAATATTTACCACTATTCTTATTTCTACACACTACCTATCCTGTTCCCGGGTACCGAAGTACCTCTCCCCTCACCCGGATCACAATCGGTATATTAAGAATGATGATAACTTAATAAGTTCCCAATATTAGCTGTGACCGACAGACAGACACCACAGTGAGACTATACCGTACCTGCAAATCCACATCGAACAGAGTCCCTTCGCCACAGCTCATAAGTATTTTATTTCCATTGCTACACTGGTAGAACTTTGAGCAGTCACTCTCATGAGGCAGCAGGATATGGACGTGGAAATCTTCCGGACAACCATTTGGTAGGAACCCTGGTATATTGACTGTCGTAGTTGATGGAGTTGTTTCTGGTATGATCTCAGTAGTTGATGGAGTTGACGAAGTTGTTGTGGTTGATGAAGTCGTTGACGGGGTTGTTGAAGTCGTAACTACATTGCAGGTCACTGCGTGGGGCCAGTTACATATCTATAATTATAAATTATGTGATGTTTAATTGATAGCTACAGCTAAAAAGTGTTTAAAATTCTGTGAGAAACCCTTGGGCACATTCATATTAAATATCCCTAATGTAAATATTAATTAGTATACGTATGTAAGGACTTAGCTATTTATCGACTAGATGTGTCTTGCGATTTTACTCGCATAGTATAAAAAGTTAAAACTATATTATTTAGTAATATTTTTCCCGTCTGTGTAACATTTTCCATAGATGCCTCGCTCCTATTGATCACAGCGTGATGTTACTATCGAACATAAACGTGACTTTGCCTGTCCGCGCATTGAGCCCAGGACCTAGTAGAGTAGAGTTTGCGACCAATAGACCTAAGGCAGTCCTTGCCTGAACATTTCTATAAACCAATTAGTTATCAAAGTGTTATCATAATAAACAAAATGTTAATTGTTGATTCGGAGAATAGATCATTTAATTAGATTTGCAAAAATAAATGGTTTTTAATTGATTATGTCGGTAGAACAGAGACGATCGCGGATGTTGATAATATCACGTCATTAGTAATTAATATTAAAGGCCTCTTATAGAAAACGGATAAATCTCGATTGAATCGATGCAAAATAAACTTTATTCAGGCTTTAAGACATACATACAAACGCCTTTATTCCCCGAAGGGGTAGGCAGAGGTTACAATGTGGTGGACAGATGGTGATTCTATCGCCGTCTCAGGCACTATCAAGTCTTTGAATTACTTCTTAGACATATTGCAGGTTTCCTCACGATGTTTTCCTTCACCGTCGAAGCACGTGGTGTGAAATCACTGCACATAAGTTTCTATAAATACTCATTGGTACAGGCCGTGCAGATTCAAACGTGCGTCACTTGCGTAGCAGGCGACTGCTCAAAACCGACGGCCACCAAGTCTCTTTTAGGCTTAAAGGTAACTTATATCTTTAAACGAGCTATTCTTGTATATATATAATCGGAATCTCGGAAACGGCTCCTACAATTTTCATGAAATTTTGCATGTCAGGGGCAAAAAATAGATCTAGCTAGGTTTCATTTATGGAAAACATCGGTTTGACAATACGATAGTAAATTTCGCCGACATCTGTCAAGTTATGGTAGCTTACGGGGCGATAACGACACTAGAGTATCCCGGTTTCGAGACTGACGTTCACCGGATTTTTTTTTTCTTTTTTTTTGTGTGATGATGAAACCGAGCACAGCTCGGTCAACCAGATATTTATGACTTGAATGTGATCAACCTTCCTTAAATCAAAAACTAATATTAAATAATAAATAATAAAACTGAAGAGTTTGTGGACTTGTTTTGTTTGTTTGAACGCGCTAATCTCACCTACTGGGTACTACTGGGTACTACTGGGTCGGATTTAAACATTTCTCAAATCAAATCAAAAAGTTCTATAACATAATAATGATCTCCAACCGAATTTCGGTTACGGCGGCTAATCTCAACGAGGATCAGCCATGTACGCAGGAGATATTATAGTGCACAAGTGTGTGCGCAAACACAGATGCACTCTTTATTCCCTCACTCTCATAGTGCGATGGGAGGCAATCCGACACGACCGGAGAGAGATCAGGCGTAGGACCAACGGCTTAACGTGCTTTCCGAGGCACGGGGGTGGAAACATCGCCAACTTCCAAACTCTGGGCATTTTTATTGTGAATTTCTTGACAGAAATACCCAATATACATTTTTTGACCCGACCCGGGAATCGAACCCGGGACCTCGTGATCGGCAGGCGAACGTACTAACCATTAGACAAACGAGGCAGTATATAAGGGACACTTGAAACTCTCATTGAACGTCGGCGTGCTTGGTGCGCCAATCTCTGTTGTAGCTGGTAGGTTTTTCCGATTAATGTTTGGATTGTATAATAATTGCTGAGTTGGTGCGAGGATGTGCGAGCTCAATGGAGCTGACATTGTCTATGTTAGACAAAAGTTCCAAAAATATAAATCTCTTTCGATAACTCAGGTTAATTTACTACCGTTTCCAAATGTAAGCCTGTTCGGAGAAGTCTCAGTGTTAGATATAATTATGAAAGGAGGTTATAAGCTATATATAATCACGCTAAGACAGTCGCGGTCACACTAAGTAACTATTTAACGTGGACGAATTCGCGGGCATAAGCTAATCTATACTAATATTATAAAGAAAGATTTGTATGTATGTATGTTTGTGAATAATTGGCTCAAAAAGTACTGGACTGATTTTAAAAATTCTTTCACCACTGTAATGCTACATTATCACTGATTAATATAGGCCTTATTATATCCCCGTAATAACACGGGAACGAGAACTACGCGGGTGAAACCACGTGACGAGCGCTAGTAAATGCTTACCTGCAAATTGAAATCAAAATGCGTTCCAGGTGCGCAGTCCCTTTCAACCTTATTTCCATGGTTACATTGGTAGTATTTGGCACAATCACTCTCATGGGGCAACAAGTGATGAACATCATTCATAGGACACCCGTTTGGTAAGTAAACTATTGCTGTTTCAGCTATTTCAGGTGTCTTTATAACCGGGTTGCACGTCACCGCGAAAGGCCAGTTACAAATCTGGAAAAAAACGGTTATTGAGATGTCATTTTATAATTTTTATTGTTCATACTCAACTACCCAGAAGGGTCCCCGAAGGGGTAGGCAGAGGTGATACAACTCGTACTTTTCACAGAAGATTACGTGTGTGGTAAGTACGATAAATAGTGTTCCGCGAAATATGAGACGGCTGATAAGTCTTGATTCATAATTTTTTAAAATAAAAGTAGGTTAAGTAACTCATTGTAACATCAGCTATCTGCTATTGAAAGTCCCGCTAAAATCAGTGCAGTCGCTTTGGAGATTAGCCGGAACAAACAGACAGACAAAGATACACAATTTAATAGTTTTTTTTCATAAGAGTAATATACTTTCAAATGCAAATACAAACAGACACTTCAAATGTATTTATCGGTATAGATTGTGAAAGACTTGAATTACCATAACTTTAGTAGAATATTCAACCATCTATAAATTAAGTTTATTTGCTTATTAGGGGCCGAGACCCTTGTTCTCTGGGGTCCTAGCGCTATTAGGCATTTTGAAGAAATAACTAAAAGGTTAGTCGACATCACAGGAAACCGAAGAGCTGGCAGCTACCTCGGTCAAAGAATTAGTCTTGACATCCAAAGGGGGAATGCTGCCAGTATCTTCGGAACCTTGCCTAGCTTTTAATAATATATTTTAGTTTAGATTAATAATAAATAGGTAACTAAAAACTAATTACAAGTAGAAAACTTGTCCCAAATCGGTGTCTCTCGGGATCGTGCCAAGAAGGCTGGCAGCATTGCCACGTTGAATAGCAATGCTGATTCTCTGAGCGAGAAAAGCCCCAGCCCGCTTGTCACGAGAAGCTTCTACCAGACGACGTGCAACCTCTTTGAAAAGTTGATGAGCATCTGGACCCCAAGGTCCCAGAGTTTCAACCGCAAACGCAGAAAATATGTATCCTTGACCAATGCAAGCATATTTCCGGCGCTTGAGGCACTCCTGCTGAGCAGCAGCAGCACCGGCCGCCACAGCAGTGCCGGGGAGATGGGACGGAGCCAACGTATCGACACACGTGGCATCCCACACCAGCGGCCGACCCAATCTCCACGGCACCAGTGACATACCATCCGGCCTCCGGCCATCGCTGCGCGCCAAACCTACTGGTTCCAGTACAGCAGGCACCCCGGCGGTGACCAGAGCCCGGCGTATTAGGTCATTGATGGAAGAATGACGACATCGTCGACCGGCGCTACTGACGCATGACAGACCATGGTTTAGATTATATTTTTTAAGATTTTTAGTTATTAGATTATTTTTTTAAGGTTTGTTGTGTGCATATAATACATAGTATTTTCTTAAGTAAAAAAAAATCTTATTTACCTGTAGATTATAATCAAAGAGCTTGCCTGCGGCGCATTCTCGCAGTATTTTCTGTCCATTGCTGCACTTATAAAACTTGCTGCAGTCTGTTTCGTGCGGCAGCAGGTAATGTACGTGGAAGTCGACTGGACACCCGTTGGACAGGTACTGAGCTGATGATCCGACCACCAAGGATAGTAAAATGGGTATGAGCATATCTGAAACCATTAAAAACATATTTGATGCATGAAATACATGATTTGTGACTGTTTATGCATGAAAAAAACCGCACCGAAATTGGTCCGTCCGTTTCAGAGCTACGATGTCACAGACAGACAGACATCGGCAAACTTATAACACTATCTTTTAACTTACGAAAAACAAGGTTAAAAAGACTAAAATAAGGCTAGACTGGAACTCGCTTCTCTTGCGTAGCAGGCAACTACTCAAAGCTCTCGGCCATTGCGTCTCCACACGAATACATGCTCACGCCTGTATTCTCCGAAGGGGTAGGCAGAGGTGTTGTAACAACAACACCCACTTTTCACAGAAGATGATTGAATGCCAACGTGATACTGTCTTTGAATTACTTCTCAGACTGCAGGTTTCTTCACGATGTTTTCCTTCAGAGCCGTGGTGGCCTTGAGGTTTGAGCAGTCTCCTGCTACGCAAGCGACGCCAGTTCAAATCCCTACGAGGCCTATACCAAGGAGTTTTTCTAAAAAAAAAATATGTATAGTGATTTCACACCACTCGCTTTACGGCGAAGGAAAACATCGTGAGGAAACCTGCATTTATCTGAGAAGTAATTCAATGACGTATGTAAAGTGTCTGAGACGGCGATGGACTCACCATCTGTCACGTTGGCACTTAATCATCTTCGGTGAAATGTGGGTGTTGTGATTACAACACCTCTGCCTACCCCTTCGGGCAATACAGGCGCGAGCATATGGATGTATGTATACATGTATTCCTTCACCGTAAAGCACGTGGTGTGAAATCACTACGCATAAGATTTTAGAATTAGGATTCGAACTGGCATCGCCTGCGCCTACTGATATCTCTCTCAACCCACGTCTCAATACGAATATAATAACACTAATTACCTACTTTTATCACACCTTATAAGTATCACTTGAATGGTATAACTCCTTTGTACAAACCCTTCAATGAGCGCAAATTTTTCAATTTATACAAACAACTAAACTACAGCCAATATGTACTGAAACTAATTATATCTAACATGTTATCAGAATCAAAATGTCTTATCTGACAATCACGATCTGACAGATTATCATCTTTTAGTTATTTGGGTACCTAATTGTACTTTTCTTAGAATATGGGGTGAATAAGAATTGAAAACGGCTTCAGATGATTGGTCACTTTGTGTTTCTAAAATACAACCGCAGACTTCGCTATTATACATATATATATATATATATATATATATATATATATATATATAGAGAGATAAACAAAATTTAAGTGTCTGTTTGTAATTGCAAATGAACAGAACAGTTCAAGATTATAAAATAATATAAAATGGTAGAATCCTTTGTTGCGCTATTGCAGTGCAGTGCAGTCCAGTATGTGCTTAGGGTCCACTAGTTTGCGGACATCCGCGCTGGACTGCACTTCACTAGAATAAGGATAGGATAACAGCTACCTATGTTATATTATGTAATAGCAGAATGAAGCATTGTAACATTGAATACTATTTTATAACCATAAACATAGAACTTCGCAAAGTAACACCTGATTCTATTCAACAGAACAGTTTATTAAATGCATTTGAAAGTACGTAACATAAAAAAAAGAATGAATTTATATTTTAAACATACATACATATGCTCACGCCTGTATTCCCCGAAGGGATAGGCAGAGGTGTTGTTATCACAACACCCACTTTTCACCGAATTTGATTAAGTGCCAACCTGACAGATGGTGAGTCTATCGCCGTCTCAGGCACTATACATACGTCTTTGAATTACTTCTCAGAAATATGCAGGTTTCCTCACGATGTTTTCCTTCACCGCTACAGGCCTCGCTGGGATTCGAACTTGCGTCGCTTGCGTAGCAGTCGACTGCTCAAACCCTGAGGCCACCACGGCTCTATATGTTAAACGAAATAATTAATCTGGATTTATTTAACCAGTTGTCAGATCAGGCCTCCGAATGAGCTGTAACAATTGACAAAGATGTTAACTTGGCAACAGGGACCGACGGCTTAACGTGCAGCCTGTTTTGGGCTTTAAGTGCATACTAGAACCTAATAGAAGAAGAGAAAAAGCAGATTTCATACAAATAAGACGGGTTAAAGATTAGGTGTCATGACGTATAAGGAGGTCGAAGAGGTGGCACTGGACATAGACAAATAGAGAGAATTACATATAAGAGATTAACTCTTAAAATCCTGATGGCATAGCATTTTTGTCAGAAGATCGAAGCAAAATCTCTACCTTCCAGGGGTTAGCGTTTCTCCTAAGTAGTAAGGTAGCCAAATAATGGAGGTACAGGGGCCCGACCATGAGATCTTATTTCAACGTTAGTTCCACCGTATGACAGTGACAGATGTATACACGGCATATACATCTGTTTCATAATAAGAGTTTAACTATCATGGTAATAAGAGGTCATGGTAAGGCCCCAGTACTAGTTATAGCGAGATTTTTCTGTCTCTTGCTATTTTGGCAGAGTGATTCCATTATTTATATTATGGCAATGGTAGACATAGGGTAGCCATCTCTAAAATTGGGCAATTAAGACAAAACGCGTGATGACAAAAGTTTTTTTTTAATTTACAGTGTAATAAAAAACAGGAAAAGATATAAAATGTAATGTAGTCATATTTTATTATAATTTTAAATGATTTGTAACAAAACAGAACTTTATTAGTGTGTTACAAATTGTGTTCACAGAAAGTTAGATTTTTAAATTCTTATAATAAAATACAAATTATGATATAGTCTGTTTTGGATTTAAAAACCGCCCGGACACAAATCCGGAGAAACCTGGACGAATGGCATATACATAGGGGTGTACATTCCATATAAGGAGATAAGCAGTGCTTACCATTTGTGATGACTGAATACACTCGTATCGTGTCGTCTATACCAATACTTATAGGTACATAAGTTATGGTATAGACGACGCACCAATTTGGTATGTAATTAACCTACCTACCCCACTTATTTTTTATGCTTACCCCTCTGAATATCCAATACACCCCTGCATATACATTGCCATCGATTTAATAAAAATTATTTAAAATTCCTTAGCAGACTTACACCCAGACAACCATACATTGCTAGTTAATAATCTTGTAAATTTTTTTTTTTACAGGAAATGTCATTCAACTCAAAAGTCAGGGGCAAAAAGCTAGTAGTAAAATTTAATAAAAAAAATTAACACAACTACTTACTAATAAGATTAACAACAGTGATAGCGATCGTAATGATAATAATAATTTGATTTAATCATGATAAGCTTGAAACTGTTTTTATGTTAGATCACATCAGATAAGATCTGACATCATATAAGTTTTGGAGATCCATTTCAAATGAAGAACCCCTGAAAATGTATATTTAAATATTAAAAAAAATATTGAATTCGCCATTTCCGTACAAAATTATTTTGTTTGTTTGATGAATTTTAAAATAATGCGTTTATAATCTCTCTTCAAACAATTTTTAATAACTTGTAGGTATTAAAGTTTAAATAGGTCAGGATCCACTGGTCCCCTGAAATTCGCACCCTGTGCCCTCATCCCTTTGGCTTATTCCCAGACATCCATGATTTTATTACCACCCCCCTCCACGGCTTATGTTTTGGTATACAAATGAATTCTCTCGACATCCAGGAAATTGAATGTGGGAAATAATGTATGAAGGTTTATTTTACAAAATGTATGGGCTGTGGTAATAAGACACATTTTTGAGGATCTGTATAAACTACTAGGGCGTCAGAGGTAGCTTCAATGAATATGTCCTTATCATAACGTAACATTTATACCAGGAGACGTGTGGGTACCTTCAAATATTAATAGCTAGTTGTGCCCCGCAGTTTCACCCGTGTAGACGTAATTTCATGAGTGGAACCCTAATGGCTTTTGTTTTTTCGCGCTAAAAAAATTATTAAAAATAATCCTTGATGCGGATCATTTTGAGGTTTGGAAGCGTACACAAACCAACATAACATTTTTATATATATAGTTTGACGCACGTCGTCTGGTAGAAGCCTCTCGTGACAAGCGGGCTGGGGCTTTTCTCGCTCAGAGAATCACCATTGCTATTCAACGTGGCAATGCTGCCAGCCTTCTTGGCACGATCCCGAGAGACACCGATTTAGGACAAGTTTTCTACTTGTAATAAATTTTAAGTATTGTTGCTTGTACTTATCAAATATATATAACTCAAAGGTGACTGACTGACTGACATAGAGATCTATCAACGCACAGCCCTAACCACATAATATTATAGAGCTGCAGTAGCCGTTGAGTTTACGCAGTCACCTGCTACGCAAGCGATGCAAGTTCAAATCCAGCGGGCCTGTACCAATGAGATTTTCTAAACTTATGCGCAGTGATTTCACAGCAAGGATTTCAAGGACAACGTCGTGAGGGAACCTGCAAATATCTGAGAAGAAATTCAAAGACAGTATAGTGCCTGATACGGCGATGAACTCACCTGTGACGTTGGCACTTAATCATCTTGTGCCTACTCCTTCGGGGAATACAGACGTGACAATACAATTATGTATAATATTAGTTACTGTTATTAAAGTAATGCCTTTAGTTTCTGTAATTGATTTTGACCGTTGCAGCTAAAGTAAATAATTCTATACTAATATTATTAAGAGGAAAGATTTGTATTTTAGTATGTTTGCAACGAATTGGCTCAAAAAGTACTGGACCGACTACAAAAGCTGTTTCACCATTTGAATGTTACATTATCACTGATTAATATAGGCTATCTTTTATCCCCGTACTCCCACGGGAACGGGAACTACGCGGGTGAAACCGCGTGACATCCGCTATTGAATTATGTATGTGGAATCTCTTTAGAGTGTAGGAAGATCTTCCCTTCGCTGGTTCAGAGCATGATCAAGGCAAAGTCAAAAATATCTTTATTCGATTAGACTTTTTACAAAGTACTTTCAAATCGTCACAATTACTTAATTATACAGGATTATACATGCTACCGCCAGGTTCGGAAGGTTGCTTTTACTGAGAAGAACCTGGCAAGAAACTCAGTAATTACTCTTTTCAAAAATATTATACAATTTTAAGAATACAAAATAAATCACTTAAGAAACATAAACTCATGGACACTGCACAAATGCACATAATTAAAAATCTAGTACATCTACTTATAACTAAATGCGTAGCTTGAGATGACCAGCCCCCACAAGCAGCACCTGTTCACAAGTATGACGTAAATGCCAGCCATTGACCTCCTCAACCATCATAGAGGGAAGTGGACAACCCGTCATCCAGACGCCGCCGCAAGCAAAGGCATTTTAGTGAGCTTGTCAAGCCAGTCAAACAAAGATCAAAAGTAATAGTGACATTTGACTATGATTACGAAGGGTCTGATCAACAACGTCATTAAAATAATCAACATGATGAAATAGTGCAAAATAAATAATAAATAAATATGTTTAAGATAAAAATCTGAATGTTTAAAATTTAATTGAGTAATCCAATTGGCTGGCGGTGTAGATTGGATGATTGTCATATCTGGGAACACTTTGATTAAGCAGCGTGAGTAATTGGTTACATACAAGTAAATATATTTCATTATCATACGCGTATCTGTAATTACTGAGAATTTTTCGGTACTTGCGTCGACAGCGAAAACTTTACCCTTTCACTATTCTTGATTACTTTGGCCTATTTTTAGGGTTCCGTACCTCAAAACGATAAAAACGGAACCCTTATATTTGAAGATCACTTTCTTGTCCGTATGTCTGTCTGTCAAGATTCTTATCCTCAAGAACGCTTAGAGGTATCATGCTGAAATTTATATACTGAGGCCTACACTCCCTTGGAGCAGTGAAAAAATTAAATTTCTAAGCCAACGCAATCCAGCCGTTTTTGCTGTAAATTTTCGACACACAAGTGTATCAAAACCTACAGGGTACTTCCCGTGAACTTAGAATCTTGCAATTCAAAACAACGTCTAATACACGAAAATTTTTGAAATGCGATTTTTGTTTGTTACGATATAAGGCAAAGTAATGTACTGCAGTATTTTACACCTTAAAAATGTCTGCGAAGGTATCTCTGTCTTATTCATAGGGATAACCCACAATAACCCCATGCGAGGTCGCTAGTCTGTATTAATATTATAAAGAGGAAAGGTTTGTCTGTAAGTATGTTTGTAAAGAATTGGCTCTCAAAGTACGTGCTAATCTCAGGAATGGGTTCGATTAAAAAAAATTTACAGTTCGTATAGTCCATTTATCGACGAAAGTTATATTTTATTTTCAAAAAATTTTACAAAATGATGTACTACGGTTTTGTAGGTCTTATTAAGATCTACAAAAAAGTCCGCGAGAGCACATATCTAACTATCTTAGTTTAGTCACAATAACAGCTTTTATGTTCATAAAAATATTAAATCGTCTGAAGAAAGAAACAAAATTAAATGTGTATCATAATTTTATATAAAACCAAATAGATAAATATAAACGCAACTATTAGTTTTATTTTGTATACTCTATGTAACAATATCGTTCCGATATCGTGGGACGACATCGTTGTCGAGTATCGGTTTCGATATCGTCGAAGTGTGAAAGCACCCAGTCTGCTATCATGTCTAAAAAGGTTTCCAGAAGTTTAAAAGTACGCAGTGAAGTAGACTTACAAATCTAGATAGCAATATCTATGCATTAAGATGCATAGATAAACAATTCATAACATAACACTTATCATAACTAAAACATGATATTTCCTTTAAAATCATATTGGAATCCAATGTCGATTTTATCGATGTATCCGTTAATTAATAATAATGATTATAATCATTTAATATATAATATAATATAATATGAAATTATTATATTATTACATCGTTGTTTGGAGGCCTAGGTCACAAATGGTTGTATCGGAATAGTGAAGCCGTATCAAATTATTAAATTAAGGTTATATCCGAAGTTTGTAAGTTGGTGGTCCTCCGCCTGACCTCTCTCCGGTCGTGTCTGATTGCCTCCCATTGGACTATGAGAGTGACCCAATAAAGAGTGCACCTGTGTTTGCACACACTTGTGCACTATAATATCTCCTGCAGATGGCTAATGTCCGTTGAGATTAGCCGCCGTGACCGAAATTGAGTTAGGAGATCTAATAGATAGTGATAATAGTATAAGCTTTACGAGCAGTACGGAACCTAATAACAAATCTTTCGAAACGCACTCGAGATTATAAGTAGGTACCTAAGCAACTTTTGCATAATGTCAGTAAGAGTGTCATGTTTTACATACACGTTAACTTCAAATCGTCAAATGACATTACTTTGACAGCCGTGGTGGCCTCGGGGTTTGAGCAGTCGCCTGCTACGCAAGCGATGCAAGTTCGAATCCCAGCAGGGCCTGTACCTATGAGTTTGGCTTTACGGTGAAGGAAAACATCGTGAAGAAACCTGCATATGTCTGAGAAGTAATTCAAAGACGTATGTAGGTATAGTGGCTGAGACGGCGATGGACTCAGCCTCTGTCACGTTGGCACTTAATCATATTCGGTGAAATGTGGGTGTTGTTGTTACAACACCTCTGCTTACCCCTTCGGGGACTTCTTACTTCTTCAGGGATGCGTGAGTGATTTTTACTATTTTTATCTTAGTAGGTATTTGCTCAAGATCTAAGTCCAAAGTCACATAGTATATTCCTATATTGAATGGTAATTCCCTCGTTATCTATGTGTTATAGTAATCTGAATTCTTTAATTCTACATAATTTATGACCCGACCTGTAAATAATTGGGTTTTTTTCATTAATAGATAGATAACGTTAATTCATCTTTATAAGTACTTCATAATGCCTAAACTATTTAAGAGACAGAGGTGTGCTTGTAGTGCATCCACATTTCGCCAGTTATGTTTAAGTCCCATGTAATAGGAGGCGAGCCTATTGCCATTATCCGGCACTATTTATTTATAATAAATTTAAATATTTATCACTAAACATATCTATTATTTTTTATATATTATATTATAACAGGTAACACAGTGTATTGTGATCCTCTTTTTTTTGTCCTCTTCTATATTATCTACCTACTATATTTAAAAAACCTCAAGCGGCGGAAATATGCAGATATCAGTCATAATTGTATATTTCTGCCATTTGGCGTTGAGACTTTGGGCCCATGGGGGCCAAATGCGAAAGTCCTTTTTAAGGACCTTTCAAAACGCCTGGTTGCCGTCTCTGGTGATCGTCGAGCTGGTTCTTACCTCGGTCAGAGCATTAGTTTAGCGATCCAGCGAGGTAAAGCAGCCAGCTTACTGAGCACCATTCCCGCAGATACTAATTTAAATTCCGTGTTTTATTTATAATTTTTATTTATATATTTCTTTTTTTTCACCATGTGATAGGTTTAAATAAGCTATGTATATACAGATAAATATTTTTTCTTGTTATTGTTTAAAATAAAATAGCAATAATATTAAACATATTAATTATTATTAGTATAGATACAGGTGAAGTTGAATAACATATGATATTGTTTGTATTGGTATCATAATTAGATCACTTATCAACGCGGTTAGATGTTAAATCAATAAAGTAAATATAATATTGATTATTGTTTTTGAAGATAGCAAAATATTTAGAACATTAACATAAAAAAGGCCTGTCGTTTGCTACGCAAGCGATGCAAGTTCGAATCTCAGCAGTCTGTACCAATGAGTTTATCTCAAAACTTATGTGCAGTGATTTCACACCTCGTGCTTTACGGTGAAGAAAAACATCGCGAGGAAACCTGCATATGTCTGAGAAGTGATTCAAAGACGCATGTATAGTGTCTGAGACGGCGATGGACTCACCATCTATCACGTTGGCAATTTATCATATTTGGTGTTGAAGTGTGTGTTGTTATTACAATACAACACCCCTGCCTACCACTTCGGGGAATACAGGCGTGAGCATATGTATGTATTAGAAAATAGGGTTGAACCAAGTGTCGACCCCAACAATATATGGGATAAGCCCAGGGAGATGATGGAACTTAAAGAAACCTAAATTATAAGGATGATTCACCCCAAAATTATAAATGGCATATATATAAAAAAAAATTATTCCCAATCTTATTAGTATTTTTTTTTCACGTCGTCTGGTAGAAGCTTCTCGTGTCAAGCGGGCTGGGGCTTTTCTCGCTCAGAGAATCAGCATTGCTATTCAACGTGGCAATGCTGCCAGCCTTCTTGGCACGATCCCGAGAGACACCGATTTGGGACAAGTTGTCTATTTCAATTGAAGTTTTAACGTTCAGTATAATAGCATATAACTTCACAATGGCGACCATAGGCGCCAGATTAACGTAATAAGTATTTAATAAATTAATCCGTAGATTATAGTCCAGTCATTCATTGGAATTAAAGTAAGATACTATATAACTAGCTTTGAGCACGTGATAACGTCAGAGTATAATTAAAATTTGTAATTTTCAGTCACATTTATACATAAATAAATAAAATTGAAGATTCTGTTTGTAATTCACTCAATCCATATGAAAGTATATACGGTATAGACTTAATAAATCAATTTAAAAAGAAAAACTAATGTAACAGAGAGTAACTTTTATTTAAGTCAAAGTCAAAATCAAAGTCAAAGTCAAAAATATCTTTAATCGATTTGATTTTTTACAAAGTACTTTCAAATCATCAGAATGGCATAATTATACAAGATTATACATGCTACCGCCAGGTTCGGAAGGTTGCTTTTACTGAGAAGAACCTGGCAAGAAACTCAGTAATTACTCTTTTCAAAAATATTATACAGTTTTAAGAATACGAAATAAATAATTTAAGAAACATAAGCTCATGGACACAGTTCCAATGCACAAAAAAAACAGCATTTGTGTTTCGCAGGTCACACCTGGTAGATGATTAAAACTGATCTCTGATCCCGTCCTACCGAATTTCGGCTACGGCGGCTAATCTCAACGAGGATCAAATCCAACTGCGCAGGAGATATTATAGTGCACAAGTGTGTGCAAACACAGGTGCACTCTTTATTCCCTCACTCTCATAGTCCGATGGCAGGCAATCAGACACGACCGGAGAGAGATCAGGCGTAGGACCAAGGGCTTAACTTGCTTTCCGAGGCACGGGGGTGGAAACACCGCCAACTTCCAAACTCCGAGCATTTTATTGTGAATTTCTTGACAGAAAACCCCAATATAATTTTAGACCCGACCCGGGAATCGAACCCGGGACCTCGTGATCGGCAGAAAACTTATGATTAAAACTACCTGGTTGGTGTTGTGGTCGCAAGCGATACTGTGGAACACGAGATCCTGGGTTCGATATATTACATATATTTGCTCACGCCTGTATGCCTCGAAGAGGTAGGCAGAGGTGTATATTACACCCACATTTTGCCTGTTATGTTTAAGTGCCATGTAATCTCAGAAACTATTGGTACGATTTGATAATTTTTAAGATATAATTTTTTTTTTATTAAAAGATTTATTGAAAAAATTCAAAATATAATAAAGTGAGCCTATTGCCTTAACCAAACTCCAAGATCGTTTGAATAAATAGGCTATCTAACACTGAAATCATTTATCAAATCGTACCAGCAGTTCCTGAGATTAGCGCAAAGACACAAACAAACTTAATTATCTTTGTATAGATATAGATTTGGTTGACTTGCGAAATTATTGGGAATAATTAGTTTCTTACGGCTGAATTCCAAAGATTAGTCAAAATAACACTTTATACATATTTTATTATAATGCAAAGCCTTTACATATTTTTGGCTTAAAAAATTTGTAAATATTTTGCGCAGAAAAAAAACTCGTTTAACACAGGTAAAGCCGCAGGGCACACTTGTATTCAAATATTGATTAGTCCAACCGCAACATAGATAAAATATAATCAATAACGATGCACAGATAAAACAAATAGTTTTATCATCATTTTTAGCGCGAAATTTTATTAGAAGTGTAGAAAATATACAAATAATTTTGATAAGATTGTGATGATTTGCTTATAAGCTACGAGAAATGGAATCGTGCAATGTATTTTGTTAATATTTCTGCCCTAACTGCCTACCACATCGGGGAATTTTGTCAAAAAAGCATATTTAAGAAGTAGCTAAAATAAAATAAATATGCTCACGCCATCCCAGAAGGATGTTGTAAAAACACTAGCAACATTTAACCCAAGATCATTAAGTGCCAACGTGACAGATGGTGAGTCCATCGCCGTCTCAGCCACTATACATACGTCTTTGAATTACTTCTCAGACATATATGCAGGTTTGCCCACGATGTTTTCCTTCACCGTAACTAAACTATTTTTTTTAGAAAAACTCATATTAGTGCAGGACGCTTATCCAACTGAACTACTATAAACGCCATCTAACGTTCACAAATCGAACTAAAACGTTTACTGTAAACAGCGAAAGATGGCGCTAGATTTCCGAATTAAACTAATCGGATTACAAGAATATAATTAGTAATTACGTTAACTTATCACTTATTCATGAGCACGTGTTTGGTTATTGTTTGGAATGGAATGTTTAAGGTGATGTGGGATCTTGCTTGTAAGCAGTGCCGTAAAAATGGCGGTGCCACCGGCGTCCCAGGGCGCAAGACCTATAAACGTTTAAGCAGCGCGTATTAAGAACTTCTGGGGGCCAGAAGGACTTCACTTAGCGACTAAGAGGAACACCGTGGAGCTTAGTCAGCTGCCCCCACGGCGATTGGTATATCCATAACGGATACTCCACTTTAAAAAAAGCCACAGTAGGACTATAATTTTTTCGTATTGCTCCAGTAAGTTTTACATTCGCATACTGAAACATACGCAATATACATAGTCAACGTTAATACGTTAAAACCTGAACTTGGGGAAAAAGCTGTGGTGATCACTTACCATCAGGTGGGTAAATAATGTTATAAGAAGTTGTAAGAGGATCTTGAGGTGCTATTGCGCATACTATCATTCGATGAGCGAAGTTAAGCAACTCTAACTCGAGCCAATAGTTGGATGGGTGACCGCCCGAGTTGCCTCCGTGCCTCGGAGAGCACGTTAAGCCGTCGGTCCCGGTTGATAATTTTACGTCGATTAGCAATCTTCCGTAAGATGCAGTCCCCAGAAAAAGTACTTAACTACTTAATGCAATTCAATGTATTATCTAGGAATGTCCGTCGACACTTTACCACCATTCGTGGCTTACTACAAACGATTGGAAGCTACTACAAACGAATCAAAGTTACTACAAACGTCTAGGAATGTTCGTCGACTCTTTACTACCAGCTTTAGCTTACTACAAACGATTTTAAGCTACTTTTTAGCATAAACATAAAAAATAAAATATTTTATTTTTCTCCCATAACTTTTGTGTCTTTATACTACAAACATGCCGTTTTAAAATTTTCAATTTCGCATGTCGGGTGCTGACCATTTTTTCATGAGGAATAACTTTTTTTTTTTCAACTATAAACGAAATAATTTTCGCAGATGGCAAACAAAAATTTGGTTTTTTTTCTAGTATATATATATATATATTGCATGCAAAGATTTTAAGTAAAATCTCACACAGACGTATGAATTCATTATTTTGATTGGATATGACACCTATAGATTACACTTGTAAAAATCTGAAGCTAAATAAATGATGCTAGCTGAGTTTCTTGCCGGTTATTCTCAGAAGGCTACTTTCCGAACCGGTGGTAAACTTGATTAATATTTTTCAGAAGACAGACACTAAGTAAAAGAAATATAAGAAATAAAAGTGGAATGAAGGCCTTTCCCAGCAGTGGGACACAACAACATTACATCAATACAATCTTATTTCGAAAGAAAAAATACTTATAAGCTTACCTTATAGCGCGTGTCTCATTACAATCTATCCATCCGGAGCCTCGAGCTGAAACAAAAATATATAATTTGTAAGCCATAGTGGCCGTGGGGTTCCCGAAAGCGACGTAAGTTCTAATCCAGCAGCCTGTACCAATGAGTCTCTCTGAAAACTTAACTACAGTAATTTCACCTCATGTGCTTTATGGTAATGGAAAACATCGTGAGTAAACCTGCATACGTCTGTGAAGTAATTCAAAGACGTATGTATAGTGTCTGAGACGACGATAGAACCACCCTCTGTCACGTTGGCACTTGATCGCATTCGGTGAAATGTGATTGTTGTTATTACAACACCTCTGCCTACTCCTTCGGATAATATAGGCTTCAGTATAATGTATTTATGTAAAACACCTTAATGAAATCACTCACCATAAATCAACAGATTTGTACACATATAAAAACACAATAATAATTAATATTTATTGATTATTGACAATAGAGCACTACGTTATCATGGCCAATGTCACAATGAATGATTGTGCGATTTGTGATATAAAATGATAACAATAATTTTGTACATGTGTAAATATGTAATGTTAATTAATTATAATGTCTGTGACTGTGTATATTATAGGGTGAAGTCACAGTATAAACTAGATTCTGCCCGCGACTTCGCCTGCGTGGAAGAGTTTTTGCTAACGCTAACTTGATGATATTATAGCATATAAGCCTTCCACTAGAATAGGCTATATAACTCTCAGAAAAACAAACACGGGCTTATGTGATATTTTGTAAGATTCAAGTCTATGAGCGATAACAAATCTAGAATACACCGGTTCGAGTCCTAATAATATCGGTCCGATTTTTTTAAACATATAAACATACATACATATGCTCGCGCCTGTATCCCATGGGGGTAAGCAAATACCACCGTTTGCCACATGCAAAATGTCGGGTTCTTAAACTGATCACAGCTTATTATTAAATATCAAAATTATTAAAAAAAGAAATCATAGCTGTGAAATGAGCCGTGGTGGCCTTAGGGTTAGAGTCGCCTGCTACGCAAGCGACGCAAGTTCGAATCCCAGCGGGGCCTGTACCAATGAGTTTTTCTAAAAACTTATGTGCAGTTCTTTAACACCACGTGCTTTACGGTGAAGGAAAATATCGTGAGGAAATCTGCATATTTCTGAGAAGTAATTCAAAGACTTTTGTATAGTGCCTGAGATGGACTCACCATCTGTCACGTTGGCACTTGATCATATTCGGTGAAATGTGGGTGTTGTTAGAACACCTCTGCTAACCCCTTCGGGGGCCCTTCTGAGATGGCGTGAGCATAATTTTTTTTTATTTATTTATAAATCAAATTATTGTAGAGCCAAATAAAGCTTTATTATTATACATTCAAGGTCTGTATTCCCTGTATGGTAGGCAAATTTCGCCAGTTATGTTGTCCATGTTATAGGAGGCGAGCCTATTGACATTAACCGATCACTAATTAGGTCCGCTACTGGGGAATTAATTAGTAGGCTATAATGTATAAAATTACTTACTGCGTTTCAGCGTCAAAAAATTTCACTCCTGAAAGGTAACACTGGATAAAAACCTGGATTTTTCCTTTGACACTTCAATTTGTAACTTATCCTGACTTAAAACACAGATTTAAGTTGAAAACTTCGTTTAATTAAAGATTAATTTCGTCTTAAAGTATCGTAGGTTAGTATATTTTTGTCTTCCTTGTGAACAAATGAGTTAAGTCCTAATTATTGCGAATGTCCATTTACCGAATTTCAATTTTGCATTAAGTAAAGTAAGTAAAATATTGTTTTCTTTGATGTTTGCGAATAAGATTTAATTATTACTTATTCGTATCTGACTAGATTAACGAAAAGTTATGTAAGTTCACTTAAAAATACCTATGTATATAAATTAGCTCGCAATTTTGTGGATTATTAATTTTTGATCAAATATTTTTAATATTGCATCGTTTCCGTATTTCGTATTAACGCCAATAAACTCTCGCCAAAACTAAAGTTTTCTATCATGTTGTTTTCAAGTAAATGTAAAGTGATAGTCCGAGAGCCAAAGGCATTACGTTTTCCGTCATCTTAAATTGTTTCATGTCGACGCCTACGTCATAAGATGGACAGAAAAGCGAGAAACGACACTGATGTTTAAGAACCTGATAATTTTAAAGCTATATACAAGGCTTTTATGTGGTGGCCGTGGGGTTTGAGCAGTCGCCTGCCACGCTAGCGACGCAAGTTCGAACCCTAGCGGGCTACACCAATGAGTTTTTTTTAAAAACTATATTCAGTGAGATAAAGAAAAAAGTAATTTTCTTTAAATATGTATTCAATTAATTATGTTTTTTGCGTATTTATGTCAATTCTAGGTACAAATGACACCCGCAAAAGCAACTCTGCCGCGAGTCCCTTGCAATAATTAATGCAAGTAATATTATTATCATTGACTTCTCGTTGGGTTCGATCCCCGGGTCGGAAAACTTGTTGGGTTATCCATCTGTAATTCCCCAGTAGCATCTTGGAGTCTGGATTAGTGCCCGGTTAATGACAACAGGCTCGCCTCCTTTGGGATGACATGGTGAAATTGGTGAAATGACAATAGCTGGTTGGTCCTCTCAAGCTACCCAACTATCTATAACTCAAGAATGGCTGAACCGAATTAGCTGAAATTTTATGGGGAGGTAAGTTAAAACGAGGAGAAGGACACAGTATTTTTATCTTGTACCTGACAAAAATCCTGGTATAACAAAATAAAGAATACGCGGGTGGAACCGCGAAGCAGAGCTGGTTTATATACAAATAGAACCATCTTTTTTATTGACATTTGTGCATCGGGACTGTGCATAATCTTTTCTCCATAATCCAGGTTCTTCTTAGTATAAGCAACCTTTCGAAACTTTTAACCATGTCATTCTGAGCATTTGAAAGTGCTTTGTTAAAAGTTTAATCAAATACAGTAATTTTTGAATTAACGGTACTATAAGTACACCTTCAGGGAATACAGGCGTGAGAGTACATATAACAACTAGCTTCTGGACTATAATGGATTACACTGTCACAAGAATAAGCATGTATTTACCGTATTTACCGATAGGTATAGTGATCTAATCCTTCACTATACTATGTCCCCATGCGTGCTGGGAATATATTATATATCATTGTACATGTATACGGTGCTACAATTTGATTAATGACACACATTAGCGTACAAATATCTTATTTTATAACATTTTGTCCACCGTTACTTGTTGAGTATTTTTAACTGTACGAAATTGAAACGGCTATTGTTTACGTTATTGATTAATTATTTTAGCTACCTATAGGTTTTTTGTGCTGTTTGTATGTATGTAGCGGTATTTGGGAACGTCATATTTTATTAGTTCTTTCAAATGTAGCATTTGATGGTGCGGTGACGTGTGGTGATGATCACACTAAAATAGAGAGCCGGTTTGAGCAGTTGCCTGCGACGCAAGTTCGAATCCCAGCGGGGCCTGTACCAATGAGTTTTTCTAAAAAAACGTATGTACAGTGATTTCACACCACGTGCTTTACGGTGAAGGAAAACATCGTGAGGAAACCTGCATAATTCTAAGAAGTAATTCAAAGACGTATGTATAGTGCCTGAAACGGCGATAGACTCACCATCTGTCGCGTTGGCACTTAATCATCTTGTGTAAAAAGTGCGTGTTGTAATTACAATACCTCTGCCTACCCCTTCCGCGTATACAGGCGTGATATTTGAAATGTGTATACCTAAGCATTTTTGTCCGTGCCTAAAATGCATTTGGAAAGGCTTTTACAGAGAGCTTTACGATAAATTATATTACATTAATAAACGTGTTGTAACACCGACTTTTCATCAAGATAAAAAGAAGCCAAATTTTATTACTTAGATTTTGTATTTACTATGAAATTTAACTACATTAAAATATAAGTAATGTTTATGTAATCTCAGTTTCAGACAATATCTTTACTAATATTATAAAGAGGAAAGGTTTGTATGTATGTTTGTCATTTAAACATTCTTTCACCATTGGATTGCTATACTATCACTGATTATGCTAACGCGACAGATGGTGAGTCTATCGCTGTCTCAGGCACTATACTTAGGTCTTTCGAATAACTTCTCAGACATATGCAGGTTTCCTCACGATATTTTAATTCACCGTAAAGCACGCGGTATGAAATCACTGCACACAAATTTTTAGAAAAACTATTGTGCAGGCCCCCGTTGGAAGCTTGCGTAGCGGGCGACTGCTCAAACCCCACCGCCGACACATCTCATATATATATATTTTTATTTATTTAGTATATCTTAGCCTCAGACATATCTAACGCACTACTATTGCAACTTACCTACAAGAATAAAAGTTATCAAACTTGGTTAAACTTTTAGAAAAACTCATTGGTATCTACAGATCCGCTGGGATTCGAATTTGCGTCGCTTGCATTGCAGACGACAGCTCAAAGCCCACGGACACCAAGACTTGAAAAAATAAGCATATTATTTTTAATAATCTCGAGTCAAAAACCTTTGGAATTTGAGCGTCATGCTCGCAAAAGTCACCTTCTCTAAGTAGACGTAATTAATTGTCACGAATTCACGTGACATTACCTAACGGAGAATTACAACGGTCAAACTTGTATTTAAATTGCCAAACATTTTGACAAATTAGCAAATACCGCTTAGGTTTTTTACTAATGTATTCTTTTATACACTAAACATCTGTTATACAAATGGCACACGATCTAGGCATGGACTGTGTGTTCATAATACGACTAGCGGACGTCTAGCGGTTTCACCCTCTTAGTTCCCGTTCCCGTAGGAGTACGGGGATAAAATAAAGCCTATATTACTCGCTGATGATGTAGCTTTTCAATGGTGAAAGAAATTTTGAAATCGGCACAGTAGTTTTTGAGTTATTTCATTACAAACATACACACAAAAATACAAATCTTACCTCTTTATAGTAGTGGAGGTTACCTAGGGGTAATCTTAGGGGATTCGGATATACCGTGCCCAATTTTAGGTTTATCGTATTGTTACGTTGACGATATCGCCTGCATACTTTATTTATTGTGTCGTTTAAAAGCGCTCCAAGCGACGAGAGTAAGAAGTTTTATGTCTCCATCAAAAAAAGTGCAAGATATTGTTCAATTCAATTCAAAAATATCTTTAATCTATTAGACTTTTTACAAAGTACTTTCAAATCGTCGGAAAGACACGATTACATAGGATTATACATGCTACCGCCAGGTTCGGAAGGTTACTTTTACTGAGAAGAACCTGGCAAAAAACTCAGTAATTATTCTTTTAAAAATAATTTTACAGCTTTGAGTAATACAATATGAATCATAAAAAATATATATAAGCCCATGGACACAGTTCCAGTGCACAAAAGTCGACATAAAAAAATTTAAAAACAAAAAATAAGTACTACGAATAATTGTGTAGCTTGAGATGACCAGCCCTCACAGGCCGCACCTGTTCGCAAGTATGACGAGAATGCCAGCCATCAATGTTGATTTTGAGAGTGCCGCAAGCGACGAAGTTCTAATCCCAGCCCAGCCGCGGGCCCGGGAAGGTGGCAGCGCGATGTGGCTCGCGCTGCCGCCCACAGCGAGGTCTCCAGGGGCGGCGTCACAGCTGCCCCGGGGATGTGCCCCGGCAAAGTGTGGGGGGACACCGGTGCGTTCTATCAGAGTAGCCGGAGTCCCCCCTGAGCACTGAGGATGGCCACCGGGGGGGGTTTTAGTGCGGTAAGAATCCCACATACCCCGATCTGCCTCTCCCAGGGCGGTCGGGGACCTTTTGAAGGTTTCCCCCTCGTCAACAAAAAAAAGCTAACACGGGAGAATTCCAGCCTATCCGGGTGATAACGAAATTAGGCTATACCTCGGTCCGAGTACAAATGACACCTATACAGGCAAAGTCGTACATTTTGTATTGTATTATAAAACTGCACACACAACATTTCAACATTGCAAGCGCTTACATGCGCGACCTAAATTCTAAGTAAGTATGGTAATTATATTTCAGTGCATTAAAGGCATTCATTGACATCGGTCGGTTCATTTGACAACCCTTACCGCCACCCTATTGACATTGACATCAGCCTCTGCCCACATTGGCATTAAAGTGCAGCGGTTCGACAAGTAGCCGAAGGATTTTTGACAGTGAGGAATCCAATGGGTTCCTCCACATATTTTTAACAATTTACGAGATATTTTTCTCAACAATCACTTGACATTGGCGGAATAGTTTTACTTAAGCTCATCGCCATTAAATAAATAAAGGAAAGGAAAGGACAAGTAGCCGCTACAACGCCGGTTCGGATTTTTTTTCCTTTTATTTTCTGTGTTTTTTTTTTGAGAAAACATCAAGATTTTTTCTTATGTGGGAAAATTTTAACCAGCTTCTTAATTTTAAGGCCCCTGTATACAAGAAGTCCAACCTCGAAGTTACATGACAAAGATCTGAAATCAGAAGTCACAGATAATTTGAGATAATATCGTACAGTAGCGATGTGGTGGCATTGTTAATTAGAATATGCTTATCAAACGCATATCGCTACATCGAACAACTTCATAATAATCAGAAATCGTTGAACGATCAATCTAGTTTCAAAGAATCAAACTGCGTAAGCATATTATCAACACAATAAAGGTTTTTGAAGAGTCGTGGGGTTTGAGCACCTGCTCTGCCCTGCAACGGCCCCGCTGGGGCTAGTCCTGGGACTTTACCATAAGCTCTTAAGGTGCAACCACATGCAGTCGCCCGACGCTCGTTTCCAGCGACAAATGTGGTCACGTGACCCCATTTTAAATTTCCACGACTCAAAAAGGAACTACGTCATGCAGCCGCTCCAATCACGTATCGCTACATATCACGTGACCACATTTGTCGCTGGAAATGAGCGTCGAGCGGCTTACATCAGGTTGCACCTTTGGATGGGAGCGTGTTGAATTTATGATGCAAAAAATAATATTGATTTTCGGTACAAATGATCATTGTACAATTTTTATAATTAATATATTAAATTGCACAAGTACTCAATTGACTAAGTGTTATTTAATGACCCATAACCTGAATTCCTATAATGACCACCATAGTTCCACTGTGTGACAGTGACAGACTTATACACGTCATATATATCTGTCACATAATACTTCTTCTTCTTCTTTTGATGATGGCGACAAGCTTGAGCACAGCTATTGCGCCAATGTCACGTGGTTATGACTGTCTCATAATAAGAGTTAAACTATCATGGCAATTAGGGATCATGGTAGCGCTTCTGCACCAATGAGTTTTTCTAAAAACTTAAGTGGAGTTACAACCCTCGTGCTTTACGGTGAAGGAAAACATCGTGAGGAAACCTGCATGTGATTTTCGAAGGTTCTCCTCGATTTCTAATGGATGCCGTTGTCTGAACTAGACCAAATTGAAATGAGAACATACGGGAAGTACCTACCAGCGTTCAAATAAATAAATAATGAGGCAACTGGAACCACTAAGGACTGGGACCGCAGTCCCAGTCGCCTGTAGGTCGAAAAGCGCCACTTTTGGTGAATCATAATGTGATCCGAATATCATTCATCGAAATGACAAAATGTTCACTTAGGTGCAATTCATATTATGATTCACGGATGATTACAATAATTGTAGATGTTAGTCCCTAACTAACTTATGTGATGCTATTTGTCACAAAAGCAATTCATATTTTGTGGACCATTTTAGGAATCTTCATAGGAAAGTGTGAAACAGGTGAACTGCGAAATATTAATCATTTGTGAATCATTATATGCACCTATATAGTAATTGCACCGTTTTGTCATTTCAATGATGAATCATATTCGGATCACATTATGATTCTCCCAAAGTTGCCTTTTTAGACCTACTGATAGCATTCTTGAATCATGCAAATCGGTTCATTTATCGAAAGTTATGAGGTAACAAACAAAGAAAACAGACGAATTGAGAATCTCCTTCTTTCTGAAGTCGGTTAAAAAGGATAATGTTTTTAGTAAAAAATAAAACACATATTTCCATTTTTCTAACGTTACGTTTATTAAAAACATAGCAACAATTATAACGCACGTTACTGGCGAGGCGGGCTTCAGGGCGATGTTGCCTTACCTAATAAACATTTACATATTGTGATGTTGCCATAGCATGTTATTTGAAGCTGGCTGAAATTCAGACATTACCACACAACGCCATCTAGTCCCTAATAAAGCAAATCTTGTACTATGGGTACCATATAATTGATATAACATTTTTTATTGAGTATCTATTATTTTTGTCTTCTTTTATACAGCAAAATGCCTTGAATTACTGTTAAACAATCTTTCAAATCACTCTCCTATCCTTATCCCATGTTATTTGTAGTATCAGCCGTCGTATCTGTATTCACTCCCTTAGCCATATCATCTTTCACACAATCCATCCATCGTTTCTTAGGTCTTCTTCTCCCCTTGTAACCATCCACATTCCTCTCTATCAGCCGTCATATCTGTATTCACTCCCTTAGCCATATCATCTTTCACACAATCCATCCATCGTTTCTTAGGTCTTCCTCTCCCCTTGTAACCATCCACATTCTTTTCTATCAGCCGTCATATCAGTATTCACTCCCTTAGCCATATCATCTTTCACACAATCCATCTATCGTTTCTTAGGTCTTCCTCACCTCTTGTAACCATCCACATTTATACAGATAAATAAAAAGTAACATAAGTATTTTTTTAAAGTTTATCTGTCTGTCAGTCTGTTTGTTCCAGGTAATATCATAGACGAGACATTCACTGGCAGATGACTTATGTTCCAAGGAGTAACGTAGGCAACTTTTTTTTAAAAAGGTGTTCCGCTAAATAAAGCGACCCGTCAAATGAAGTCTATACTGGTAAAAGTTCTTAAATAGCTTTGTCCTAATCCCTCCGCAAATGTCCATAATATGACAAATATGTCAAAGTCAAAAATATCTTTATTCGATTAGACTTTTAACAAAGTACTTTCAAATCGTCAGAATAACATAATTACACAGGATTATACATGCTACCGCCAGGTTCGGAAGGTTGCTTTTACTGAGAAGAACCTGGCAAGAAACTCAGTAATTACTGTATTCAAAAATATTATACACTTTTAAAAATACAAAATAATATATCGCACCCTCAGAACGATAGGGACATTCAAAAATCTAATATTTTTGATAATCGCGATCATAGATTAGCGGGCAAGTTTAGATTTGTATTGACAGTAATTATTTATTAGTTTTTAGTACAATGAGATTTTTTATAGTAAAGTCTAGGTTGTGTTTTGTCGATATAAAACCTTTTTTGGTTTTTTTTTATACTTCGAGTAGAACATATTCTTTTATGACTGTCTATGCTCTTTCGTTTTCGCAAAATTTAGAGCTTTACGAACCCTTTACGTTCTGAGGGTTTTAGAGTTGGTGAACGATGCTGCAGCAAGCGTTTATTAGACTGCGGTATTCGCGTCATACTTGTGAACAGGTACTGCTTGTGGGTGCTGGTCATCTCAAGCTGCATATTTAGATATAAATAGAACTACATACATATGCTCACGCCTGTATTCCCCGAAAGGGTAGGCAGAGGTGTTGTTCTCACAACAACCACTCTTCACCGAATTTGATTATGTGCCAACGTGACAGATGGTGAGTCTATCGCCGTCTCAGGCACTATACTAATCCTCACGATGTTTTCCTTCACCGTAAAGCACGTGGTGTGAAATCACTGTACATAAGTTTTTTTAGAAAAACTCATTGGTACAGGCCCCGCTGGGATTCGAACTTGCGTCGCTTGCGTAGCAGGAGACTGCTACGCAAGCCCCCCGAGGCCACCACGGCTCTAGAACTACTAGACTTTTATTTTAACTTTTATCGACATTTATGCATTGGAACTGTGTTCATGGGCTTCACATTTCTTACGTGATTTATTTATCATATCTTTCTTTTCGTTCTTCTCAGTAAAAGCAACCTTCCGAACCTGGCGGTATCATGTATAATCCTGTATAATGATGTCATTCTGAAGATCTGAAAGTACTTTGTTAAAAGTCTAATCGAATAAAGATATTTTTGGTTGACCACATAGCAGCATTATGCTTCTGTTCGAGTACCGTTTATGTTTTAAATCTTTGACTCCTGTGGCCCGCCTTAATATGCGTTTATCTACATCACTATCTGGTGTTTAGGCATTCATAAGTGTAAAGTTCAACACAAATATCAACTTGGATCAACATCGTATTAATTATTTAGCTCGTCATCGTCTGCCCTTATCCAATATTATTCGTGGATGGCGCATAGAAGCGATTGATACAGAGAAATGGAAGACAGTGATATCTGTATTCACTCCCCTTCTATATCTTTCACACAATCCATCCATCGTTTCTTAGGTCTTCCTTTCTTTATGCAATTGTTTCAGTATCATTAGTACTAATCATTGCATCCTCACGGTAGCCGGAGCCGAGTGACGGCCGAGCTACGACCACGGCCTGAGCTCGGCTCGGGCTCGGGCTAACGTGAGTCAAACTTCCCAAATACTGAAATACTTTCCAAGTTCGTGAACTAAGACGAGGTTATCTGTATCCGAGTTGATATGTGCGAGTTACCTTTAAGCACAAAATATAAACTAACGGGAAGCCTTTCCGATTATTTCAACGATTGTAGGACAGAGATAACGCTCGTCAAAATCGAAAATAGCCGATCGTCTCTTTCCTGAGGCCGATGTCGTATATACAAAGTGTAGTTTTGCATTTGTGTCATATTTACGAAGATTTATCAATTACGACTATCGTAGATGTAACTTTTTGAAGGTTTGATACCTACCTAGAGACGTGTTGGCCTCGGGGTTTGAGCGGGGCCTGTGACAATGAGTTTTTCTAAAAAACTTACGTACAGTGATTTCACACCACGTGCTTTACGGTGAAGGAAAACATCGTGAGGAAACCTGCATATGACTGAGAAGTAATTCAAAGACGTATGCATAGTGCCTGAGACACATAGTGCGATAGACTCACCATCTGTCACGTTGGCACTTAATCAAATTCGGTGAAAAGTGGGTGTTGTGATTATAACACCTCTGCCTACCCCTTCGGGGAATACAAGTGTGAGCATATGTATGTATGGTACCTACGAAAAAAATCCATTCGTGTAAGCCGTTGCATTCTTAAATAAACCCGTGTGCAATATGCATCGCCCTTTACGACCTGAGCTGGGCGGGGCACGCAAATTTAACCAAAAAAAAACTTAAAAAAATGTATATCTGTATATTTTGATGATTGATTTATGTTATATTAGATAAATATCAACCACCATATCAATATATTGACCTCCGTATTATGACTCTGATACAAAACCACACCTTGCATATAGTAACAGGCGCATAGCATAAAAAAGCTTACCGATACCTTATTTTTTGTGCTTAAACCTGTGTATGTAAGCACGGCTACACATCAAATGCAAATGGGTGTAGGAATCATTCCCTTGCCGCCGATTCCTGCCGCGCCGAGTGGCGTTATGTCGAGTCTTACTATCTAGATTATAGCGAAAAGTACTCGAAGTAGTCCTAGGGCAGATTTTCGATCAATGACGACATTTCCCAGTAAGCCAGGAGAAGGAGAGGCCCACCGGCCAATCGTTAGGGGGGCAACGCAAGCTTGCAAACGCGATAGCACGCATTGTAAACAAACTATGCATTTATCTTCTTACCTATTGGTGTAAGTGGCTTCAAATTTATACATCAGACAGACAGACAGATAGACAAACGGATTTAAAAAAAAAATATTTCTGTACCGTATATACTTTCATATTCATTTAGTGAAAAGCAGTTATTTTAGATTACAAACAGATACTTAAATATTTATTTATCTGTATAGATTTGAGTGAATCTATATACCTACAGGTAAATAAAAAATTAAAGTGTCTGTAATTCCAAAATAAAATCTTCACTAAATTTATATGTAGATAGTATAAACGGAACTGACACAGTTAAAACAAGTTTTAAAAAAAAATCTCGGTCTGCCTGTTGATTTGGACAGGCTAATGTCCAAAACGGCTATACCGATTTTAGCGGGACTTTCACTAGCGGATAGCAAATGTTACGAAGAGTAGCTAATGCTAATTATTTAACTACTCCACTATAAATAAATGTGACAATCATCACCAAAGTGATGAAATTAGTGAAGGTTTCTAACCAATAGTTGCTATTGCGCATATCATTCGATCAGCGAAGTTAAGCAACCCTAACCCTAACCAGTAATTGGATGGGTGACCGCCCGAGTTCCCTCCGTGCCTCGGAGAGCACGTTAAGCCGTCGGTTCCGGTTGACAATCGTTACAGGTCTAAAATAGTCTGACAACTGGTTTGACCCAGATCACAGATTTTCCTCGTTAAGGGGGTTGCGAAGGTCAGATGGCTGTCGCTTCGTATAAAAATCATGTGATGTGATCGGGTTGAATCAAGTGCCGACCCCAACAATGTATGGGATAAGGGTAGGGAGATGAATCGACAGCTGGCGCCACTAGACTAGTCATTAATATTAAAACCTCCGTAAATACCAATGCAAAACCACATCCTGTATATGATGTAAAGCCGTGATTACAAAAACTTATTTTAAATGAAACAATGTATAGAAGGAATTACTATCCTTCTAATAACCTATAAAACTACCCCTTGTATAGACTGCGGTGTGCACTTACCATCAGGATTAATAGACACCTAATACATTCCTCTCGATTGAAAGAAATCTGTTAATAACACACGGATTCCTTGTTTAAGGTGTCGGAACAGCCTTACAACTTGTGTGAGAGAGAATTTCACATTTCTAGCATGATCAACTAATTACTACCTACAAAATGATTTGCTTTACGCGCAATTCAATCACTTAAACGAATCCAATATATATGTATATACCAGGGATGTTGCGAACATTCGCATCTGCATCCGCAAATGCGGAACATCCGCATTGATTTGGACATCTGCATCTGCTTCCGTATCCGCATTAATCAATGCGAATGTTCATGCGGATGCGAATATTATACAAGTAGCAACAAGAAAGAAATTGGGCGGGGCCGGTGATTGACGCGTGCCGGTAGCACGTGACAATAACCAATGGGAGCGAAGAAATTGGTGACAAGATTCGACACGTTTGTTTGTTCTAGCTAGCGCATAATTTGTTTCTTGCAAGTGAATCAATATTACGTGTTTGTTTGCGCTGTGAAGTGAAAGTGAACTACTTTGTTTGATTTTTAGATGTACTAGATTTTTAGTTATGTTAATTTTTATCGACATTTGTGCATTGGAACATTGTCCATGAGCTTACGTTTTTTAAATTATTTATTTTGTATTCTTTAAATTGTATGATATTTTTGAAAAGAGTAATTACTGAGTTTCTTGCCAGGTTCTTCTCAGTAAAAGCAACCTTCCGAACCTGGCGGTAGCATGTATAATCCTGTATAATTGTGTCATTCTGACGATTTGAAAGTGCTTTGTAAAAGTCTAATCGAATAAAGATACTTTTGACTTTGACTTTGACTTTCATTACAATAAAAATGTTAATAATTACGTTATCATTGTTTTAATTCTTCATTAATAGACTTTATTTACATAATATCTTATACATCCGCATCCGCATCTGCATCCGCGGATGTGAGCCTGCTAAACTCCGCATACGCATCCGCATCCGCGGATGTGAAAATATCGGCATCTGCAACATCCCTGGTATATACAAATTAAAGATAATTCGGTTTGTAATAACATTATCATACGCAATGCAGCACTCAATACATAAATATCTTAGAAACACACACTGAATACAAAGACAAATTTAGGCACCAAAATATTTCAACCTTGCTGCCCTGAAAATCTATTCACAATATTTGTATTACATTCTATTGAAATCTATACATACAGATAAATACATTTTATGTGTCTGTTTGTAATTCCAAATTAACAGCTTTTCACTAAATACAAAATTTCAAAAATGGTACTGACAAAGAAAAACTAATTATAAAAAAAAATCTCTGTCAGTTTGTCTGTCTGTTTTTCCGGATATTAACGGAACTTTCACTGGCTGTCAGCTAATGATACAAGGAGTAACTTAGGCAATAATTACTTAAGAAAAAATATTAAGATAATCGAGTCTACGCGGGTGAAACCGCGGGGCACAGTTAGTACTTAACAAAAAAATATTCAATATAATATTGGACCCGTCATGAGTAAGGAACGCACAGCTAAAAATAGTGGGTACTGTCCATGTTTTTATTCGCCTTGCACCATACATACATATAGACAGAGACAGACTCAAAATTTACCAAATGAGCAATCAAGGTACGCGTTCATAAATCGTGACGAGACCTGTACTTATTAAATAGTTTAGAAGTAACCAAGATATATTTTACAGTAAGTACATAAATATATCGCACCCCCAGAAAATAATGCGAAAATCATTATTTTAAGATAACATGTTTTTCTTACTTTAGTACATACATATGCTCACGCCTGTATTCCCAGAAGGGGTAGGCAGAGGTGTTGTAATCACAGCACCCACTTTTCACCGAAGATAATTAAGTGCCAACGTGAAAGATGCTGAGTCCATCGCCGTCTCTTAGATATATGCAGGTTTCCTCACGATGTTTTCCTTCACCGTAAAGCACGTGGTGTGAAATCACTGTACATAAGTTTTTTTTTTAGAAAAACTCATTGTTACAGGCCCCGCTGGGATTCGAACTTGCGTCGCTTGCGTAGCAGGCGACCGCTCAAACCTCAAGGCCATCACGGCTTTTTTTTTTATAACGTTAGTATTTTAGTAAATATATATATATTTTTTTTATATATATTTACTAAAATATATATCGAAAATGCACTATATAACATGAAACAAATTGTATTAAAAACTGGTAATATTGCTGCCTTAGTTAGTAATTCCAACGAGCCAATCTTTGATAACTATTTCAAAAAAAATATATTTTTGAGTTGACCTCCTTTAATTCTGAAGGTACGATATTTACAATACAAAAAGTTACATTTATTTAATTATTATATATGTCATGTATATACACGTAAATCAAACCATGTTGATCGTCGCTATAAAACAATTTCTTTTTTACTACCTGTCATAGATCTATAGATCTATGTTCTATGGAATTTAAACCTTATTTTAAAAATAATTGGATCTAATTAGCAAAAGCATTTCTTATGCCATTTTTACATACAAATAGAGATATTCCTTTGGTATGGAAGGATTTCTTTTTATTATAATTTTGCTATAATACGTGATATTTAGGCCAATTATGATTATCCTCTATTTTCCGCCTTTCTACAAGGGTCCCCTAAAGGGTACCCATAGGTGTTACAATACCCAGTACCCACCGAAAATACAGGATGTCCAAAATAATACGAAACACTAAAATATACGGGGGTAGCATGCGTAATCATGTCATTCTGACGATTTTAACATACTTTGTTAAAAGTATAATCAAATCTATTTTAAATGCAAAAGTTTCATTAAGTTGAAATATAAAATCGTGCTAGAAGCGACAACGAATACGTATAACATTTTTTTTGGAAATTCAGTCATTATTTAAAAAAAAAAACGGTCATAACCAATTTTTTTTATTTATTATAATGATAATAAGGTGACGGATGAAAGAAAGCTGCATGCAACTGAGATGCGGATTTTAAGATGGATGTGTGGCGTAACGAGATTGGACAAGGTAAGGAATGAGAATATAAGGGGAAGTCTGAAAGTAGCACCACTGACTGACAAGTTGAAGAATAAACATTTGTCGTGATATGGACATGTTATGGAGGGATGAGGATAATGTTGCCAAAAAAGTTTTGTTTATGAATGTGGACGGTTACAAGGGGAGAGGAAGACCTAAGAAACGATGGATGGATTGTGTGAAAGATGACATGGCTAAAATAGGAGTGAATACAGATATGACGGCTGATAGAGAGGAATGGAAGAGAAGAACACATTGCGCCGAACACAAATAACATGGGATAAGGGTGATGATGATTATAATGATAATAATTTGTATATGCGGGGATGGTATCCAGCAAGCTGACTTTTTCTGGACATTATCACTACTAACATTATTTTGGATATCCTGTATTATTGTGACAATTTTTGCTGTCACTGTGACATATCACACTCCCGGCGGAATTTAAAAAAAATCCAATGCACTAAGCAACATAACATATTTTTTTAATACTCTCCAATAATACCATGCTTAAATAATCGTTTCTAAAGTTGCCTACTGCTTTTTTTTTTATTAAAAAAAGTAACTGCTGAGCTATTGCTCAAAAATGCACAATACAAAATGTATTTCCTTATTTGTACACATTATTAACGCGGTGGTAACAAAATGGCGGGGACTGCCATTTTGTTTTTGCACATCACAAAAGCAATACAATTTACACTTTAAAATTTTAAAATAATATAACTACATGATCGTTTTCCGATAAAATTTTCATTTTTTACATAACATCGACTAGTTTTATATGGATGGTGGACCGATACAAGTTTGGATGAGATCATTTTTACACGCGCCATCTTTAAATGGTCCCTCAAAGGGGTAGGCAGAAAAGTGTCAATACACATTTTTCACCAAAAATGCTAGTCTCAGATGGCACAGTTGGTAAATATGTGCTTGAATTTACTTCATTGAGCTTATAGGTAATAATTATAAAAAAATCTTAATATTTTTTTTTATGTACTGTAAAAATAATGTAATTTGTCATTTTGATAAAGTCGATTTAACACGTAATGACGTATACGCGATCGGACAAATAAAAATAATTATCAATTTGAAAAAAAACAATTCCTTTTATTACATAACATGGTTTAAACCAAGATTAGACGAAACTCGTACTAAAAATATGTCCATCCCTTTTTAAATCTATATGACAGAAAGAGAAACTAGGTCCAAATATTTATCTATGTTTGGTAATAAGAGGAATTTGTTATCGAAATCCTGATACCTTGTATTCCCTACAACCTGCTGTATTGTTATTTTAATCTGTACTTATGTGACAAACAGTTGGAGCATTACAAAAAAAGTTGTTTGTACGCATTTTTTCACATTTTTTTTCTCATTTACTTAATTCTTTTTTTTAGTAAAAATTACGTTTCCTTCACTTTTTTCCCTATTTTCTTTCATCTACCCTCCCCCCTTAATTCCCTACGATCCACCACCATCCCTAACCTAAGCAAACTGGCTAGGTGCTAGTACCTATAGTAATTAGGCTTAAAAGGGCCCACTTTGTTAAGACCTAGATATTTAGCCTGCTCATCTGTCAGCTCTGTGAGATGTGCATCAAAGGTAGGCAGATGTAGGCTTGCTACGTACTCGTCCATCTTCTTTGGCAGGAGGTAGACATCCGCCTGGACAGAAAAAGCATTGGGTAGGCAGCATTCTATTCACATGACTAGAGCTAAGGGATTTTGAGATCGCCTGTTTAAATTACGAGGAATGTACCACGGATGTGACTGTATAGTCACATCACCCTCGTCATATCACGTGACCAGATAGTCACATGACGTCCAATCACGCTACCAAATAGTCACATAATGTTCAACTGTGTGACCAGATAGTCACATTACGTCCAATCACTTGATCAGATAGTCACATAATGTTCAATTATGTGACCAGATAGTCACATGACTTCCAATCACGCTACCAGATAGTCACATAATGTTCAACTGTGTGACCAGATATTCACATCACGTTTAATCACTTGACCAGATAGTCACATAATGTTCAACTGTGTGACCAGATATTCACATCACGTCTAATCACGTGACCAAATAGTCACTTCATGTTCAATTACGTGACCAGCTAATCACACCACATTCGTCCAACCAATGATCTGACTTTATAGTAATTTATTGAATACTAGCTGTGCCCCGCGGTTTTACCCGCGTAGATTTAGTTCAGTATAATATATCAGTTTAAAGTTGAAAAATTTCATTCAAACTTTCATCCCCTATTTTATCCCCTTGTGGGTAGAATTAATCAAAATCCTTTCTTAGCGGATGCCTACGTCATAACATGTACCTGCATGCCAAATGTCAGCCCGATCCGTCCAGTGGTTTGGGCTGTGTGTTGATAGATCACTATGTCTATATAGTGTTTTGATGTCATTTAAAATGGGACTCACACTAACCTTGTACCTAAGTTGTGGTGCGTTATACAGCTCGATGAGGGCGAGTGCCTGAGTTGCTGCCGTCACGGACACCACGAAGGAAGCCAGCGAGGAACAACACAGGTTGGCCAGCCGGCCCTCGGCTAACAGGACTATACGCTTACCACTCGGCCAGATTATATGGTCCACCTACACGAACAAAAAAAAAATGTGATTTCACACCACGTGCTTTACGGTGAAGGAATACATCGTGAGGAAATCTGCATATCGCACCCTCAGAACGCTAGGGGCTCAATTCAGGAATCAAATGTTTTTTGGAAATCGTATTCATAGATCGGCCGGCAAGTAATTATTAACAATACCCACTTTTTACCAAAGATGATTAAGTGCCAACGTGACAGATGGTGAGTCCATCGCCGTCTCAGACACTTTACATACGTCATTGAATTACTTCTCAGAAATATGCAGGTTTCCTCACGATGTTTTCCTTCACCGTTAAGCACGTGGTGTGAAATCACTGTACATAAGTTTTTTAGAAAAACTCATTGGTACAGGCCCCGCTGGGATTCTAACTTGCGTCGCTTGCGTAGCGACTGCTCAAACCTCGAGGCCACCACGGCTCTCTGTTTTGTCAAGTCTAGGTTGTGCTTTGTCGATAAATGAAAAAAAACATAGATTTAATAACTTGGGGTAGAACATACATTTTTAGGGTCTGTATATGATGATCTTAATTAGTTTTCGTAATTTTTGGAGTTGAGCTCCTATCGTTCTGAGGATGCGATATGTCTGAGAAGGAATTCTAAAATACTTATGTATAGTGTTTAAGAAGGCGATAGACTCACCATCTGACACGTTGGCACTTATCATATTCGGTGAAATGTGGAACCCTTCTGGGATAGCGAGAGCATATTGTCTTTCTTTTGGATGTCTATTCCATACAAATTATATGTTTGAAACGCCCTAGAGAGATGGTCCAGATATAATAACTATAGCACACATATAACAGATATAATAGATATAATAAGAGCCGTGGTGGCCTTGAGGTTTGAGCATTCGCCTGCGACCAATGAGGTTTTCTAAAAAACTTATGTACAGTGATTTCACACCACGTGCTTTACGGTGAAGGAAAACATCGTGAGGAAACCTGCATCTTTCTGAGAAGTAATTCAAAGACGTATGTAAAAGTGTCTGAGACGGCGATGGACTCACCATCTGTCACGGTATCATCATCGGTGAAAAGTGTGTGTTGTGATTACAACACCTCTGCCTACCCCTTCGGGGAATACAGGCGTGAGCATATGTATAATAACTATGTTTGAACATGATTTTGGTGCCTAGCAGTATTTTTGTCGCCTCTAGTATATATATTCTGTCACTTTCTCAGCGACTTGTGTTACTAACAGTGAATAAACCGCAGTTAACCCGAACTGACGTCTCTCATTTATATGCTCCTGGTTGCCAGATCGCAATATTTTCTAACTTTTGTCGTATCATGATCCTCCTGCCCTTTTCCCTTGTTATTTGTGATCGGCGCAATGTGTTCTTCTCTTCCAATTATATCCATGAGCCGTCATATCTGTATTCAGTCATATTTTAGCCATATCATCTTTCACACAATCCATCCATCGTTACTCCCCTTGTAACCACCCACATTCATAAACAAAACTTTTTTGGCAACATTATCGCATAACATGTCCATACCACGACAAATGTATATTCTTCGACTTGTCAGTCAGTGGTGCTACTTCCAGACTTCCCCTTATATTCTCATTCCTTACCTTGTCCAATCTCGTTACGCCACACATCCATCTTAAGATCCGCATCTCAGTTGCATGCAGCTTTCTTTCATCCATCACCTTTGTGGCCCAAAATTCTGATCCATACAGGACGGCAGGCCCTACTATGGTCTTATATATTTTTTTCTCTATCTATCTATGTATTCTATCTTATATATAATATTTTCTCACATTTGTCGTATCTTAAGTATAATATTTTCTCACATTTGTCGTATCTTATGTATATTTTGTCACATCTGTCGTGTCTTCTAACATTTTGTCACTTTCGTCGCGTGATATATTAGTCTTTAGTCGTATTTGACGTCTCACCTGACTCCTCACGCGCTCCCAAAGCAGGTCAGGAGTGCGCAGCGAGTGGACATCGACCTCAGTGTTGCTGTGACCCATGTTGCACACCACGCAGCCATTCTTCATACGCTCCATGTGTTCTCTGGTCACCACACCCTTGTTGCCCGTCGCTGTGATCACTATGTCCACTTGTCTTATCACCTGGGTGATGAAAGTTATCGCATTTGAGACTCTGATTAATATTCAGCTCAAAGTTCAAACTCAAACTGAAAAATATCTTTATTCGATTAGACTTTTAACAAAGTACATTTAAATCGTCACAATCTAATTACCTTTAAACGAGCAATACTTGTGTTATTTATATATATATATATATATATATATAAATATAAATATATAAATCTGAATCTCGGAAACGGCTTGAATGGTTTTCATGAAATGTTGTATGTATGTAGGGGTTTTCGGAGGCAACAAGTTGAACGCGCTCGGTTTCAATATCAGAAAACATCGTTTTGACTATGTTTCAGGCAATGAAAAACTCCTAAAATATACAGGATGTCGGGGAAAATAGGACAGCTGTTAAAATATGTGATAGGGTGTAATTTTAGGATGCAAATAAAATTATTATGACCAAAGTATCTTCTTCCGTTTTCGAGTAAATGACGTTCAAAGTTGACCATATCAAGACCTTATTTTGGCACAAAAATCAGCGGTCCATAATACCATAAAACCATTAACATTATTGTTAATTGAACAAGTTTAATGACCTCGTACGTAATGTAGGTAAACGCGGCCGCGCGTTCATTCAACCGCTTAAGGCCGCGAGCTCGTCGGCCCTTAGCAACTATAGCCTATAACTACGTTATCGTTGGAGCTAGATATTTTACTACTACAACATAAGTGATATATTCATAAAACACTACAACTTCTAGAAGACAACTGTTCCTTTTTTTCCGACACCCTGTATATAATAATATACATGTTTAAACAAAAAAATATATGGATGACATTATCAGAACTAAATCAAATAATCTTTCAAAAATCATCAAAATCTGAGGTAAAAAAAAACAGTCGAATTTAACCTCCTCATTTGAAGTAAAGGCCATTAAAAATTCATGTTTAATCTACACTACTATTATAAAGAGGGAAGATTTGTATGTTTGTGTTTAAATGTGTAATGAATAGACTCAAAAACTTGTGCCGATGTCAAAAAATATTTCACCATTGGAAAGCTACATCATTAGCGAGTAACATAGGCTTTATTTTATCCCCGTACTCCCACGGGAACGGGAACTACGCGGGTGAAACCCCGTGTCATCCGCTAGTATTTTAATATAGTATAGTTACCTCATTTAATTTGACAACTCGAAATCCATCCATGGCGGCCTGTAACGCGCATATTGGATCTATTTCAGTCACGTACACCTGAAATATAACAAATAACATTCATCATCTCCCTGGCCTTATCCCTTACATTGTTGGGGTCGGCACTTGATTCAACCCGATGTGGCTCCATGTTAGTCGCAATCAACTTATTAACTCCTTGTCCGTTATGTGCGCCTGGTACTTCGTGGACCATATCATCATCTCCCTGGCCTTATCCCATACATTGTTGGGGTCGGCACTTGATTCAACCCGATGTGGCTCCATGTTAGTCGCAATCAACGTATTAACTCCTTGTCCGTTATGTGCGCCTGGTACTTCGTGTACCATATCATCATCTTCCTGGCCTTATCCCATACATTGTTGGGGTCAGCACTTGATTCAACCCAATGTGACTGATCACCTGATTTTTATACGAAGCGACTGCCATCTGACCTTCGCAACCCCTTTTACGAGGAAAATCTGTGATCTGGGTTAAACCAGTTGTCAGACAATTTTAGGCCTCCGACTGACCTGTAACGATTGCCAAAGATGATAAACTGTCAACCGGGACCGAAGGCTTAACGTGCTCTCCGAGGCACGGAGGGAACTCGGGCGGTCACCCATCCAATTACTGGCTAGGGCAACTGTGCCACGAGCTCCTTGTAATTAAATTAAATCATATTAATTCAGATATTTTTTATCATATAATTTTAAGCGCAAGACATCACTGTAAATATTTTGGAGTTTCATAGACTCAATGGTGCAGATCGGTGAGATTGGAATTTGAGTTAGTTTGTTAAACAAGCAAATTCTCAAAAACGCAAAATATGTCGCGACGCGAAAAAAAAACACATGCGCAGTTACACAATATCCACTATTTTCAATGAGCGTTCATAACTCATGACGGCATCTGTACTCGGCCAGCACGGCTCTAGCTGCCTGGCATATATAAAAATTTCATTACAATATTAAAGTGCATTTTTACTAAATACATTAAAAAAGACGATCCATTAACATTTTTTTTTGCACTAAATCAATTTTATATTTAATCATTGGCAGCACCCGAAATGTGATCGAACAACACTCACAACACATCCGAGCGCCTTGAGAGCCTGGCAACACCCCTTGCCCACCTCCCCATAGCCGCACACCACCGACTGCTTACCACCAAACATTAGATCTGTACTGCGCTTCAAAGCGTCTATTATACTTTCCCTGAAATGCAGAAAAAAATATCATTATTCGATTAGACTTTTTACAAAGTACTTTCAAATCGTCAGAAAGACATAATTATACAGGATTATACATGATACCGCCAGGTTCGGAAGGTTGCTTTTACTGAGAAGAACCTGGCAAGACATGACACATGAAGGTATCAGGGTTAAACCTTCATGATGTCTTAACCGAAATGCCGATCGTGAACACGGGATAATGTTGGGGTCGGTACTGGATACAACCCGATGCGACTGATCACCTGATTTTTATACGAAGCGAATGGCATCTGACCTTCGCAAATACTTTTTCGAGGAATATCGGTAATCTGGGTTCAATCAGTTGTCGAACTCTTAGGCCTCCGACTGACCTGTAATGATTACCAAATATATTCAATTGGTAACGGCTTTACTTAACGAACTCCTCTCACTCACCCTCCATCACTTAATATCGGCACTTAATCATCTTCGGTTAAAAGTAGGGTAGTGTTGTTATAACACCTCTGCCTACCCTTCTGATGTTGAGTCTATCACCGTCTCAGTCGTCATCGCCGTCTTTGAATTATTTCTCAGTCTTATGCAGGTTTCCTCACGATGTTTTCCTTCACTGTAAAGCACGACTGCTCAAACCCCACCGCCAACACAGCTTATATATATATATATCTTTTTTTATTTATTAAATATATCTTAGCCTTATGTCTGAACATATCAAACGCACTACTATTGCAACTTACCTACAAGAATACAAGTTATCAAACTTGGTTTTAGTGACGGAATCATTGACGTTCATGGCGGGAACACACAGCTTGCCCGCCTTGCTCAGCTGGTATAGTCTGTGGACTCCTGTCACGCTCTCCTCCACTATGCCTGCAATTTTTAATACATGTGACTTAATTTACTCCATACACTTGTATACATACATATGCTCACCCACTTTTCACCGAATTTGATTAAGTGCCAACGTGACAGATGGTGAGTCTATCGCCTTCTCAGGCACTATACATACGTCTTTGAATTACTTCTCAGAAATATGCAGGTTTCCTCACGATGTTTTCCTTCACCGAAAAGCACGTGGTGTGAAATCACTGTACATAAGTTTTTTTAGAAAAACTCATTGGTACAGGCCCCGCTGGGATTCGAACTTGCGTCGCTTGCGTAGCAGGCGACTGCTCGAACCCCGAGGCCACATCGGCTCCACCACGGCCACACTTGTATATTAATAAATTAATTTGAAGTCATTGTTCTATGTGTAAAGGTGCATATGTCATTACTATGTTTGAAGGTAGTTGACTGTGTCATGGCTAATTTGAAGGTGTAAAATCAAAATCAAAAATATCTTTATTTGATTAAACTTTTTACAAAGTACTTTCAAATCGTCAGAAAGACACGATTACACAGGATTATACATGCTACCGCCAGGTTCGGAAGGTTGCTTTTTCTCAGAACAGCCTGGCAAGAAACTCAGTAATTACTCTTTTAAAAAAAAAATTACAGCATTGAGTAATACAATATAAATCATAAACAATATACACAAGCCCATGGACAAAAGTGGATATAAAAAAAAATTAAAACTTATAATAAGAACTACGAATAATTGTGTAGCTTGAGATGACCAGCCCCCACTAGCAGCACCTGTTCTAAAGTATGTACGTAATGTATATGTTTGAAGGTTTATTACATGTGTTATAGCGAGGTTGTAGCTATCTAATGAAATCCAGAGTGTTTATATAGGAAAATAACTGTTTAATAGACACATACACGATTACACATACACTAGGAATATACAAAATAGTCACAAAGCACGAAATATAACAAGAATCGACTGGGCGGCACATAAGCCGGCGCACGAGGGAGAGCTAGCAACTCGATATATTAAAATGCGTGCGCACGCCGCGGAGAGCTCTTGGTCGACTGGTTATGACAAGTTTACTAGAGACGCGATCGGCTCGCGCAGCGAGAGCGATCCGTTCTTGTTCATTCAAATAGTGAGGCGCGCCGGCAGTCTGCGCGAACGGTAAGGACGGGGAGTTGCACTAGAGATGTCCCTATGCTCATTATCGCGTGCTATATCCTCCCCCTCCAAGCCAGTGGAAGACAATGCAGCTGGCTTGGCATTAAGGTTACGCGGCCTACCCCTCCTTCTAGGATGTACTACTACTTCTGATTCACCTACATATGGAGTCAAGAGGCTGGCATGATACTTGCCCCTCGGTAGACTCTCTTTATCGACGACTTCATAAGTTGTCGCGGAAACCTGTTTACTAACACGGTACGGGCCCTCCCGTCGCGAAGCAAATTTGCTTGTGAACCCCTTTGTAGCCTGACTAGGGCGATGGCTGTCCACGAGAACGAGGTCACCCTCTTCGTATTCAGGTCCAGTACGGCGACGTTTATCAGCAGCATCTTTACGGACGTCTTGCTGGCGTTCGACCCTCCACTTCACCTCTTGAAGGCGCTCGACAAAACTACGGAGATACGGCGTGATCTGTGGCACGTAGTTCTCTTGATCGACAATCTGCCGTAGGTCGTTCGTAACATCAACCGGGGATCGGAACTCACGCGCAAAGGTGAGGTAGGCGGCTGAGTGTCCAGTGCCCTGGTTCGGTGCTGTATTCAAAGCGAAACGTATAGCAGGTAACACTTCAGGCCAACGACGATGTTCGGGATCGACAAGGATTGCTAGCATCGTCTTCATGTCGCGATTCTTCCTCTCAGCCGGGTTGGATTCGGGGTGATAAACGGGGGTCAGGTTTTGTTTGATGTCGAGAACATACATCACCTTCTGCATCACGGCCGACACGAACTGCACCCCGTTATCGGAAATCACTCGACGAGGAAAACCGTATCGCATAAATACTTCTTCAATCAGTATCTTGGCGCAACTCTCTGAATTGGCTTCTGCCAACGGAAACAGTTCAACCCACCTGCTTGCTGTATCTTCGATCAGAAAGATCCACTTCTCCCCGTTACTTCCTTCGGGTAGTGGACCAAATAAGTCCATAGCGAGGACTTCAAAACGTTGCTGGGGAACCGGGGTCTGTAGAAGGCCAGCCGGTTTAAGATTAGTAGCCTTGAACTTTTGGCAAAGATCACAGGTTTTGAGATACCTGGTAATATACTGTCTCATATTGGGGAAATAATATCTTTCTTTTACTTTCTTCAAAGTACGTTCCAGGCCCAAGTGACCAGCTGTAGGAGCATCATGAAGCTCCTTCATGATCTCAACGCGCATGGATTCTGGAACGACTAACTGAGGCTCCTCGGACTCACCATCCGGATGAAAACGAAAGAGTACTCCTTGGGTAACATAGTATCCACGATCGGTCCAGCGTATAGCAGCATCATTATCTTCAAAATCGGCGAGTATTTTCTTCAATTCTGGATCTTCTAACTGAGCTGTGCGTACTTCCTCGGAACTACGATGAGGTAAGTCTACCGCGACTGGACAGATATTACATGCAGGAACATCTTCTGCAGAAGGACGGCAAACGGGGCGACTCAACGTGTCGGCTACTACGTTTGCTTTACCCGGAGTGTACTCTACATCCAAATTGTAAGCTTGAATTTTCAAGGCCCACCGAGCTAGGCGGCCACTTGGAGTCTTGAGCGATACAAGCCACTTCAATGGCTGATGATCCGTGGCCACACGGACTTGGGCTCCTTCGAGATATCCTCGGAATTTATCGAGAGCCCATACAACAGCCAATGCTTCTCTTTCTGTAGTAGTATAGTTTCGTTCAGCGGGCGTTAACAACCTGCTAGCGAATTCTATAGGCCTTTCAGTCTTCGGATCTGGACCTTGCATGAGCACCGCTCCGATAGCATACGCGCTAGCATCGGTGCGTAGAATAAAAGGTTGCTCGAAGTCTGCTTGTCGTAGGATGGGACTAGTTGTAAGCCTGTGTTTTAAATCTTCATGTGCATGATCCTCATGCGCGCCCCATTTCCAGGGTCTGTTCTTTTTAGTAAGGTCCGTTAATGGACGAGCGATGTCGGAGAACTGGGGAATGAACTTACGGAACCACGAACAAGTTTGTAGAAAGGTTCGTAGCTCTTTCAAGTTGGCAGGGGGTTTCCTTTCCAGCAGCGCAGAGACCTTATTCGGGTCCGGTCTAATCCCTTGAGCTGATATCACGTGACCTAAGTACGTAACTTGGTCTCTGGCGAACACACATTTTTCTCGGTTCGCTCTGAGTTTAAAGAGTCTCAGCCGTTCGAAAACTAGTGCTAGATCCTTTACATGGGTGGCAAAATCGTCAGAGATCACCAAAATGTCATCTAAATACCCCACTGTGCTCACGTCCTTGAGACCCGCTCTAAACCTATCCATCAATCGTTGAAAAGTCGCGGGTGAATTTTTAAGGCCAAATGGCATTCGTCGGAATCTAAAGGTGCCAAACGGCGTAACAAACGCAGTCTTATCTCTGTCTTCCGGTGCAACTTCTATTTGCCAATACCCTGATTTTAAATCAATTGTACTCATCACGGCGTTCGGTTTTGTCAAATGGAGCAGGTCGTCGATCAACGGCAATGGGTATTTGTCTGTTTTCGTGACTCCATTCATTTTTCTGTAATCTACGCAAAACCGAATGGTTCCATTTTTCTTCGGTACCAACACTACTGGCGATGTCCACTCTGATTCCGCTTCTTCTATAATTTCTTCTGCTAGCATTTCGTCTATTTCCGCTTTCATTAGTTCCTTTTTCGACGGAGAAATTCTATATGGCGGTGTTGAAATGGGGGCGGCGTTCCCCGTATCAATACGGTGCAGTGCAAAAGGAGTAGGCCCTCCCCCTGCACTGAATACATCTTCATGTTCGTTAAGTAGTGCCGTTAATCTATTTTTATCAACCGAAGTTAAGAGAACGCCCTCGTCCTCGCGGAGGCCAATCGCTGCACTAGTAACTACGCGATCATCGCGCTCGAATTCTAGAACGTGAAATTCAGACGTACCTATAGAGTACCGGTTATTAGTGAAATCGACAACCATGCCAACCTCCTGAATAAAATTCATCCCTAATAGAGATTCAGTGGCCCCAGGCAGAACTAAAAATAATGTCTCCACTACAACTCCCTGAACTTTTACATTACACAAAGCGGTTTCTACAATATCTACCCGCTTTGCACCGTCGGCAAATTTTAACTCGGTTTCTACTTTAGTAAATATTTGACCATTATTTCGTAAATGTGACGTCAAACTGTCACTCGCAATCGAGTGTTTCGCACCCGTATCTAATAATGCCGTTCCGACGGCCCCGAACACTTCTACCTTAAAAATAGGTCGCACTCGCGGATTTAAGACGGACGGGCTAATAGCGGACACTGATTGAAATGCCGTGGTGGCAGTAGGGGGTGCTGAACGTCTTGCCTTACAGGCTTCACAGTTGGACCTAATGACCCCGGGCGCACCACATCCAAAACATGTAATTGACGGGCGAGCATCCGACTGCATCGCAACTGGTTCATTCTTCACATTCTGTTCTGAATAGGTAGGTTTTTTACTCGATAAACGTCTACACTCATCTATCGTGTGTCCAAACGATTTACAAAAATTACACCGAGGTCTCTGTTTACTGGTATGCGGCGCTCTATCTACATTTGAACCCGAAGAAAAACCAGAAGATGACGACGGTGAAACATAAAGACACGGTGGCGACGGCGGCAGTTGTGTAGCGGACGAGTAGGTATTTTTCTTAATACCTATGGGAGTACGTACCTCCTCTAACACATCTTCGACAGCGCGAGCTCTTTGCAGGAGCTCGGAAAACGACGCAAAGGTGCCCCTCGCTACCCTCTCTCTTATTCTTTTGTGTAGCAAGCCATACACCATATCCAGCTGTACCGGGTTTTCGGCAAGTGTGTGTGGCGGCAACTGTGCAAATAAAGCTCGCACCCTACATATAAAAACATCGGTCTTCTCCTCAGCCTGCTCCTTACTAAAAACCTCTCTGTATATTCTATGAGGCGGCAGACGTGGACCGAAGGTTTGTCGTAGAAGGTGTAATGCATCTTCCCAATTGGGTACGGAATGTTTTACGCCTAACCACCAGGTAGCGGCGAAACCGGAAAGTAGCATCGGTAAACCTCGGAGTGCTATCTCGTCAGTTACACTTACGCAGTCTTTATATATTTCTACACAGTTTATAAACGATAGCACATCTCCGTTTCCATCAAATCTAGCGTTACAGTTTGCAAGGTTACTCACGGTTACCGGTGGCGGCGGCGGGTACTGCGTAGGGGCTTGCGACCGTAGTCCTTCTAATAAAAACATAAACTGCTGATTTGACATTACAATCGGCGCTGACATCATAGGCTGCGGTGAGGAGACGGGCGGAACATGCCCGTGTTGGTGCGGCGGCGGCGAGTAGTCGGGCAGCTCACGCCCGGACATCGGCGGCGGCAGAGATGATGGGCCAGCAGCGCCGGCGGACGCCACGCGTCCGAACAGCGGCGGCGGAGGTGATGAGGCGGCAGCGCCGGCGGACTCTTGGCGTCCGAGCAGCGGCGGCGGCGATTGTCGTTCATCGACAAGAATAACTCCCTCATTCGAAGTTGACGGCATCACGCCGTCTACTTGCACTCCAGTGGCAGGAAACATCTCAGAATCTTGTTTTTGGCTCGACCGTGTGATCACCATGTCTCACCGAGAGACTATTGAAAAATATAGCGTGGTAGACGAACTGAGTAGGTAAAATAGTTCGTAACAAAACCACGTGCAAGTCAGTACGCGGTAGGTACTAGCCATGAATTGAAAAACTCGAAATACAAAGTTTCTTGCACTTTTATTCTAATAGCACTAATGTAAGTTCGATGTTATGATGTCTATTCACTATTAAACACACTGTAATAGTTATAAGTACGCGAAAATAAACGGAATATTATAAAACGTTCACTCGAAAAGATTAGGTACTTGTTTGGTTCGCTTCACATTGGGCGTCAGTTATAGCGAGGTTGTAGCTATCTAATGAAATCCAGAGTGTTTATATAGGAAAATAACTGTTTAATAGACACATACACGATTACACATACACTAGGAATATACAAAATAGTCACAAAGCACGAAATATAACAAGAATCGACTGGGCGGCACATAAGCCGGCGCACGAGGGAGAGCTAGCAACTCGATATATTAAAATGCGTGCGCACGCCGCGGAGAGCTCTTGGTCGACTGGTTATGACAAGTTTACTAGAGACGCGATCGGCTCGCGCAGCGAGAGCGATCCGTTCTTGTTCATTCAAATAGTGAGGCGCGCCGGCAGTCTGCGCGAACGGTAAGGACGGGGAGTTGCACTAGAGATGTCCCTATGCTCATTATCGCGTGCTATAGTGTCATTTATTTATTTATTAAATACAATTAGTACAGCCAGAGCTAATTACACTAATTAACATATACCTATTACAAGAAATTATTTGTGTGTTTGAAGGTAGTTGCCCGTGTAGTTTCTATGTTTAAGGGCAGTTAGTTGTACGAGAAATGTATATGTTTGAAAGTAGTTGCATGTGTGATTGCATTTATATGTTTGAAGATAACGGCATAGTTTTACATAAAGGACAATGGCATGGTGAAAATCTAGGTATACTCCGTTCGATTAGTCCCATGCTTACCTTTAATATGTTTGAAGGCAGTGGCATGTTTCTTGAGCATGAGATGCGTGGCATCCCCTCCATCGTCGAGGATCATGTTGGGCTGCCACTGGAGCCCTGGGGCGCAGCACTGGTCAATGCACCACCAGAAAGCTTCCTCGCTCTCGCCACGCCATGCGAATATCGCGTATCCTGGACAGAACTCACTTTATTACTTGGCACAAGAATAAAAAGGATCCGAGGGGAGACAGACGCTTTGCGTGGGAATATGGTACCCAGTGTCCAGACAACGTCGCGTGACACAGATTCTCCACTGCTCCAGATTCCCCCCGTGGAGAACTGGCGACCTTACCTCAGGAACAGAACACAACTAAGGCAGCATTATTTGGCTGTGATCTTCTGTAAAGTGGAGGTATTCTTAGTCGGGTAGCTCCGAATTTTAAACGGGAAAACGCGTTATGCCCTAACGCTCTTGAATCACCTCCACTCCTCCCCCCTTAACCCATTTTATTTGGGGTCGTAGCAATGTGTTCTTCTCTTCAATTTCTCTCTTTCAGCCGTCATATCTGTATCTCCCTTAGCCATATCATCTTTCACACAATCCATCGTTTCTCAGGGCCGAAGAATGCGAAAATTATCGGGAAAAAGGGCCTAGTTTTAGAAGTTGGGGAAACATTAAAATAATGCTAGCATACAACTCACCAGCGTGTGCCAAAGCGGCCGCTACCTCGTTCTGTGTGCTGTAAATGTTGCAAGCGGCCCAGCGGACCGTAGCACCCAGCGCGGCCAGCGTCTCGATCAGCACCGCTGTCTGAGCGTTTATGTGGGTGCAACCTACGATCTGACAACAGGAATAAGTTCTCAGCACAAACACCAATAAAGAGGAGTTATTAAGAAAGCTCGTACTCGCGACTCCGTCTGCGCAGGATTAGAACTAGTGCCTGAGCTACATTTATTGGATAAAAAATATACAAGGAACAATTCTTAAAACTAATTACAAGCAGAAAACTTGGCCCAAATCGGCGTATTTCGTGTGCCACGTCGAATTAATCATTTTCATTTTATTCAGAACAAGCTGGTGTTTGTGACTGCAAAATTTTCGACATTCATTATTGCCTTACTAGGTAGGGCCCAAATTAAATAAATATTTTACATATTCATTTTCATTTACACATGCTAACCGCGGTGGTTCTTTCTGATCACTGTACTAACCTTAGCATCTTTCAGAGGCTTGTCTTCCTTAGCCCGAGCCCTCAGCGCCATGATGCCTGGCATCTCTTGCTCGGCTATCTCAATCTCCCTTCTACCGAAGGCATGCTGCTCTATGTTTCTTACACAATACGGCGGATTCGGTTGGCCGGCTGCTATTGCCTTCTCATGGGGCTGGACTCCTTCATCCTCTTCTGATGAAGAACCTTGGGACAAAGGAAGTTATTAATTAAGCAGTGGTAAGATCGATTAGAACTGGAGAATATGAAGCGAACTGATACATATGGTTTCGTTTACGTAGAATTTTAGTTTAGTAGAGTTAGTTGTGTTTAAGTCCCATGTAATAGGGGTGCCGCCAGGGAATTTCGGGAATTTGCGTGTGGTCCCGGGTACAGTAATAACAGGGATTTACTGTCCCGAAATTCATGAATAACAGTTTTTTTTCTTCCCAAAATTATAACACCACGGGGTGTCGTAACAAAAGATTTCACAAGATTATAAAAGTATATTTTAAAAATCATTTGCAACATGACCAACACCAGTGTGTCCACATTATAGAATTGGGAGCGCTGGGCCAACAAATCTAAATACATATATCTCAAAGTTAACTGACTGGCTGACATAGTGATCTATTAACGCATAGCCCAAACCACTGGACGGATCGGGATGAAATTTGGCATGCAGGTAGATGTTATGACGTGGATAGAGAAAGGATTTGGATTAATTCTACCCCAAAGAGCATAAAATAGGGGATGAAAGTTTAAGCTACTTTTAATAAATAACTCCACAAGCACTCCACTCCTTCCCTCCGTATATCACTGGCGACCTTACTCACCTTGTGAGTACTTTTCTTTTCTTTCATTGACGAGAGGGAAACCTTCAAAAGGTCCCCGACCGCCCTGGGAGACGCAGGTCGGTGTATGTGGGATTTTTACCGCACTAAAACGCCCCCCGGGCCAACCTCCGTGCTTAGGGGGCTCTGATAGATCTCACCGGTGTTCCCCCACACTTTGCCGGGGCACATCCCCGGGGCAGCTGTATCGTCGCCCCTAGAGACCTCGCTGGCTTCGCTGCCACCTTCCCGGGCCCGCGGCTCGGTGGTCAAAGCTCCCGCCCCGACCACCGCCAAGCAGGCTCTCCGGCCCCCTTTTAGTCGCCTCTTATGACAGACAGGGGATATCGTAGGTAAATTTTTAGACCCTGGCCATTGGGTGGTGAACACAACACTAAGTATCATTATTAGTGTGGTATCCTCTGTAACGTGGAGGAACAGTCCCCAGTCCGGCAGCTCTGAGTTTCGATCAGATCAGGAATTCCGTTATGCCCTACCTACTACATTGCATACAATTACATCCACTTTATACTCACAATAATCACTCCGCGATGATATAACAGACAGTCGTTTCTTGATCCTGGGTTTCTCGTCTACTTTGTTCTTCAGAATTCCAGCCATTTTATTGTTTGTGTCTAAATTATTTACAATTCTCAGTCAACATTATCTATACTTATTATTATAAAGCTAGCATCCCTGACCTTGATATATTAGTCATTCTGTCAGGACTACAACGAAAAACCTAAAGCGCTGGTCCTAGAGACATAAAATTCGGAGGGTGTGTTTGTGAGATGTGTCGTATGCCATAGTACTTATAGTAAAGGTAGTAGATAAACTGCTTAGTAAGCTTACATTTATACTGTGAATGAATGAACAGTGTTCCAACCACATGTTGGAACTATTCAACAAGCATTCACATCGCACTAATTGAACGGTATTATGCAATATGCAACATTCAGCACTCAACAATTATATTATATCTATCTATGATGACTTTGCTTATAGGGTTGCCAACTATACTGTTTTCAGCATGCAAACACAGTATTATGTGTTATACGATATGTGGCGGGAGGATACAAATAGATCATCTAGTAATGTAATAAAAAAATAGCTCCTACATATGCTCACGCCTGTATTCCCCGAAGGGGTAGGCAGTGGTGTTGTTATCACAACACCCACTTTTCACCGAATTTGATTAAGTACCAACGTGACAGATGGTGAGTCTATCGCCGTCTCAGGCACTATACATACGTCTTTGAATTACTTCTCAGAAATATGCAGGTTTCCTCACGATGTTTTCCTTCACCGTAAAGCACGTGGTGTGAAATCATTGTACATAAGTTTTTTTAGAAAAACTCATTGGTACAGGCCCCGCTGGGATTCGAACTTGCGTCGCTTGCGTAGCAGGCGACTGCTCAAACCCCGAGGCCACCACGGCTCTCCTCATTTATTTTAATTTCAGTTATAAGTGAGTGAGTAGATTTAAAAAAATATTGTAAATTAGTTAGTTGTGCGAGAAGCTCTAAAATATGTAGAACAATAAATAAATAAAATACTGTTCATTTTTCTAAAATACTGTAATATTCTTCGCAGACCTGAATATACTTCATATCTTGTAAAAAAGTTGGCAACCCTATTTGCTCATATTATAAAGAGGTTTGTGAACTCGTAGGTAGTGATGCGCAATTGCGAGATATTTTAACAATCGGAGTCGATATTTCTTTCCATCGACTCGCCCTGCCGATGAAACAAACGAGAGATTATACGATTGTTTTGATGCCAGCGATCGGTTCGACTCACGCCGAATCTAGCCGAATGGATTCGTTCTTCATCTGACGTTTACATCGTATTCGATGAGGGGCGATTTTATGCACCATGCATATAGATAGAGACAGACTCATTCAAGGAACGCGCTCTAAGCTCGTGATGGCACCTGTAGTCAGCTTCCATTCATTTTGTGACTACTACTAGCCAGTATAGTATACTATTAAGAGCTGTGGTGGCCTCGGGGTTTGAGCAGTCGCCTGCTACGCTCTTGACGCAAGTTCGAATCCCAGCAAGCCTGTGAGTTTTTCTAAAAACTTATGTGCAGTGATTTCACATCACGTGCTTTACGGTGAAGGAAAACATCGTGAGGAAACCTGCATATGTCTGAGAAGTAATTCAACGACGTATGTATAGTGGCTGAGACGGCGATGGACTCACCCTCTGTCACGTTGGCATTTAATCATATTCGGTGAAATGTTGGTGTTGTTGTTACAACACCTCTGCTTACCGCTTCGGGGACCCTTCTGGGATGGCGTGGGCATTTTTTTTTTAGTAAACTACGAAGTATATATAGTATAGCAGAGGTCGGTTGCCTCAGATTTGACAGCACCCACATCAAAAGCAACTTGTCAAATATGAAGCGGATTATGTAGAATCGGAAAAGTGATTTATTACAAATCGCTTTACTGAATATATCTCACATAACACCGGCCTACATTACAGGTGACGTTTGTAGGTCACACACATACATTATAATGATGTCTATCTATATATGGACACATAGAAAACATTGTAGGTACATTACATACCTACCTACACCTAATCTACCTACCCTGGCAGGTCTAGGTATGTGGGATTTTTACCGCACTTCAGGGGGAACTCCGGGTACTAGCGAGACAATCCTAGATTAATCTATATATACAGATAAATAAAATTACCGTGTCCAAAATAACAACTTTTCACTAAATTCATATAAAAGTATATACGGTACTGACATAAAAAGACAAAGATTCAGGATTTTTTTATGTCAGTGCCTACCGTATATACTTTAATATGCTTTTATTGAAAAGCTGTTATTTTGAAATTACAAGCAGCCATTTCAATTTTATTTATCTGTGTAGATAATTTCTCAAAATTGTTAGGACACACTACGAGCTTGAAAAACTATGAGGACCTCGTGGCACAGATTGCAGTGGCTATTGCGTATATCCCAAGCCTGGTTGGATGGGTGACCGCCCGAGTTCCCTCCGTGCCTCCGAGAAACTTCAATCCGACAGTCACGGTTATTAATGTAACGCCTTTAGCAATTATTCCCACTATTTTCGCTGAGCGCTCAAATCTCGTGACGGAGGCGCCTAAAGCAACTGCTCCAATACCCTTCACACCACACGGTTATAATGACTTCTATATTGAAATTACAATATTACTTCATTTGTAAGAATATTAAAGTACATTTTAATATTTCTCAGTAACACTAAAATAATTTTATGGCTACATACGTTGGTATTCAAGATTGCTAACGTCGATAAAACTGCAACTAATTCTTGCAGCTATTTTACAAATTCGCAACACACTCACACAAAATACGGATTACGTACACACGTTCTTAGTAAAAAAAACTAGTCACTCACACACATACACAAAACGTTGTTTTTATAAATTTTGATAGACTTCACAATATTTAAAATACGAACACCTCAAAACACCGATGATGAAAATAATGATGCATTTTTTTATCATAGTTAAGAAAAAATAACATAGTTTTTTTTTAAATTCGGAAATCTCAAAACACTACAATAAACGCAAGTGTCATAAAATAAGAATGCAATTTTTATAATAATTAAGAAAAAAAAATCTAGTATTCTAATTTTAATTGAAAAAAAAAGGAACTTAAAATTCAAATGCACGTTATATCGTTCGGATTTCAAACCGCGAGTGTTGTGCGACGCGCGATGTCCGTCATGGACTACGTTCAGTATTTACGTTGGAATAGTATGGAACAGGATGTTTAAATAAATTCAACGATAAAATTTAATGCGGCTTTTTGGCAACGCTTCAATTATCTCACTTTGATGACATTATCCCTGCTTTTGCAGAATGCATTGTGTGAAAAGGTAAACGTGTGTTTATTTTGAACTAACTGTGGCCTGCGGTTACACCCGTACATTTAATTTGATTCCCGCATAAATCTAAATGTTTTTTTTAAATAAAAGTAGCCTAAGTTACCCCTCGTAACATTACATATCTGCCAGTGAAAGTCTTGTTAAAATCCCTACAGCGGTTGCGGAGATTACTCAGAACAAACAGACAGAGCAAAATTGAGACTACTTTCATATGCGTTTAGTAAAAAGCTGATATATTTTTTTATCTGTATAGATATAGATTTCGTTTTTGCATCGCATTTTTTTTAACCAATATTTTTGGCTGTTTTTCACAAAATTTTTCTTTCTTCCTTTCAACAGCCTGTCACCAGTCTCAACTGCTGTTTTTTTAACAAAACAAACATTACAACAGTTATATACCCAGTACGTTAAATTCGTGACATATTTGTAGCAGTTTGTAAATATTAGCTGAAGTACGTTTGATAAGGGACATTATTCTGTAACATACATACATATGCTCACGCCTGTATTCCCCGACGGGGTAGCCAGAGGTGTTGTAATCACAACACACACTTTTCACCGAAGATGATTAAATGCCATCGTGACAGATGGTGAATCTATCGCCGTCTCAGACACTTTACATACGTCATTGAATTACTTCTCAGAAATATGCAGGTTTCCTCACGATGTTTTCCTTCACCGTAAAGCACGTGGTGTGAAATCACTGTACATAAGTTTTTTAGAAAAACTCATTGGTACAGGCCCCGCTGGGATTCGAACTTGCGTCTCTTACATAGCAGGCGACTACTCAAACCTCAAGGCCACCACTACACGCACACACTTCTTTCGCTTCATCCATGAATGTGGATGAAGCGAAAGAAGTATGTAAGGATCGTAGCATGTGACAAACGGTGGTCTCTGCCTACCCCCATGGGATACAGGCGTGAGCATATGTATGTGTGTATTTCTCTCTATCAGACGTAATATCTGTATTCACTCCCATAACCGTATCGTCTTTAGCACAATCTTCATCGTTTCTGTCCAAAACAAACATTTCACAAATATCATTTTATAATGAAGGTCATCGACTTGTTGACACATCACTCAATCCAAGATTAGATTGTACTCACCATTAATTTCTTTGTTATATATATCTAATCTAATAGCAGAGCAGGTTTCACCCGCTTATAAAATGAAGGATACAGTACTAATTTTCTCCTCCCTATTTACCCCTTTTATGGATGAGCTCCAGGCACAGTTGCTATTACGCATATCATTCCAACAGCGAAGTTAAGGAACCCTAGTCAGTAATTGGATGGGTGACCGAGCGAGTTCCCTCTGTGCCTCAGAGAGCGCGATAATCCGTCGGTTCCGGATGACAATTTCAATCTTTGGCAATCTTTACAGTCGGAGGCCTAAGAGAGTCTGACAACTGGTTTTACCCAGATTACCGATTTTCCTCGTAAAAGGGATTGTGAAGGTCAGATTCGTATAAAAATCTGGTGATCAGCAACATCGGGTTGAATCAAATGCCGACCACAACAATTTATGGGATAAGGCCAGGGAGACGATAAGAGATGCAATTTTGAAAAATCCCTTCTTGGTTTATACCTATACAAAGAACATACCCTCCAAATGTTATGTGACTCATTGACTTTCTTAGGCCTCCGACTGACCTGTAATGATTGCCAAAGACGTCAAACTGGCAACTGGGGCCGACGGCTTAGCGTGCTCTCCAAGACACGTAAGGTACTCGGGCGGTCACCCATCCAACTACAGGTTTTTTAAAAGAGTAATTGTTGAGTTTCTTGTCAACAAAAGCAACCTTCCGAACCCGGTGGTAACATTTATAATCCTGTATAATTTATTTTATGTCCTTCTGACGATTTGAAATCAAATAAAGATATTTTGAATTTAATTTCTACCGAACGTCAAAGAGCTCTGTCAACATGACAGATGCTAAGTAAATACATTGGGGTAAGTTGGGCACTTGGGAATTTACGTAACGTTGATGAATAGATTACATACAAAACAGGCTAAGCCTATAATTTAATTAGAAGACGTTAGAGGGAAATCGATATATACTTTTTAGATCATTGATTGTCTTGACGGTTAAGGAATACATCGTGAGGAAACCTGCATATGTCTGAGAAGTAATTCAAAAGACGTATGTACAGTGCCTGAGACGGCGATAGACTCATCGTCTGTCACGTTGGCGTTTAGTCTTTATTACATAACCTATGCCTACTCCTTCGGGGAATGCAGGCATTAGTATACGTATGTATGTATGTATATCTGCAATTTGTCAGTATCAGCTCGGAATTCAGATTAGTGGCTAAGGGTTAATGGCAATATTACATATGACTTAAACATAGCGAACTTGGCGATTATCCCCACAATTTCCGCTGAGCGCTTAAAACTCATGGCCTGTAAAATCAACTACATTTTGTATCAAAGTCAAAGTCAAAAATATCTTTATTCGATTAGACTTTTTACAAAGTACTTTGAAATCGTCAGAATGGTACAATTATACAGGCTTATACATGCTACCGCCAGGTTTGGAAGGTTGCTTTTACTGAGAAGAACCTGGCAAGAAACTCAGTAATTACTCTTTTCAAATAAATCACTTTAGAAACATAAGCCCATGGACACAGTTCCAATGCACAAATGTAGATAAAAATTTACAGAAATAGAAGTCTAGTAGTTCTACGTATGACTAAATGCGTAGCTTGAAATGACCATATTTTTATACCATATAATATATCAAGTTAGAAAGTATTTCATTTCGTAAGTCTGTAAGTGTTCTCACTTGACAAACTGACAGTACTCCCTCCCCATTTATAATATTAATGGATATTGGATTCCGTTGTCAAATATCTGGATAATAGAAGCCATCTTAAGACCAATGGTGGTTGTCACGGGTTGTTAAATATGTCATACAATACAATAGAGGTGGATTAACGATAAGTCAACACAGTATACACATGAGCTTACTACAAGCAGCAAGGAATATAGGGACAACACATTCGAAATCACACACACACACACAGACGCTCTACGAGATTATAAGCGTTCTGTGGTAATGTCTTATAGATTTTATACTAAATTACAAAACAACAGTACCCCTATCACGGGTTTGCCACCGTTTTCGTAATCTATACTCGCTAGCGTCTCCACCGAATATTAGTATGAGAAATTGTGCAGCGCCTCCCAGCGGTGACGTGAGGAACTAAAATATCTCATACACATATTGCGAATGACGCTAGCGAGTATAGATTACGAAAACGATGACAAACCCGTGATAGGGGTACTGATCTACATTCTTAATCATTACAGATTAATTTATACAGATAAATAAAATTTTAGTGTCTGTTTGTAATAACAAATGAACAGCTTTTCACTCCATACGTCGATTTTTTTTAATTTTCCTCTGTCTGTCTGTTTGTTGCGGATAATCTCTGAAACGGCTGGGTCGATTTTAACTGGCGGGTAAATGAAGTTTCAAGAAGTAACTTAGGCTATTTTTATTTATAAACATACTTGGGTTCGTCGAAATGTAGCATTAAACTAAATCTACGCAGGTGAAACCGCGGGGCACAGGTAGTATTAAAAACATACTGTCGAATTGATAACCTCTTCCTTTTGACGTCGGTTAAAAATAAGAACGTGTGCTCCACTGAGCGTTTTTATTATTTTGTCGAATTTATTTCTGCTATTTGATATTTTTTGGGGAATTTATTTCTGCTATTTGATACAGAATACGTTGCATATTATTATTGAGCGTGAGTGTAGTCACTCAATCTTAAAGGTTTAAAAAAAATGCTTTATTTATTGTCCACACTTCAATAAGTGCTAATAAGCGTCAATACGCTACAGCTATTCTCGTAGACACACTCACACAGACGCGCACAGCGTCTGTGTGAGTGTGTCATTTTGAACGATTAGTTCCTAGTTTCCTAACTGTAGCTTTCTATTTAAACTGTGCCTACATTCCATACCGGTTATTAAGCTCATAGATTTACTGTGGCAAGGATATCCTTCGTGGGAGGCAATTATTCATGAGATATTATGTACGACAGCTTGTTTCGACTGCTATTAGTCTGAATATGACGGCAATCGTTAGTCAAGTGGTTAATGTAACAGACTATATGACATACTAGCTGTGCCCAGCGGTTTCACCCGCGATAGCATACCATATCAATACCAATCCATAAAAGTAGCCTAAACTTTCATCCCCTATTTTATCCCCTTGGGGCTAGAATTTATCAAAATCCTTCTTAGCGGATGCCTACGTCATAACATCTACCTGCATGCCAAATTTCAGCCCGATCCGTCCAGTGGTTTGGGCTGTGCGTTGATAGATCACTATGTCAGTCAGTCAGTCACCTTTGAGTTATATATATTTAGATATACACATGGTTACGCCTGTATTCCCCAAAGGGAGTTTAATAATATCTACTTTTCACTGAAGATGCTTAAGTGGCAACGTGACAGATACATACATCTTTGAATAACTTCTCAGAAATATGCAAGTTTTCGTAGCAGGTGACTGCTCAAACCCCGAGGCCACCACGGCCCACTTTCTTACTATCTAGATTATTATATAATATTTTCGTAAAAAAAATCACAATTTTGTGTCAGTAATATATAAATAAAATTAAAGTGTCTGTTTGTTAATCCAAAAACAGGTTTTCACTAAATACATATGAAAGTATATACGGAACTGACATAAACAAAAACAAATTTAAAAAAAAATTCTCTGTCTGCCTGCCCGTCTGTATGTCTGTCTGTCTGTTCCGGGTAATCTCTGAAAAGCCTGGACCGATTTCTACGGGACTTTCACTGACTGGTAGTTGATGTTACAAGGAGTAACCTAGACTACATTTAATTTTAAAAAAAAAAGGGTTCCGCAGGCCACCCATAAAATTAAGTATGAGCGGGTGAAATCGCGTGTACAATATCAATCACAAAGTCAGTCAGACAGAGCTGGTTCTGTATAAAAATAAAATAAACTAATGCAGCCACATCCATACTAAACAACTAACCTGCAAAGCGCTGCATAAAATTGATTGACGCAGGTACGTTAGCAAACAACTTGCAACTCCAAGAATTAAATTGACTAACTTATACTGTACATAATTTAGTGTTTGACCGAGCCCAACTTGTACTTTTCTAAAAGAAATACCTACTACATACTTAGTACTTATTTGAATAAATATTACAAATAATATTGTTTTGAATTAAAACTTAATTATACAGTTATGCAAGTGTGTGGAGAGCTCATGATCAGTGTCATTCCCAGCAAAAACAAGATGGTCCATTGAGGCGGGTGTCATGTCTGGGGAACACCGGCTCCAACAGTTCTTTTTTTTTTTTTTTTTTTTTGTAGTGTCTCTTGCAGATTGAACTCCGGGAGTTATTTCTGCTTAACCGGTCAATGGCGAGACTAATTAAAGCCTCCAGCCAGGCGTAAAGCTTTAAGCAACACAGCTAAGGGCGCCCCATAGTGGGGCTCGGACCTCGGCTTAGGGCGTTGCTGGTTCGCGAGCTAGGGAGCTGGACTGGGCTTGGTATATTAATTATGGTTTGGGGGAGGTTATAATTTAATTGCTCGGCGCGGGCCGGCGGCATAATCAAGGGTCGGGGGGAAACGTTACGACTTATTCGCGTCGAGCCTCGCCGGCGAGGACGGAACAACGGGCGTGTTTGTGGAGTGTGCTTTGATTTTAACCTGGCCTCCTGCAGGACTGTGATGTCATCATCAGGGTCATCCAGGACATGTTTGGGTCGCCTTCTCTTGACGCCAAGGAGAGGTTTGTATCGGACGGCCGATTGCACAAGGGGATTCGGATGTTTCAGAGCAGAGTCGAAGTAACGCTTTGACAGTTTTTTCATAAACTGTTTTATCGTAGGAATTTTCAGATCGACATGAAGTTGGCTGTTGCGCACATACAGTGGGGCACCCACTGCTCTACGCAAGAATCGATTCTGAAGGGTTTGGAAGGGACGGATTTTGCTTGGGTCAGTGTGTGCAAAGACTACACTGGCGTATGTGAGGATAGGTCGAATGCACCTTGTGTAAATTCTTAACTTGCACTTGAGTGCCAGTTTACTACGTGCATTGACCATACAATGGAGGCGAGAGATCGCGAAAGCGGCTCGCGCGCGTACCGCTCTTGTATGTTTGCCGAATGAGAGGCGATGATCTAGGATTACTCCCAGATATTTGGCTTGGGTTGCCCAGGGTATAGGTTTGCCGAATAGAGTGATGGGTCGAGTTTTAGGGTCTGAGCTGAAGCCGTCTCTGGAGAAGAGGACGGCAGCGCTTTTGTCAGGGTTAACCTCGATTCTCCATTTCGTGAGCCAATTACCCAAGGCGGTAACTGCTGTTTGAAGTCTTGCGAGGATCATATAAATATGATAGCCTGAGGTGTAGACAGCCGTGTCGTCGGCGAAGAGCGCTTTTTCCACGTTCTTAAAATTGGGAAAGTCGCTGGTGAACAGCGTAAATAGGAGAGGGGCGAGCACCGATCCTTGCGGTACGCCTGCTCGTATTGGGCGGGGGGACGAAAGTGCTCCTTCCACGCGGAAGCGGAATTGGCGATTCGACAAGTAGTCCCGCAAGATGAGTACGAGACGGTCCGGCACTCCAAGTTGGTATAGCTTATAAAGTAAGCCATTGTGCCAGACTTTGTCAAATGCTTTTGCCACATCAAAGAAGAGCACTCCAGTAGTCTTTTTGATGTGGAAGCCTGAGCTAATATGTTCAACTATACGATGGACTTGTTGGACGCAAGAGTGTTTGGCTCGGAATCCAAACTGCTCATTGGGGATTAGTTTCTTGGAGTCTGCAAAACTCTTTAATCGATTATAAATAAGTCTCTCGTATATTTTGCCTAGTACGTTAAGTAAGCTAATGGGACGGTAGCTGGATGCCTCGGTTCTAGGTTTCCCTGGCTTAGGAATCCCTATTACCGTAGCGTTTTTCCAGGATTGGGGAAAGTAGTTGTTACTTAATGCTGCATTGAAGATGGCAGTGAGTAATACTATTAGATGGGGGCAGAATAGGTTTAGCACTCTATTGGTTATCCCATCGGGGCCTGGGGCCTTTCTGGGGTGGAGGTCCTTGATCACCTTTCGGACTTCGTCTTCGGTGATGGGAGGTAGAGGATCCTCCGGGTCCTCTTGTGGGGGGAGGGTTGCTCTGCGTTCGACTTCGTTGTCCACCTTCTGTAGATGGTTCATGTCTACTGGCAGTGAGCTGGGGGTGCATTGGGCCTCGAGGCTGTCGGCGAGGCATTCCGCTTTTTCGTCGTCGTCAAAGGCCGGGCCTTGATTTGGACGTGTGAGGGGGGGCATGGACGTTACAACGTCAGATTTTAATTTGCGTTGGAGTTGCCAGAAGGCTTGATGATTGGGTTCAAGTTCACTGAGGAATTTGTCCCATCGTGCATCCCGCATATCCTTTATGCTGTACTTCAGCTTTCGCTGCAGTGACCTCAGAAAGGTGCGGTTTGCGTCTGTCGGTTGGGCCCTGAAGGCGCGGAGGGCTGCGTTCTTCTCCGTCAAAAGCTCACGCACATCGTCAGGCAATTTCCAGCGATGTTCATCCAAAGCCGGGACTTGACGCGAACAATCGTTCACGGCCGACTGGACGTGAGCTGTGAGGGAGTCGATTGCTTTTTGGGTGTTTTCAATTGAATCTAAATTACTTGGGAATTTGTCTAAGTGGGCGGACGAGGTAGACTTGAGGTGATCTGCAAGTTTTATCCAATCCGTTGCCACTTTTGTCTCGGGAGAGAGACCTGGATCTTGGGGACCTGAACGGGGAGCTAGTTCTAGGATCACAGGCCGGTGGTCTGAGCAAAGTTCGTCTAGAGAACTCAAAGATTGCAAACGTAGGTTCACATTCTTCAAGATCACTATGTCAAGTACGTCTGGTCTGTCACCTATTTTGTGGGAGAAGTGGGTGGGGTGCATTGGAGCAATGACATCAAAATGTAGGGTGTCGCTTAGCCTTTCCAACTGGCGTCCTCTCGGGTTATTAGAGTGACTGTGCCAAGAGATATTTTTGGCATTTAAGTCGCCTGCTATCATGGTAGAGGAGCTCAGATTGATTAGCGTCTCGACATCGTTTCTGATGTCGGCGCTTTGATTGGAAGGGGGCATGTATGCGGACACTATGGTGATGGGTGCGTGTCCCGTCATGCCTAGCCGACAGACCGAAGCTTCAATGTGGGTGAGGTTCGGGGTATCTATGGGAATGCAGTGCAGGGACCTTTTATAATATATTAAAGTGCCGCCTTTGGCTGATCGAGTTCTGTCATTGCGAACTAATGCATAGTTCGCAATTCGTGGATCGCGGTTGGACGGTTTTAGAAAGGTTTCCTGCACTAGGAAAATGTCTAAATTTTGATCGCGTATAAACGCCGCGACCTCCTCTCGTTGGCTGAGAATGCCGTCGGCATTAAAGTAGCCTACTTTGAGGGATCGGGGTTTTACTCTGCTCTTGGTTGTAATACCCATTATGAGGCTTTACAGAAGTTTGTGATGGCGGAGGTGACATCTGAGTAGCTACAGAGCACCGAGATAAGTGCCTTTGGGTCGCTTAGGGCGACCTTGAGGCTGTGGGCCATTTCGTTTACCCTAATGATGTCAACCTGTTGAAACAGGTCCATCAGGAAGGCCATGTTTGATGCCGTTTCGGCGGGGGCCATCGAGGCTTGAACCGCTTGGGGGAAAGTAGTAGTTTGCGCGAGCCGCGGTTGGGCTACGGGGCGCGGTTGGGGTGAGGGGCGCGGTTGGGGTGAGGGGCGCGGCTGAGGCGCGGGACGCGATGAAGAAGATGCGGCAGCGGGACGCTGATTGAGTCCGGTGGGGGGAGTTATATTAACGCTGGGGAATGGGTTCAGCGACATAAGGGGTTAGGGGGGAGTTGCGGAGCGCAGTGGTGGGAAAGCACTTGGCAGAGTCTTCCACGGGGAAGGCCTCTGCGGGCTTAGGCGGGTGGGGGGTGTTGAGGGGAGGGTGTTCCTCGCCACTCTGGCGTCTGCCCTTTTAGTATGGGCGGGGTTTGGTTTGGGGGCCTTGGGGCAGCCGCGGTAGTTGGCTGGGTGGCCTGATTGGCCACACAGGACGCAACTGGGTGGGCCTTCCGCCAGGGTGCGATCCTTTGGTCGAGCGCAGTCACTCGTCCCATGATCGCCCAGGCACTTGACGCACCTGGCCCTCGCACTACAGTTACGGGAAGCGTGACCGTAGTGCTGACAGTTGTGGCATTGGGAGGGGGGGCCTCCCTTGTGAGGGGGTTCTACCCTAATGCCCGATAAGTGGCATAGGGTTTTGATGTTGAACACAGCCTTTCCGGCGGGGGAGCATTCACAGACGGCGAGTACCATATTATATGGTTCGCCGGCGCGTCCACGGTGCATGCGATGCACCTCTAGTGCGGGGATTTTTTGTGCCTTTAGGTCGGCGAGTATAGACTTAGTATCTATCTCTTTTGGAATCCCTCGGATCACAACTCGGATTTTGCGATCTTCGGGGAGGTCGTACGTGTGGTACTCGACTTTCCTTGCGGAAAGGAGACGCGTAAGACCTCTGAAGTCTGTCGAGGTGGGGACTGTTACCTTTATGCCTACTTCTGTGGCAGAGGCTCTGGTAAAGTTGATGTGGTTGGTGGTACACCAACCAGAAATGTCAGTCCACAACGCCTTGTTGTGGACATAAATTGGGGGACAAGCGCGCTCCTTTTGAGGATGCGCGGGTTGTGACGAGGGGAGAGGGGAGACAGGGCGGCTTGCTTGCGATGAAGCAGCCGGGGCAGTTTTGGCAGGCCAACTGTTCTAGTTGGACACTTGTATATATACTGCAATGCGCTTGAAAACTCTTATTGCGCGATTTAGGTTCTCGTGTATTTGTACTCAAACTTTGCATTTGTTAGCGAGTAGCGCCATCTATGTAGCGAGTGGAGAAACGCTGCTACTTAAAACTAATTACAAGTAGAAAACTTGCCCCAAATTTGTGTCTATTGAGATCTTTGCTGAAATTATATGCATCTGTCAACTGACTACTAGCACAGTATAAATATACGTTTAATAACCAGTAAGGAATTCTGATAAATATCATTAAAATAAGTAAATGACGTATACGCGATTCGCTACGACGTGACCCTCATTTCTGTCTTATAATCTCTTAGATGCGCGCGTCTGTGTGAGTGTGTCATTTGTTCCAAGATTCCATACTGGTTGTAGTAATACCCATGTTTATACCGTGGTAAAGATTAGATTTATCGTAGTACGTAACGCTGGCGAAGTTGAATAGCGCGCCTGCTTTGAAATTTTTGGGTCAGGAACACGCGATCGATACCCCGTTGCAAGCGTTAGTATTTATAATACTATTTATATCTATGGTAAATAAACTTATTGTGAAATATCCACATGTGAAGATTTTCGCAATGAATAGACATTGTATGTATCTAAATCTCAGCACCATTTATCGGGTTCACTTGTTAACTTTTTTTTTGAAGGATTCCAAACAATTTTGAATGTGTTTTTCACAGCTAGACGAAACAGAGATTTTGCCCAGAGTGCACGCCACTCTTATCTTTACACTAGTATATTGGAATAACTAAATTCAGGAAACTTATAAAAAAAAATTTGCTCACGCCATCCCAGAAGGGTGCCCGAAGGGGTAAGCAGAGGTGTTGTAACAACACCCACATTTCACCGAATATGATCAAGTGCGAACGTGACAGAGGGTAAGTCCATCGCCGTCTCAGGTACTATACATGCGTCTTTGAATTACTTCTCGGGCATATGCAGGTTTCCTCACGATGTTTTCCTTCACCGTAAAGCATGTGGTGTGAAATCACTGTACATAAGTTTTTTTTAGATAAACTCATTGGTACAGGCCCCGCTGGGATTCGAACTTGCGTCGCTTGCATAGCAGGCGACTGCTCTAACCCCGAGGCCTATATATATCCTAGAGGATAATATTAGTATGAGAAATTTTGCAGCGACTCCCAGCGGTGACGTGAAGAACTAAAATACAAATATTGCGAGTGACGCTAGCGAGTATAGATTACGAAAACGGTGGCAAACTCGTAATAGGGATACTGAATTATAGATTTTAACGTGTTGTTAAAAAATGCCTCATGTGGCGAGTATAGGAAGTGTTATGTCTCCATACAAAAGGGCAAATCGCAAGGTCAAGCGACGACCTATGTTGGGCTCGATTAGTGCCCGCCCAAATTATAGGTTTTAACGTGTTCAACGTTCACGAATTTCGCTGCGTTTTAGCAGTTAGCATTAGCAGTGTCCTAAGATTAGGTCTTGGCAGGTTTGAAGCTTCAAACGGCGATACTTGAGCTTGCTTTGAGCTTTCTATTCTTTTTAACGTTACCATCTACATTTATACTATTATAAAGAGGAAATATTTGTATTTTTATGTGTATGTTTGTAGTGAATTATAAAAAAACTACTATGCCGATTTCAAAAATTCTTTCACCATTGGAAAGCTACATCATCAGCGAGTAACATAGGCTTTATTTTATCCCCGTACTCCCACGAGAACGGGAACTACGCGGGTGAAACCGCGTGACGTCCGTTAATAAAAAAATAAGGATATTTGAGCTGTTTATTGTACAGGGTGCCGAAAAAACTGACGGTTTATTTATATACCTCGTCCAATCAGGGACTGTTGTAAACTATTTTGTAATTATTTATGGTTTTTATTAGTTTTTTATATACGTCAAAAGAGACAGTTGCTTCGTTCAGTTGTCAATAAAACATTTTTCATGTCAGCTGCTTTTTTTCTCTACTCTCATACTAATTTTATTTAGTCAATAGCTATCGTCTACAGGGACCTCAATGTAAACTGCTTTAAAAAAGGTTAAGATATTTTTTGTTACTAAATCATACTATTCTATTTCAGAGTTCATGACAGAACAAATATAATTTGACATACATACATATGCTCACGCCTGTATTCCCCGAAGGGGTAGGCAGAGGTGTTGTTATCACAACACCCACTTTTCAACGAAGATGATTAAGTGCCAACGTGACAGATGGTGAGTCTATCGCCGTCTCAGGCACTATACATACGTCTTTGAATTACTTCTCAGAAATATGCAGGTTTCCTCACGATGTTTTCCTTCGCCGTAAAGCACGTGGTGTGAAATCACTGTACATAAGTTTTTTAGAAAAACTCATTGGTACAGACCCCGCTGGGATTCGAACTTGCGTCGCTTGCGTAGCAGGCGACTGCTCTAGCCCCGAGGCCACCACGGCTCCCTATAATTTGATAAGCTGCCTATATATTTTTGCATGCCAATATGTTATGGCAAAAAATGCAGAACAAAAAAGTTGATTACGTAAGATCCCATGTACCTACCATGTTTTGTGCTAATATATACTTCTTTCTTTAAGTATGACGTAAGTAAATGACATGAATGTCACCATAACCGGACCTACGTCACGCAAATAAATACAAATAACTGTGCCTACGTCATCGACATAAAGAGGATTGCATGACGCTGCGACATGTCAAATGATTTATACATACATCCACAGAATCTATATATATAAAAGAAAGTCGTGTTAGTTACACTATTTATAACTCAACAACGGCTGAACCGATTTGGCTGAAAATTGGTGGGGAGGTAGATTAGAACCAAGAGAAGGACATAGGATACTATATAGCATAGATATACATGAAGTGTCTGTTTGTAATTTCAAATTAACAACTTTTCACTTAATGCATATAAAAGTATAAAATTTAAGTACATAATTAAACAAATTCTTAACATTTTCTCTGTCCGTCTGTTTGTCTGTCTGTTTGTTCAGGGTAAACTCTGAAATGTCTGGAACGATTTATACGGGACTCCGTGAAAAAAACCACCCATTAAATTAATCCTACGCGGGTGAAACCGCGGGGCACAGCTAGTATTATATATACTTACTACAACCAGTAAGGAATCTAGAAGCAAATTGTTCGAAATGACACACAGACGCGCGCATCTACGAGATGACACACAGACGCGCGCATCTACGAGATAATAAACAGGTTGCCCGCGGAATTTTCGGAGATTAGCCGGCCAAACAGATTGACAGAGAAAAATGAAAAAACATAATATTTTTCTTAGTTCCGCACCGCATATACTTTCATATGCATTTAATGAAAGCTGTTATTTTGTAACTACAAACAGACACTTCAATTTTATTTACTTATATATTTATTATATATATATATATATATATATATATATATATATATATATATATATATGCATAATAATAAATTATACGTAGTTACGTTTAATTTTCGACATATAAGTTTTCGAGCGTATTGTAATAAAAATATACAAGTTTCCAACTAGAACAGTTGGAGCCGGTATTCCCCAGGGAAGACATCCGTCTGGCTGGAACATCTTGTTCTTGTGAGGGATGACACTGATCACTCGTTCTCCCCACAGTATATATACAAGTGTCCAACTAGAACAGTTGGAGCTGGTGTTCCCCAGGCATGACACCCGCCTCAATTGAAGATCTTGTCTTTGCTTTGGATGACACTGATCACTCGCTCTCCACACAGTATATATACAAGTGTCCAACTAGAACAGTTGAAGCCGCTGTTCCCCAGACATGACACCCGCCTGAAAGGAACATCTTGTCTTTGCTGGGGATGACACTGATCACTCGCTCTCCCCACAGTATATATACAAGTGTCCAACTAGAACATTGGAGCCGGTGTTCCCCAGACATGACACTGATCACTCGCTCTCCCCACAGTATATATACAAGTGTCCAATTAGAACAGTTGGAGCCGGTGTTCCCCAGACATGACACCCGCCTCAATGGAAGATCTTGTCTTTGCTGCGGATGACACTGATCATCAGCTCTCCCCACAGTATATATACAAGGTTTCATAGGGTTTTTTATAATTAAAAGTAAGGCAAAAGGCTTGGAACATCAATTATCCTATCTGTCAGTGAAGTTTCTGAGATCAGCCGCAACGAACAACACGCGGGTGAAGAGGCGGGGCAAATCTAGTTTATAAAATTACGTACATCGCAAAGCTCGTAACAGACGTACTGATAAAAAATTATGTAACCTAGTTACCTAATAAGTACCTTAGTAAATCGATGTACATTTAAAACGCATAATTTTACGTTTATATATGCGTTGTATTAACATAACAATAATGTTTTCTCCTTATTCGGGACTACCAGACGCCACGCGATTACACCCACGTAGTTCCCGTTCCCGTGGGAGTACGGGGATAAAATATAGCCTATATTAATCAGTGATAATGTAGCATTACAATGCTGAAAGAATATTTTAAATCGGTCCAGTATTTTTTGAGCCAATTCGTTACAAACATACGTACATACAAATCTTTCCTCTTTATAATATTAGTATAGATAGAGTATAGACTTGGAAATGTACTTGACATAACTTATCACACGCATGTGGTGCCATCTCGAGCTATGAGTGCTCAGCGAAAGCAGTGTGTAACTGCGTATGTATTTTATTCGCGACAGGCCATACAGACAGACAAGAGACAAGACTCCTGCGCTTCAAGGCCAGCGCTCATAGCTCGAGACGGCAACAATTCCTACAGAATTATGAATTCCTTATTTATCTTATTCCTCAAAAAACTGGGATTTCCGAAAGATGAACTCCCCAGTTTTCATTCTAAAATAACCTATCCTACAAGCAACTTATCTGATGGTAAGTAAGCAAGTGATTTCCAGTGACAATTTGAATGTTGTCCCTGGAACAATTTACTTATCATCCTACTTAATGAAAAGGTAGGATTATATACATCAAATAATAATTCCTTTATTTAAAATCTTGAGTGTATCTATCATTAATTCCAAATAATTTGGCTATAGATATTAAGTACCTACTTATTAATTTTTACGTTTCTTTTCAAGGGGATAGAATTCAACTTCAACAGTTTTATGTACTAATTAATAATTGTCTTTGGGGATGACACTGATCATGAGCTCTCCACACAGTATATATACAAGTGTCCAACTAGAACAGTTGGTGTTTCTCAGACATGACACCCGCCTTAATGGAATATCTTGTCTTTGCTGGGGATGACACTGATCATGAGCTCTCCACACAGTATATATACAAGTGTCCAACTAGAACAGTTGGTGTTTCCCAGACATGACACCCGCCTTAATGGAATATCTTGTCTTTGCTGGGGATGACACTGATCACTCACTCTCCAGACAGTATATATACAAGTGTACAACTAGAACAGTTGGTGTTTCCCAGACATGACACCCGCGTTAATGGAATATCTTGTCTTTGCTGGGGATGACACTGATCACTCACTCTCCAGACAGTATATATACAAGTGTACAACTAGAACAGTTGGTGTTTCCCAGACATGACACCCGCGTTAATGGAATATCTTGTCTTTGCTGGGGATGACACTGATCATGAGCTCTCCATACAGAATATATACAAGGTTTTTTTATAAGTAAAAGTAGTCAAATTACTCCTTGTAACATCATCTATCTGACAATGAAAGTCCCACTAAAATCGCTTTGTTTCAGTCATTACCCGAAACAAACAGACAGGGAAAATTTATAAAAATCGGTTTTATAATATTGGTACCATATATGTTTTTATACAGACATACCATACATGGGATAAGGGCAGGAGGATGATGATATGGTTTCATACTCATTGAGTGAAAAGCTGTATATTTTTGTATATTTTTTTTAAATTGCAAGTGCCGTGTAAAGAGCCGTGGTGGCCTTGGGGTTTGAGCAGTCGCCTGCTATGCAAGCAACGCAAGTTCGAATCCCAGCGGGGCCTGTACCAATGAGTTTTTCTAAAAAACTTATGTACAGTGATTTCACACCATGTGCTTTACGGTGAAGGAAAACATTATAAGGAAACCTGCATATTTCCGAGAAGTAATTCAAAGACGTTTGTATAGTGCCTGAGACGGCGATAGACTCACCATCTGTCGCGTTGGCACTTAATCAAAATTCGGTGAAAAGTGGGTGTTGTGATAACAACACCTCAGCTACCCCTTCGGGGAATACATGCGTGAGCATATGTTTAAATTGCAATTTTAAACTCAGGCAGGAATTATTTTACTAGTTTTCAATACACTTTATGTTATATTTTTAAAGCCTTGTTTCGGTTCTACACTGTCAATAATTTGTTTATAAAGAACATTTTAACATTAAAATTTAAATCATGTGTTGAAATACAATTTGTCTTATGAACATATTATTTTTGCAATTTTTTGGGATGTGTCTCTATCATTCTGAGGGTGCAATATATGTTTTCATACTCATTGAGTGAAAAGCTGATAATTTGGAATTACAAACAGACACTTAAATTTTATTTATCTGTATAGATGTATAGTTTCTTGTGTATCTAAGGCTGGTTTATGTAACTTCCTACAGATACATAATCAGGGCAAAAATCTAACCCTAAATCCCATTGGGAATGTGTGTTGGGATAATCTTTAACAGTTCTTATAAGATTCTTTCCTGTAGTATGTAAGGATCGTAGCATGTGGCAAACGGTGGTCTCTGCCTACCCCCATGGGATACAGGCGTGAGCATATGTATGTATGTCTTTCCTGTCTTGCTTCAAACAATTCTTCCCACATATGATAAAAAATTAAAAATAAAAAAATTTTTACATAGACAGCTACATAATATCAATTGACAAAAGTATTTTATTTTTAAATGTCATAACGGCCTTTTAAATTTTTTTTTTAATATAGACAGCTAGATACTTCATATTAATTGACTTCATATTTTTTTTATTTGTTTACTCACCTGTATAAGAAGTAGAGCTGTAAGAGTCTGTAGAGGAGGCCGACAGAGACCTACTCCTGTATCTGGCAGATTTTTTTAAGGCGCCCGATTTTCCGCGCTGGCCCTCGAATTTTCCCGCCGCACTTTCCGGAGCCCCACCGCGACCCTGCCCCGGGTCTGTCACTGGACTGTCGCTGGGGACATTGGCAGCGGCAATACTCTCCTTTCTAACTTGGTTTGGCTCTCCATGCCCGTCCGACATATTTTTTTTTCGCTTAGAACTTTTTTATCGACCTTACAGTTTTTTTTTATTCGGGTACTGAGTTCAGAATTATTATGCCTGTTTTCAAATATTTACGCAATCAATCTACTATCGAAATACAAAATAAAAATATCAATAATAAAAACAGCAGCTCAAACAACCGCAGTGGCAATTAAATTTAAATACGCGCTAGTTGTAACAATTTACATAGTAAATATTGTTTGAGGTGGTCTGAGTGTTATATTATTGTCGCTCGATGCATTTGTGACGATTAATAGAGTCTCAAAGCCGAAAAACTATTTATTTAATTACACGCCCGTACTGAAACCGCACTGTATACACCTCTCCCAAAACTTCAACCGCACTGAAAAAAAATTCAATTTCTCTGAAATTTCTGAAATCAAATGTCATTTTTCGATCGGCTTTCTGTAGGGCTTACAACCGGGGAAAACCGATGCAATACCATAGAGTGAAATGTAGTAGCTGGAATAGTTAATTACTTATTCAATATTTAAATTTTGACTAGCATTTAGATGGCTATATTTGCCGATTTGAGGGAAATATTATTTCTTTGTTTTTTTTAAACTTTTATCGATGGATGTCTGAAAATATTTCTTTCTTTCTTCTGATATCTTCAAAGTAGAAAGAATAGCTATAATTTCAACTATAACAACCATGAAAACCTGCAGCAGGCTAAGATTTAAATTTCAAAAACACTACTTTCTCTAGCTTCAAACACCGGTAATAACCGGTGACAATAGTCTATGGATTAATTTGGACAGAGGCAAAGGCAATCACTACTCTCGCCAATATGGCAGTAACGAAACGTATGACAAGTACAGCGCGGACAAACAACTAAGAAATAAATACACTGAAATAATTGTTATAACAGTGATTTGGGTGAGTAAATATTGAATAAATAAGCAATTTACAGACGACATCGCTTAATTAGAATTAAAGAACATTTAATACACTTCATAGCTGTAAGTTTTAACGTTATCCTAAAATTGTCACCAAGTCTCCGACCGGTAGACAAAGATATTTTCTACAGATAAATGTTTTACGTTGAGATTTTATGATGATGATTGCACAATTATGCGTAAAAGCGACAAAGTTGACATTTTTAATTTATTGTCCACGGCACAATAATAAATTTGCTTTATTTTTTCATCTTTCTTCTCAGTCGTTCGTAATGTCAATTTGTTTATTTGACATGAAAATTTGTATTATTATAAATTTTCGCCCCAAGGAAAGAATGACGACGTAGTTATATTATCATTGTACCGTTATATCGTGTGTAATTCAGTGATAAAGTTGTGTAAATAAACGTGTTTATAAATAAGTTGTTTACGTGTGACATTTGCACGGTATTAACTATCTTTTTATAACACATGTCACGTTTCAAACAACAAAATAACGGCATTCTATAAATTGTACACCATCATATCAACCTAATTTGACCTTGAAAGGTAAGGCAGAGATAGTAGAAGCACTTGATTGCTGACATTACTTAAAGAGTAGATCTTAAGGTCATGGATATCATCATTTTTGGTTTGGATTTTACATCCTGGTCTCCATCCACACATACATATATACTTACACCCTATCCCACAGGGAGAGTGTAAAATGATAGATGTGTCATGAGCTCACTAAAGAATACATATGCTCAAGCCTGTATCCCATGGGGGTAGGCAAAGACCACCGATTGCCACATGCTATGGTCCTTACATACTTCTTTCGCTTTTTCCACACTCATGCATCTCTTCATACACTTTCTTCGGTTACGAGTGCTCCGAATTTGACCTTTCTAAAAATACTATTAATTTGATCATAGTAGTTGTCCCTTGGACACCGTATAACGACACTTCCCGTCACATTCACTCTATAAATTTGTTTCGTTAATCGCCTTTCACACATTCTTTCAATATGTCCAAACCATCTAAACATAATTTTTACTGTTTGTAAGTCTGTCAGTTTGTACAGGCTGATCTCTGAAATGGCTGGACCAATTTTAATGGGACTTTGACTGTCAGATAGCTGATGTTTCAAGGAGTAACCTAGGCTAATTTTACTAAAAAGGGATCAGTGAAATAAAGCCAATGCGGGTACCAAAGGGCATAGCTGCACTGATTATAACGGGATTTTCACTAGCAGATAGGTAATGTTGCAAGGTATAACAGGCTACTTTTAATTAAAAAAAATATATTAGGGTCCATGGGAATTAAATTAAGTCTATGCGGGTGAAACCGCTGGGCACAACTACTTTATAAATATTTGTCGAAATGTAGGTAATGTTGTTACAAGACCTTTACTTACCCCTAACAGATTGGCGATAATATAACATTTTAAATTTTATTTAAAATTTAATTTAGGTAGTATAATGTCGACACCGGGCCGCGGGCGCGGCTACAGCGGGCGGCATCACGTGAGAGAGACTCGGCCTGGAGGCCTGGCTGACCGGCCCGGAGGCCTTCCAGACCGGCCTGGAGGCCTCTCAGACAGGCCTGGCGGAGACTGGCCTGAGTCCGAAGACGCTGATGCCGCCAGGACTCTGGCCGAACTCAGTCCCAGAGCTACAGGTATGAATAATTTTTAAGTAATTCTTGATTCACTCCATTATGTCATAGAAACTGTTTGAAAAAAATAAAAAAATTAACTGGTATATGGCACTCTTAAGTTTGTTATCGTCCCATAGGCTGGAAGCCTCACGTTTGAGCTACCATAACTTGACAGATGTCAACCAAATTTACTGTCTTATTGTGATGATATCATATGAGTTATTCAGTGCCTGAAAACATGGTCAAAACGAAGTTTTTTACAAATGAAACCTAGTTAGATTTATTTTTTTCCCCTGAAACATCCTACACTCAAAATTGCATGAAAATCTTTGGAGCCGTTTCCGAGATTCAGATTCTATATAAATTATATACATATATACAAAAATTGGTCGTTTAAAGGTCATATTCACGAGTTTGAGCGCTCAATGATAATAGATTAGTCTCACCATAAATGTCTCCAATGAGAACAGTAGGTCTAGACAAAGGAACATTATTCGTGCTTGCGCTAATAGAAAGATACAAAATGTATGTAAATGACATACATCATGTGACATATGTCTCATACATTTTGTATCGAGTCTATTAGCAAAGCGTGGGGGTAATGCTACCTAGTCTACAGGCCACATTCAAGGCTCAAAAGTTGTGATGTCAGCTCGATCAGATTTCAAACTTCAATATATGGGGGGAGGTGTGGATGCACTGTGCTAGCTATAGTGGGACTCGTATGTCTTACTATGTTGACACAGTGATTCCATTCTTTATAAACTAGGTAATAACTTGAAGTCATGTTCATAGTCTGCAGTAGCTTACCATCAGGAACTGTACCCAATTATAGGTTTTAACATGTTTTTACGTTGACGATATTGCCTGCGTTTTTTCCGTTTTTCGTGTGGGAACGTTAAAAAGCGCCCCAAGCGGCGAGTGTAGGAAGAAAAACGTAAAGGTGCAGCCGCCCGACGCTCGTTTCCAGCGACAAATGTGGCCACGTGAGCCCATTTTAAATTGCCCCCGACTAAAAAGGAACTACGTCATGCAGCCGCTCCTTTCACGAATCGCTGCATATCACGTGACCACATTTGTCGCTGGAAATGAGCTTCGAGCGGCTTACATCAGGTTGCACCTTAAGATCAAGAGATGACGTTCGATTGTGTCAAAACCTGTACTCGGGGCTATGTACGCTACATATATATGTTCACGCCTGTATTCCCCGAAGGGGTAAGCAGAGGTGTTGTAATAACAACACACACTTTTCACATGAGATGATTAAGTGACAGCGTGACAGATGGTGAGTCTATCGCTGTCTCACGCACATACGTGTTTGAATTATTTCTCAGACATATGCCGGTTTCCTCACGATGTTTTGAGCGTAAAGCACGTGGTGTGAAATCACGGCAAATAAGTTTTTAGAAGAAGTCATTGGTACAGGCCCCGCTGGGATTCGAACTTGAAAGAAAAAGAAAAATCTCTGCCTATCCCTTTAGGGACTAAAGGTGTGAGCATATGTATGTATACTGGGTGTCGGGGAAAATAGGACAGCTGTTAAAATATGGGATAGGATATAATTTTAGGGAACAATAAAAAATATTATGCCATAAATATCTTCTTCCGCTTTAGAGTAATTGACGTTCAAAGTTGACCATATCAAGACCTTATTTTGGCATAAAAATCATCGGTAACGTAGATTTACTTACGTGAAATCTAACTACGTTTTTATATTTTTTCTCCCAATCCTGAAATAATCCCATAAAAGCATTTTTCGAAACCATTAACCTTTTTCTTAATTTAACAATTTTAAATAGCGCGTGCGTAATGTAGGTAAACGCGGCCGCGTGTTCATTCAGTCGCTTAAGGCCGCAGGCTCTTCGGCCCCTACAACCATAGCCTATAACTGCGTCATCGTTGGAGCTAGATATTTAACGACTTCAACATAGTGATATATTCATAAAACCCTACGACTTCTAGAAGACTGTTCCTTTTTCTCCGACAGCCTGTATATAAAAGAAAAATGTAGTGTTTTGTATAATTATCATTGCGGTGTGATCACTAGTTTCATTGCCATGTTTCACTCGATCCCATTTGTACATCACCAGCTCCACATCTACAAGCAAACAATCATTCATCTAACATCTCGTATAAGTTGCACGAACAACAAGGTTGTAATCGGAGAGAGACAGTGGTGTCTCCCGTTTCAGAGCCGAGAGAGATGGACCCGAAGGAAGAGAGGGAGAAGGCCGATAAACCAGAAGGCAACAAGGGAGAAGATGATGCTATTAAGGAATTACTCACTATTGATGAACAGTACGCTCCATTACTTACACTGGTAAGAATTATCTATATCTATGCATCTATACAGAGAAATAAAATTGAAGTGTCTGTTTGTAATTCCAAAATAAAAGCTTTTTACATAAATAAAACGCCAATTTTAAATTTTATTTTCCGTCTGTCTGTTCCGGCTAATCTCCGAACGGGATGGACCGATTTTAACGGGACTTTCACTGGAAGATAGATTTTTTCAAAGAGTAACTTAGACTTTATGTAAGTATTATGTAAAAAAGAACACCCACATTTCACCAGTTATGTTTAACTCCCATGGTGGCGAGCCTATTGCCATTATGTGCTTTACGGTGAAGGAAAGCATCGTGAGGAAACCTGCATATATCTGATAAGTAATTCAAAAACTTAAGTATAGTTCCTGAGACGGCGATAGACACGCCATATGTCACGGTGGCACTTAATCATGTTCGGTGAAAAGTTCGAGGATGATAGGCGTGAGCATATGCATAATTTAATTTTCAGTTGGATCAGTTCTCTCCCGGTGAAGATGGCATCCAGTTCAACAGGAAACTCAGGCACTTTGAGACTACTATCACCAGCATGTGTCCTGATGAAGCTAGGCTACAGTGAGTACATATGAATCATAACGTTACATCCACTAGAGAACTATTAATATCCCATACATTGTTGGGTTTGGTTCTCAGGAGGCTAGTTTCCGAACCGGTGTTCAATTCTTCGACATTCATAAGTGCCTTACCAGTGCCTAAACTTAAAAGATCATTTTCATTTTCATTTTAATGTGCCCAGATCGGCATTTGCAACTCTTCGCGCGGGCGCGTTGACTAGAGGCGGCGTGGCGAGGAAACTGGCCGGCGTCGGAGCCTCCTTCACACGACAACAGAGGCAACAGCTGCTGAGGGCAGCGCTGCTCAATGTCGTCATGCAAGGCACATTCGCCAGTAAGTTATCACCAGCCAACATCTGGCACCTTCGCTAGTTATCACCAGGCAGCAACTGGCGCCTGTGCTACTAATAATTATTCTATATTAATTTTATATTATAATTTTTTTTTTTTCGATTCCAGAATTGGACGTCCTGGAGCGATCCAACCCGTTATTCCTGATCAATGCTGCTAATTTGATGGGAGACTATTTTGCTGGTAAGTGCATATCTTTAACTGTTTGTGTTCATACTTACATATGCCCTGTATTCCCCAAAGGGGTAGGCAGAGATGTTGTAATAACAACACTCACTTTCCACCGCAGATGATTAAGTGTCAACGTGACAGATGGTGAGGCCATATGCAATCCCAGCGGGATTCGAACTTGCGTCGCTTGCTCAACAGGCGCCTGCTCATACCCCACTGTCTATGTTTGGGAATTAATTCAGAAACTTATGTGAAGATATTCGCATCCATACTATGCACACATCCATAAGTACCTTACCAGTACCCAAACTGAATAAAAATCTTTTCAAATAAATATTTGTTTCATTTATGTTCTGAAAAGATTTAATGAGGAGCTCGTGGCACAGTTGCTATTGCGCATATCATTCGATCAGCCAAGCTAAGCAACCCTAACCCTAGCTAGTAATTGGATGGCTGACCGCCCAAGTTCCCTCCGTGCCTCAGAGAGCACGTTAAGCCGTCGGTCCCGGTTGACAATTTATCATCTTTGATAGTCGTTACAGGTCAGTCGGAGGCCTAAAATAATCTGACAACTGGTTTTACCCAGATTACCGATTTTCCTCGTAAAAGGGATTAGGAAGATCAGATGGCAGTCGCTTCGTATAAAAATCATGTGATCAGCCACATCGGGTTGAATCAAGTGCCGACCCCAACAATGTATGGGATAAGGCCATGGAGATGATGATACATATGCTCACGCCTGTATTCCCCGAAGGGGTAGGCAGAGGTGTTGTAATCACAACACCCACTTTTCACCGAAGATGATTAAGTGCCAACGTGACAGATGGTGAGTCCATCGCCGTCTCAGACACTTTACATACGTCATTAATTTTTCATTCACACATTTTAAGATTTGACACATAAAAGCATAATCTGTTGAGTCGATTAGAAATATTTCTTAACACATCGCCTTTTTTGAACGTAAGAAATTATTTATACGTTCAAACTAAATAAATAGATACTATATTTATTTAGTTAATGATGTTCTGAGAAGTTTAAAGAGTAATATATTATTGTTGTATATGCCATTGCAGAAGCGCGCTTATGTAACGGTAACAAGGTTCACATTCTGGCGAGTCCACTGCTGCAGTATATGCGCGCTCTGCTCGCCAGCGATGACATCCGAGCACACAGGAGTTTGGCTACACAGGTATTGTTCAACATTCAAAATATCTTTACTCGATTAGACTTTCAAATCGTCAGAAGGACACAAAAATACATTATACAGGATTATAAATGTTACCACCAGGTTCGGAAGGTTGCTTTTGTTGACAAGAACGCGGTAACTAAATCAACAATTACGGATTAAAAAATAAATTGTACAATGTTATAGGTTATTTATATCTCATGAATATAAGCCCATGGACACAGTTCCAATGCTCAATCGTCAAAAACAATAACTAAAATATAAAAAAAATTGTGAGCATGGCAAATTGCAGCCAGTCAAAGCAAAGATCAAATTAAGATTAATTTCACAGTTTCTATTAATTTATACATCAATCTATACACAAGATGATTAAGTGCCAACGTGACAGATGGTGAGTCTATCGCCGTCTCAGGCACTCTACATACGTCTTTTGAATTACTTCTCAGACTTCCTCACGATGTTTTCCTTCACCGTAAAGCACGTGGTGTAAAATCACTGCAAATAAGTTTATAGAAAAAAAAAGTCTGTCTGCTCTGGTTAATCTCTGAAATCAGTGGACCGATTGTAACTGGACTTTCACTGGCAGATAGCTGATGTTACAAGGAGTTACTTACGCTACTTTAATAATAAACTAGCTGTGTCCTGCATTTTCACTCGCGTAGCTTTAATTTCATTCCCGTTTTTTTTTAAACAAAAGTAGTGCTTGTAGAATTATCTGTCTGCCAGCAAAAGTCCTGTTAAAATCGGTCCAGCCGTTTCAGAGATTACCCGATAGACAGACAGACAGACGGAGAAAAAAAAATGTTTTTAAGTCAGTACCGTATATACTTTCATATGCATTTAGGGAACAGCTGTTATTTTGGAATTACAAACAGACACTTCAATTTAATTTATCTGTATAGATGCAAAGATTAAGACCCTTGAAACTTTAATAAACCTACGTGTTTTTACTTCCCTTACAGTTAATGCAAAACGGCCGAGAACTTCTATCAGTCCTTGCTCAAGAGTTGGACGAATTGTCGATCTCTATTCGACTCCGTCTGCTCTCACCACCTCCAGTCAGCATCATCTGGCTCCTACTCTCCTCGGATCTCTGCTTGAACAAGTTCCTCCCCCTACCGAACACACTGCAGCAGTTCTACGCAGCCCATCTAGAGCTCACTTCAGACGAGAACTACAGTGAAGTTAGCTACGGGTCGTGGAAAAAGTCACCGGAGAAGGATGAGTTCAGATCTGAGAGTTCGGATGGTAGTGTTATTGATAAAGTTGGTCAGAATGTGTCACAAATTAGTCTCAATGATGATGATAAACCAAAACTAAGACCTATTTTAGGTGCTGGAGCAGGGTTACTTAGACAGGAACAAGCTCTGTCCGTCAGTCAGGATAACTTTGACACTTGGACTACGAAGAATAATTTAAGCAAGCGCTATGACCTGAACTCATGGCGGCAAACCGAAGAGGATGCAGTCGAGGAACCGGAGCCAGTGTTCAATCCCACAGTGTTGCCCCCAGTAGTGCAAAGTTACCCCGTAACGGTACCAGATTACCCCCCACCGCGGTTCAACTTCCAAGAGAACTTTGCCAATTATCTTCAACAAGGCGATGGGAGTTACATACAGAATCAATACACAACCACAACGCCGCCGTCGCATGCCCAGGGTGATTTTGTCCCGCAGTTCAATGAACGACAGCCTCCCGTCCCGGAGAGAGTTAACAATGAAGTGCAGAAGAGTTGTAGGAGACAGGTAGAGAATTGGCGGAAAGAGAAAACAGAGTTGAAAGATGATCCGAATAAGAGACAGCGGAATTGGAAGAAGTCCAAAGACAACTTGGACGAAGATAGAGAAGAGAGTGAGAGATCGTTATCTAGGAACTCGCGGGAGATCAAACCGGGGAGGTTGAACAGACGGAATAGTGATGTACCAGAGTCTGGAATGGCTAAAACACCACCCAAGAGGCACGTGACAGAGGTCCCCAGGAACCATAAATATTGGGACCACGATGACAGGTGCGACAAGGACTATAATAGTTAGTGACGAATAATAAAAAAAAGGGTGTGTCGATAGATTTACGGTGCGAGAGTTTGGTGAGATACCTTTTTGCCCTTATCTTTACATCTATACAGATAAACAAAATTTAAGTGTCCGTTAGTAATTCCAAAATTACACCTTTTGACTAAATGCTTAAGAAAGTCTGTCCGTTCTACAGGAAAATCAATTTTTAAAATTTTTCTCCAATACATATTTTTTTATATAGTAAATATGTGCTGCGCTCACAAAAGTAGCCGTGAAAAAGAGATGGTGGCCTTGAGATTTGAACAGTCGCAAGTTCGAATCCTAGCAGGGCCTGTACCAATGAGTACTAAAAAACTTATGTGCAGCATATGTCTGAGAAGTATTTCAAAGACGTATGTATATTGCCTGAGACGGTGATGGACTCACCTTCGGTCACGTTGGCACTTAATCATATTCGGTGAAATGTGCGTGTTGTTTGTTATAACTCCTCAGGTTACCCCTTCGGGGACTCTTCTGGGATCCTTCTGGGATGGCGTGAGCGTATTTATTTTGACTTAAAAAGTTTCACCAAAACTCTAGCAACAATTCTATCGATGCCACTTATAATAAAGGACCTGACATTAGTAATTAATTATTAATTAGGAATATTATTAGTGAAATTAAAAGTGCTAGTGATGTAGAACTTGTTTTTTTTTCTATAATAGTGATGTGAAATTACAGTTACTTAAGATTTTTGTGAAGGAAGAACGTCACAGAATTTTCAGTGCTAAAATTAGTTATTTAGGTAAATTTGATTAGCGAAATGGAATACATTATATAGAGTGTAAGTGATATGTATAAAAATATATAGGGCTGGTCTATATATGTCTGAGAAGTAATTCAAAGACATATAGTGCCTGAAACTGCGATGGACTCACCCTCTTTACGTTGTTATTTAATCATTTTATGTGAAAAGTGTGTGTTGTTGTTACAACACCTCTGCTTATCCCTTCTGCGATGGCGTGAGCCTACCTGAATTCACAAATATCTCCCTTACACTCTATATGCATACACCAGAATGAGATGATAAATATCGTTCTCAATGTTAAGTTCTAAGTATTTAACGACATATAAACCGTGGCCACACTGCTACTGACCCACAGTGGGTCCACGGGTAATCAGTGGCGTGCATTTCACATAAGCAGATAAGCAGTGCTTACCATTTGTGATGACTGGTTTGTGATGACTGACACTCGTGCCGTGTGTGTGTCTTTACCAATACAGATGTACCTACGCGCTACATTGGTATGTACTTAACCTACCTACCTACCTACCCCACTTATTGTATATACTTACCCCTCCAACCGGAAATCCAAGGTCACTGTTCTAGTCATAATTTATCTCTTTTGAAAACATTGTTACATCATTCTTTAATGTTTAGCAAAAATGTTGGTCCTTGAGCTAACAGAAACTGAGATATCGATAAACATAAATTAAAACTAGAGCAGTGATCTGAAAATGATTCATTCAGTTTAGGGCCTGGTAAAGCACTTCTGAATGTCGAGGAATTTACCACCTGTTCGGAAACTAGCCTTCTGAGAAAAACCGGCACGAAACTCTTACGTCTACGGGTAAAATATATTACCCTTGGACCCACTGTGGGTCAAGCAGTCGGATCAGATAGCACATTCACTGCTAACATTTCAACTTCTTCGTAAATTCTCTAACAGTTGGACGCACATACGCGTCGTTAGCAGTGAACGCGTTCATACGTCTATTTAACAGGTACTATCTCATAAGGGCAAATTTAGCATAATTTTTGATAACAAAAATTGCCGTGTTGACTAGAAATATATTTATTTATTTACTCTTATCAATGGTCATTATGGATTTTTTATTTGTAAATTTTGGCAGTGATTTCACACTTTTGTATATATACACATGGTATTACACATGTTGTATATCACACAAGCTGTGTGTTATACAGGATGTGGTTTTACATTGGTGTCATATTCATCTTATATATACAATTCTCGTGTCGCGGTGTTTGTGGCCCCCGAAACGATGATCGATTCGTATGAAATTTTGTGTGCATATAATGATAAGGGTGTTCACCGTAAAGTACAATGTTTTAAGGCCAATATAATATTGAACTCGGATTTTTTGCGTACTAAAATTATTTAATTTCTTTTCGATAAATATATCAACCTCCGTAAATATGGGACCGATGCAAAGCCACATCCTATATTCTACACGTATTGTGAACTTAGACAAATGTGTATGAAACAATGTTGTATAAATTACATAAAATTATATACAACATTGTCAGAGAAATCGTATGAATATATTTCAAGTTTTTCTTAATATTTTATGAAATATACGTTCTAATGTTATTTGGTCTAGCAATAACATTATGATTGGTACTGAAAACTAAATGAGTATAACATTAAGGTACGATTTATGATTAGAAGGAATGGATTTCGAGTTGAAATGAAACAATTTTATCAACCTGAACGATTATACATACATTATATGCCATCACTAGCTGTGACTTAATATCACTGGTGACCCGCGGAACGCATTTGATTTTTAAAAATAAAAGTAAACTAATTTACTCCTTGTAATGTTAGCAATTAGCAATCAGAGATTTACCGGAACAAAGAGACAGATTTTTATTTTTTTATTTTTTTTGGTCACTACCCTATATATACTTTCATATGCATTTAGTGAAAAGCTGTTGTTTTGGATTTACAAACAGACACTTAAATTGTATTTATCTGTATCAGTATAGATAGCTTTTTCATATCAATTACGAACACGTGATGAAGTTAGTACGGCTCGAAGTGTTTTGATCCGCTATCTTTGACATGGATCAAACTCCATACGTTTTAGCTGATCCTTTGATGATGACAGTAATTATGACTTTAGCTTTTACTACGGAATGCTTTGCACCAAATTACGCTATCGAAAATTTCAAAAGTCTCCATCTCCGTCGATTGAAGTTAAGTGACAAATGTTGCTTTTTTTAACGATGTCAATGCAGATAAGAGAAATCCAATGGATTCCTCCACATATTACAAAAAAAAATTAATTTAAATTTTTTTTTTCTTAAAAATCACTCGACAATGGCGGAATAGCTGTACTCAAGCTGGTCGCCATTAAAAAAATAAATGGGCGGACAGTTATGACATCCTTAGACAATTTTTATATTAGGTATTCTCTGCCAATGAACCTTTGGATTAAGGGCATGAACGTCGAACAATTTACCGCCGGGTCGGAAACTAGCCTTCTGAGAAGAATAGCTTGTTGGTTAGTTCATATATGTCGGATAGTACTTTTCAATATAATTCAACTCTGTATCCATTTTTCAACTGGCGCATAGTGCTACCGTATATAACTGTAAATATGCGCTTTATTGTTAGCCGTACAAGGTATATTATTGTATGTTATAAGGCTGGCCTGATAACGGATATTGATCAAAACAATAGTTGGGTATCTTCTCTGAAATTAGTTTGCATATCGTGCTGGTGTACTGGAGGACACCAGTCGTAAGAATACTTGGAATTTAACCCCTAACATGAGCTCTTATTGCAATGATACTTCAGTTGTGAGACAGTGACAGACTTATACACGTCATATATATCTGTCTCATGATAATAGTTAAACTATCATGGCTATAAGAGGTTATGGACATGCCCCAGACACTGATTACTTAAAATATGTTTCGTCTAGTTTTACAACAAACTATACATAACCTGCGACTTTGTCTGCGGTAGTTTTAAGTAGGTACAAATACCGCCTATGGGGTCGCAGCTATACAGCCGTTTATGCTATTCTTACCGTGGCAATGTGCGACACTCTACCCCTATAACGAGTTTGCTACCGTTGTCGTAATCTATACCCGCTAGCGTCACTCGCAATATTCACGTCACCGCTGGGAGTCGCTGCAAAATTTCTCATACTAATATTCGGCGGTGACGCTAGCGAGTATAGATTACGAAAACGGTGGCAAACCCGTGATAGGGGCGGGGTACTGGTATTGGTCACGTTCATAAGCTGCAGTAGCTTACCATCAGGCGGACGGAAATACCAACATATAAAAAAATCAGGTTGAAAAACGTACATAAAAATAATCTTAAGGCGAATTTTTATTATGTATCGAATTCATATTTGCATTAAAGATCGAAAATATTGTTAAATACGCGATTAAAATGGAAAATCTAGTACCTGCATAGCACAATGATAGGTTAATATAGTTGTTAGTTATTTAAATATTAGCATAATGTTCAATGAGCCAAGATAAATTTATTTAAAATCTTACAGTGTACCATAATTCCTGATGAAACCACATTTTGATCTGTAAAACACTTCGAAATAACTACAAAAACACAATAAAAACCTACTTTATATGTTTGCACAAATTGTATATTACACAGTGTGTGTAAACAACAAGATGTGCAAACACTTCAAAGTTTTAGAAGTCCAGTTATAATTACGATCTACTTTCATAAAATATACTTACATAAAAGTACACACACACACAAATGTAAATCGAATTACTTTCTTAAATGTTCCATACATACACTAAATAATACACCAACCCAAACACTTACACACAAACACCCCTTTTCACTCCTCCGAATACAAATGAAATAACTTATGATTTAGATAGATGTGGCTTGCCCGCCTTTCTCTGCCTGAATGACAAATAGTAAATATTTAGGTGTAATTTTAATATGACTATAATTCATAATTATCTATGTTTTAATCAATAGGATAAATGCGTTAGTTCAAATTTGTGCTTAAAATGCGGTCTATACGATTTCAGTTTCGCTGATTGTTGTAGGTTTTCTAGTGAAAAACATTATTTTTATTTTTTTATAGTTTATAACTTGACGGGATCTAAAGGGTGCATATATTTTTATTTAATTAGTATTATGAGACGGTTTTCTTTCAGATGGCAGTTCGTACCACGCGTGAAAGTCTGTTTATTTATTTTTATTTATTTTATGGCCAGTACTGTAATTAGCTACAAATGTAACATTAAAAGGTGTTTTTCAAACGCGATGCAAGGATTTTGGACATGGGGGTGTGAAGGTGTGAAACGATACAGCTCTATAAACCATTGCCACCGCAATTAATTTAGCAACGAAACTGCTCTCGTATAGACTGAATCTAGTGAGTATGTAGTTGAATATCTTGACTTAAGAAATGTAAAAGCGATTCATTAAGATTTACTTGAGGATGTATAGGTCCGTTACGAGTTAGATCGCACAGCGAAGATTTGTGTTAAAACAGAACCGAATTTTGTTCCTCTTAACTTGAATTCATACTCGTGCTCACGCCATACATATAGACTAATATAAAGACTACTGCATTCAAAGGTACTCGTTCTTATCTCGTGACGGGACCTGTGCCTACTCGTATGTTCAAGTGTGTCGGATGCATTTGGTATATTAATTATTTTATTTAAATAATGATACCCATAAATAATTTTGTAAAACGTAGATTCTTGCGTTAAACAATGTATGTAACTAACAATATTTTTAAAGAGTAACTAACATTAGTAATTTTGACAATGTATAAAATAGTTAATAAAAACGGTAGATTTTCTAAGATTGCTAAGAAAATTGAAGAAATTTTCTTTTTATTTTCTTCCATTTGAAACACAAAATGTATGTTGGTGTCAAAATCAATGTAATGATGTCCTCATGACAGGTCGTGTGACGTTGGAAAGTATAGTAATATACAGATTCAAGGCTTTTCAGACGCACATTTTTGGACAGCATCGGCTGGTGGTACTTAAAAATATAAAATAAAATAAAAAACCCCTTAAATGTTATAAAATTAAAGTATAAAAACATCTTAAGGGACTTTATATACCACCTGTGCCCTGCAGTTTCACCCGCGTAGATTTAATTCCATTCCCGCAGATCCCAAATTTTTGTTTTTTTTTTATTATGAGTAGCCTAAGTTAGTCTTTGTGAAATTAACTATCTGCCAGTGAAAGTCTCGGTAAAATCGGTCCAGCCAGTAGTTTTTTTTAATCATTACCGTATATCCTTTCATATGCATTTAGTGAATTTATTAATCTGTATAGATTTTTAAATGAATATGTGCTACCAACCAATGCTCTGTGACAGAATTGTGTGAAGTGAAAAGTGATATTATATATTGCTTGGTTATTATTTATAACTTTCTCGATATAAACAATTTTTTAATTGTCATAATACAAACTTCTAACAGCATCTATTATTTAAACATGCTTGTGGAGTGTGTTTAAATAATAGATAGCAAGGGTTGTCAAATTACACAATATCACACAAATATATCCCGAGGGGGTGACATTGTGTTAATATGTTAACCTTTTTTTTTCGTAACTAGTTCAATTAGTAATAGATACATATATGCTCAAAATGTTTAGTTTTCCATTGGTTTATCAAAAGCACTGTGACCATAGACTATTTTTATTTTTAAGTAAGATATACATTTTCCCGGTGGTGCGATGTTATTTTTAATTGAAATAGAACAAATGATTGCTTAGTTAATGACGTGATTGTTGTATAAATTGGAAGTGTTAGTTTGATTTAAGGCGAGAGATGATTTCATTAAATTGTGTATCTCGAATAAAGTTTGAAATTTGATTTCATGATATGGTTTTATTGAAATTACAAATATTTATGGATTGGTCTATAAACGCACACGTCATTCCTGAAGAAGACTTGTTTGTTCAACACCCACTTTTTCCGTTCAATCTTATATCTTTAAACGAGCAATTCTTGTATATATATACCTAACCAGAATCTCGGAAACAGCTCCAACGATTTTCATGAAATTTTGCATGTAGGGGGTTTAAATTATCTAGATAGGTTGCATTATGGAAAACATCGTTTTGACCATGTTTTCAGGCCCTAAAAAACTCATAAAATATCACTACAATACGACACCAAATTTCGCCGTCATCTGTCAAGTTATGGTAGCTCAAAGGTGAGGCTTCCATCTCACGGAGCGATAATGAAACTAGAGTACCACGGTTCGAAACTGACGTTCACCGGAATTTTTTTTTGTTTTTTGTTTGAAGAAGAAACCGATCATAGCTCAGTCAACCAGATATTAATTACTTAAGTGCCAACGTGTCAGGGTGAGTCTATAGCCGTCTCAGGCACTGTTCCCACCCTCAAAACGATAAGGGCACAGCTCAAAATAATCGTTTTACGATCATAAGGCAGAGGCCGAGTATTTCAAAATATAGTTTTAAAAATGTTTTTGTTTAACAAACTTTTTTTAAAATAATTACTTCCTAAGTTATAAAATCAAACTTGCCGATCATAGATTGGGATTACAATAAAATATATATTTCAAATTGAGCCTCTATCGTTCTGAGGGTGTGATAAATACTTACTATGAATTACTTCTGAAACATATGCAGGTTTCTCACGATGTGTTCCTTCACCGTAAAGTACGTGGTTTGAAATCTCTGTTTTAGAAAAACTTATTGGTATAGTCCAAACTGTTTTTGTTAATATTAAACTTCTTTTTGCTTCGCCGTAGTCGGATAAAAAATGTCCTAAAAGAATCTAAATAACAAGTTGTTTTATTACTGATGACAGTACCTGTACACGTGATCGGACTTATCGAAATTATTTAAGTTAGAAGATCGAACTACTTATCGAACCCCTAGGAATAAACGAAAAAATAAACTTGTGTGGGATTGATAGAGAGAGGATATTTATTAATTCTGATTATTCTGGCATAGCTTATGTCAATATAATGGTTAGGTTTCAAGGGATAAATAAAATGATCTCCTACCGAATTTCGGCTACGGCGGCTAATCTCAACGAGGATTAGCCATGTACGCAGGAGATATTACTCTTTATTGGGTCACTCTCATAGTGGGATGGGAGGCAATCAGACACGACCGGAGAGAGATCAGGCGGAGGACCATCGGTGCAACGTGCTCCTAGGCACGGGGGTGGAAACACACCCAACTTCCAAACTCCGGGCATTTTATTGTGAATTTCTTGACAGATAAACCCAATATATATTTTTTGACCTGGACCTCGTGATCTGCAGACGAACGTACTAACCACTAGACCAACGAGGCAGTTAAGAGGTTTCAAGGGATATGTCGATACGAAAACACCACAATCATAGCTTTTATTTATTTGCAAAGCAGTACCTACACATAAGCTTTTTTACATATAGATATTAAGAAAATGTGCTTTTTATACTTATAGACATACTCACTTCACATTAAAACATCAATATATAAGGCAATACATTTTAGTAACTTCATTATTTATATATATTTATCATTATTTATTTTATTTATTCATTTGTAAAAGTACATTTAAGCCGTAATATTAGGTTGTTTGTTATATTAATTATTATTAACACAGAGAAGCCAAAATACACATTTATTACGTAGTTATATTATTAATAATAATATTCGGACATTATCACCCAGCGCCATCTAAAACTAACAAATACGAAGCTTGTATTATACTCGTATCATAAGCTCTTATTGCCTTGATAGTTTGTATGACAGTGACGGACTTATACACGTCGTATACATCTGTCTCATAATCATTTTCAATCTATCATGGCAATCAGTAAACAGTCTCGCGCTTGCACTAGTAAAAAATACATATACATGTTATAGCTACATTATCAGCAAGTAACAGAGGCTATATTTTATCCCCTAAATCCCACAGGAACGCGGGCGAAACCGCGTGACATCCGCTAGTGCAATATTAACCTACTAAGATGTGCAAATACAATTTCGCGAGCTATCTACCTAATTATTTAGGTACCATCCGACGTGATTTGCTTAACCTACTGTATGGCGCATGTAATAGGATGGGTGAGCAGGTAATTGAGAAGGACTGGAGTCCCTGCAGCCACTTCCAAATGTAGGTTGTCTTCAGCGTCATCCACGGCAGCTATTTCGTCTGATGATAATGATGGCTTCTCCTTGGGTTCTATTAGCATGTCTGTTGAAATATTGTCACCTGGGACCGAATCTGTGAACACCTGGAAATTAGGGATGGAATGGTCAGGAAAATACGAACATGAGACGGGACTCGCACCCACATAACTCAAAGGGTAACGGGACAGATGGTGAGTGCATCGCCGTATCAGGCACTAAGCAGTCTTTGAATTACATCCTAGACATATGCAGGTGGACAAGGAAGCCGTGGTGGCCTTGGGGTTAGAGCAGTCGCTTGCTACACAAGCGACGCAAGTTCGAATCCCAGCAGGGCCTGGACCAATGAGTTTTTCCAAAAATAAGTACGTGCTGTTATTTCACACCACGTGCTTTACGATGAAGAAAAACATCGTAAACCTCATATGTCTGAGAAGTAATTCAAAGACGTATGTATAGAGCCTGAGACGGCGATGGACTCACCCTCTGTCACGTTGGCATTTGATCATAATCGGTAAAATGTGGGTGTTGTTGCAACACCTCTAGTTAACCCTTCGGGGATCGTTTTGGAATGGCGTGAGCATATTTATTTTATTTATTTTACATATGCTGGTTTCCTCACGATGTTATCCTTCACCGTAAAGCACGTGGTGTAACATCACTGCACTTGATATTTTTGAAAAAAAATAATTGGTACAGTACCCCTATAACGAGTTAACCGTTTTCGTAATCTATACTCGCTAGCGTCTCCGTCGAATATTAGTATGAGAAATTGTGCAGCGGCTCCGAACGGTGACGTGAAGAACTAAAATATCTCATACAAATATTGCGAGTGATGCTAGCGAGTATATATGACGAAAACGGTTAACTCGTTATAGGGATACAGAACAGGCATCGCTGAGATTTGAACTTGCTTCGCTTGCGTAGCAGGCGAATACTTAAACCACGGCTACTTCAACTTTTATGTTATAATTGGTACTTTTTGAGTATGTGAGTAGGTCGGTTGGCATAGCAACTGCACTATGAACACGAGGATTCGAGTCCCAGCTCGTGTTGGAATTTTCCCTGAGATTAAGAATTGATTGATTGTGAGTGATTACATCGTCATCGTATTCTTCATGGGCTGGTGGCTCGATCGTCACAGGCGCGTACCTCGCACAGTACTCGCTCTCGTCCGAATAGTATTCTTCACTGTCATCGCAATCGAAGTAACGACTCTGGAAAAATAAAAATATACATTTGTAGCAGCGTTTCTCCACTCGCCACATAGATGGCGCTACTCGCTAACAAATACGGAGTTTGAGTACAAATACACGAGAAACTAAATCGCGCAATTAGAGTTTTCGAGTGCATTGCAGTATATTATACAAGTTTCCCACTAGAACAGTTGGAGCCGGTGTTTCCCAGACATGACACCCAATTCAATGGAAGATCTTGTCTTTGATGGGGATGACACTGATCACTCGCTCTCCACACAGTATATATACAAGTGTCCAACTAGAACAGTTGGAGCCGGTGTTCCCCAGACATGGCACCCGCCTCAATGGAAGATCTTGTCTAGCTGGGGATGACACTGATCACTCGCTCTCCACATAGTATATATACAAGTGTCCAACTAGAACAGTTGGAGTCGGTGTTCCCCAGACATGACACCCGCCCGCCTCAATGGAAGATCTTGTCTTAGCTGGGGATGACACTGATCATGAGCTCTCCACACAGTATATATACAAGTGTCCAACTAGAACAGTTGGAGCCGGTGTTCCCCAGACATGGCACCCGCCTCAATGGAAGATCTTGTCTTTGCTGGAGATGCAACTGATGATAAGCTTGTACCTACATTACGTACGCGGTAATTAAAATTGTTAAATTAAGGAGAAGGTTAGTGGTTTCGAAAATGGTTTTATGGGATTATTTTAGGGACTATAAATTAAGTTAGATTTCACGTAGATAGCTCTACGTCACCGCTGATTTTTAAGTAAATAACTTTTGCAATAAATATATGATGTCTCGCGGTTAAAACGGCTAGGTATAGTTAGAAAATAAATAAAGGTATAACCGCGGACAGAAGATAATATTTAATCGGGAATCCAACACGACCGCTATGACGTGACAACCAAATCTATCTGTTGGTATTTTTATTCACTCAGCATTATCAAATGACGCGGTCTACGGTGAGTAAGAGTGATTTCCGGAATGTAGAATAAATTCCATGAAAAAATACTCCCATCAAAATGGTCTCCGTAGGGTTGCCAACTATACTGCTTTCAACAGCATTATCCTGTTTTTCACTAAATTATACTTTTTACTGTTGAACAAAGTTACTGTCGTATTGTTATGATATTTTATGAGTTTTTCAGTGCCTGAAAACATGGTACAAACGATGTTAAACTAGCTAGATCACATTTTTGTCCCTGAAACCCCCTACACACAAAATTTAATTAAAATCGTTGGAGCCGTTTCCGAGATTAAATAAATTTAAAAAATTATGTATTTCCTTTATCATTTAGTCTCGCTTTTAAAACAACAACAGCTTGAAAAAAATATAGATATAATACGTAGGCCAAGCCGCGGACAGAAGATTTAAAACACAGTGAAAACTGTTCATTTGGAGTTACAAACAAACACTTAAATTTAACGTCGTAACGTGCATGTAGTAGGTATAATATTATTGTTATCAAACACAGACGGTGGAACCCAGTTTCGTGACAATATTAATAAATAATCTAGCACGTGTCGGTCTAGAGTTCATTTAAATAATATCACAAAGAAGGTTATTAGGACATATTTAGAAGATGATCTCATTGCCGCCTTTATCAGTTTCAAAATCTACAAAGCGATTTCTTCGTTAATTTTCATACAATACTGAGTTTGTATATCTATTATAAGCGTACTACGTTATACGATTGGCAATGTACGTTGTTTGAATATGTGATAGAATTCTGCAGTGAACTGTCAATGATGAAGCCTTTTGTCAGAATGTTGGCGCTCTTGCGTATAAAAAAAAACGTTCCATTTCACTGTTCCGAGTTATATAAAAATATCATAATATCGTGTTATTCCTACAAGCTAATATTGAAATGTTTAAAGTATTTTTCTTCAAATACGATTTTTTAAGTTAATGAAAAAGTTTGTCTTCCTTAAATATAAAGTTCAGATAGAACGGAACGACGGAAATCAGGTGCGCCAACATATCGACGAATCAACTTGTGTCAGATATGACATTTACAGAAATATTTCGCACCTGTCAAAGTATGAGTGTGCTAAATACAATATTAATAAAAATCCCTCGTCACAAATGATTTCGTCAAAACAACGGAAATCCTTGATGTTATGAGACCAGTCTAACGCGCTATACTCGACTCGCTTCGAAAACTTACGTTACCTATGTTTCCCAGTGTAATTGCGATGTTATTTACGTGATTTATTACATTGTTTCCTTTGTTGTTGTGAAAATTTATTGTTGCGGGACCATGTCCGCTGCACTGGCTAATGATTCGCCTAAATACAGGAACAGTTTGATATGCTGCAGCCCTCGCAGTGCCGAGGTAGAGTCCAGAACCCCGTCTTCCTCCTCAACGTCTGGATGCGTTTCAGCAGACGAAAGTTACGACTCAAATTACATACCAAAGTCTATTGCGAACAAAAAATTGAAAATACACAGCTCAGCAACGCGAGAGGAGATCGAAAAAGCAATACTGCAGTGTAAGGAACTTGTTTTAAGTAGTCCACAATGTTCTGAAGAGCGGAAATGGCTTGTGCGGTATCTAGTCGAGCTGAGGTTAAGGCTAGAGGATTTAAAGGACGATGTGCAAGCGAGACTCCGTGTTTCCATCAAAGGGCATCACTTTGAACAGCAAATAAACCCGACAAACAGAAAACAATACTGCGATCATTGCAGCGGTGTTATATGGAGCATAGTACAAGGTTCATACATCTGTACCGACTGTGGCTATCTATGTCATTACAAATGCGTAGATCACATATGCAGGGTGTGTCCCCACGTGATAATGACAGAAAAGGGCCACTTCGAAATGAGTATATGCCCCGAAAAGGGACTCGCCGCACAGAATTACAAATGTGCAGAATGTCATACCGCATTAACATTTAAAGATACATGGAACGAGCCACGTTTGTGTGACTACACAGGGCTGTATTTCTGTGCAACATGCCACTGGAATGATATGTGTGCCGTACCAGCTAGGGTCATCCACAACTGGGATTGGGAGAAACGATATGTATCACGAATTGCTTTCCAAATGCTCACTCTATCCTGGGACCGGTCCTACATAGATATAGAGAGTGTTAACCCTAGACTTTTTAGCTTCATTGCAGAGTTAGAATGGGTGCACAAGATGCGACGAGACTTGGAATGGATGAGAAGATATCTATGTGCTTGCAGTGAAGGAACGAGTTTACTGTCACCCCTCTTTGTGCAACTCGGTGATGTCAATAAGAAATACAGTATGGCTCATTTACAAGCGATCAACGATGGATCTCTGGAGTCTAAACTGACAGAGCTTACAGAAGTGTGTCGTGCACATATAACGAACTGCCCGTTGTGTTCAGGAAAGGGTTACATTTGTGAGGTGTGTGTCAATACTGAGGTGCTTTACCCTTTCGATAGTGGTGCGTTGATGTGCGATAAATGTAACTCGTTGTATCATAGAGGATGTTGGCTACGTAAAGGCCAGAAGTGCATCAAGTGCCTTCGTTTGGAAGAACGTAAGAAAATAATGCCGCAAAGCCCTGAGCAAATTGAAACGAACTCTGAATTTGAAATTGATAGATTTGTTGACTAACAATACCATAGATTGTGATGTATGCTAAAATTTGAGTCTTAAAAAGTAATTTTTAAAAATCACTTTACCTTATTTCAAAGCTTGCTATTATTACATGTAGTGGAATTGTAAAATGTACTGTATAACTACTGTATTAATGCTTAAATTTCAATACAAATATGAACATAGTTCTGGCTCTATCAACTGCATACAACTGTATGAAATACAAGATTTAAGTGATATTAGTAAGTTAAATTATTATGTAACTCATACTATTTGTTCAATCAATACATTTGAAGTACCTAAAACAATAATATCTTTACTTGATTAGAATTCTTACAAAGAACTTTCAAATCCTCAGAAGGAAACAAAAAATACATTATACAGGATTATAAATGTTACCCACAGGTTCGGACGGTGAGAAGTACCAGACAAGAAACTCAGATTTTACTCTTTTCAAGAATATGGTCACAAATATATCTCATGGACTATATATACTAATATTATAAAGAGAAAAAAATTGTATAAAACATGTTTGTATTGAATATTCTCTGAAACTACTAGACCAATTATAAAATTCAGCAATGGGTAGCTACATTATCAGCGAGTAACATCGGCGATATATAAAATATCCTATGGGATGGAGATAAAACCGCGTGCGTGACGTCAGATAGTTATGTATATATTTCTTTATAAACTAATCTAATGGTCTAATGCTGTATATTTGTAAAAATTATAAATTTGCTATACTTTGTTATCATGTCGCACCCTCAGAACGAAGTTTCAATTCATAACTTAGGTAATTATTTTACCAGTTTTGAATACAATGTATTTTATATTTTTAAAGCATAGTCTAGGTTGGCTAAATGTTGTTTATGAATGTGGATAGTTACAAGGGGAAAGGAAGACCTAAGAAACGATGGATGGATTGTGTGAAAGATGATATGGCTAAGGGAGTGAATACAGATATGACGGCTGATAGAGAGAAATGGAAGAGAAGAACACATTGCGACGACCACAAATAACATGGGATAAGGAAAGGACGATGGTGAGTCTAGGTTGCTTATTATCGATAAGTGTTAAAAAAATACGTAATTTTTTTTTAAACTGCGAATAGAAATACATTTTGAGGTATGTCAGTTTCAACATAATTATTTTCACCAATTTCCGAGTTGAGCCTCTATCGTTCTGAGGGTGCGATTTGCTTATAGTGAGTTTTTAGTTTAGGATTTGTGTTAGAATATTTTGTAACATAATATTATACTGAGCTTGATTATTATGAAAGAACTTATTTCTTAACATTTTCACAGCGATAAAATACACAATGTATATTGTTGTGGATCGAAACGGCAGCCCACGGATGGCACCATTTCGATCCCATACAAATCTGCGTTTACGTCAGGGCGACAACTTGTTACGGCGATTTTAGGATAACTCTTAGTGCGAGTTATCCTAAAATCGCCGTAACAAGTTTAGTAAGCACTCTGGCTTATATAGGTCCCGTCACGAGATAAGCACGAGTACCGTTGAATACATACGGTGAAGGAAAACATCGTGAGGAAACCTGCATATGTCTGAGAAGTAATTCAAATGTATAGTGCCTGAGACGACGATGAACTTACCCTCTGTCACGTTGGCACTTAATCATGTGGTGTGAAATGTTGGTGTTGTTGTTACAACACCTCTGCTCACCCCTTCGGAGACCCTTCTGGGATGGCGTGAGCATATTTAATCACATAACTTCGGTTGGGTATAAGTTCATCAATTGTTCAATTGCAAAATAAATTGGTCTGAGTTTTATAATATAATGTATATATACTATATCTAATGATATATATTATTAAATTTGGTGCTGTTATAATTTGCCAATAAAATAATAATTTTTTTTAATAAATATATTTAGTTATTATCTATCTACACTACTATTATAAAGAGGAAAGATTAGTATTGTTGTGTGTATGTTTGTAATGAATAAACTTAAAAACTACTGTGACGATTTCAAAAATTCTTTCACCATTGGAAAGCTACATAATCTACGTGTAACATAGGCTTTATTTTATCCCCATACTCCCACGGGAACGGGAACTACGTGGGGAAACCACGTGACGTCCGCTAGTATAGTATATAGGTAGCACGCAGGCAATATTTTAGAGTTATATTGTGACTATTTTTAAGTTGTTGGTCAGTGTATTGATAAAATAATTATATAAATTAGACAAGTTGTGTGTGTTTTTTATTGCAATCCACTGTAATGCTTATTTATAGAGCCGTGGTGGCGAGTTCGACCAGTCGCCTGCTACGCAAGCGACTCAAGTTCGAATCCCAGCGGGCCTGTACCGATGAGTTTTTCTAAAAACTTATTGCAGTGATTTCATACCACGTGCTTTACGGTGAAGGGAAACATCGTGAGGAAACCTGCATATGTATGAGAAGTAATTCAAAGACGTCTGTATAGTGTCTGACACGGCGATGGACTCACTATCTGTCACGTTGTCACATAATCATCTTGTTCGAAAAGTGTGTGTTGTTATTACAACACCTCTGCCCACCCCTTCGGGGAATACAGTCGTGAGCATATGTATTTGTATGTATTAATATAATCCGTCTGATGGTAAGCTCATCTGACGCAATCTGCTGTAAACACGTTGCGTTGCGTGTGACACATGAATATGATATTGTACTTCTAATTGACCGTTCATCGTTTCATTTCTACACATCAAGTAGGACAATACAAAAATCAAATTTGATACCAGGTATTAAATATTCACAACAGTGACAAATTGTATTTCATGCAGGTAAGTATAAAACATATTAACTATCCATACTAATATTATAAAAAGGAACAATTTTTATATACAAATTGGCTCAAAAAATACTAGATATTTTATCCCCGTACTCCCACGGGAACGGGAATTACGCTGGTGAAACCGCGTGACGTCCGCTTATATATAATCTCTCACCTGGCACTCCAGACACCTGCAATTCTCCCTGTAGGTGCAGTTGGTGAGCATGTACTCCAGATGCTGCAAGTACTGCACCTGATCGCAGTCCAGTTTGCGCTTGCGACGGGTCAGCGACGACAGGAATTTGAAGATACGACGGCGAGACTTCGATTTTGGAGTTGAACTGTTGGGAAGGTCAATACTGCACTTGTTTGAAGGATAGAAGAATGAGATTTATGATTTTTACTTGATTTTAAGAGTGATTAAAGGAAAATAGTGGGGGTTACATATATTTTTTTCGCATTGCGCCATACAGACAGACTGATAAACAGACTACTGAGCATTCGAGGTCAGCGCTCATAAAATGTATTGTGACAGCACCTGTATCACATCTAGTAATGCTTTCATATTATTTTATTCTCTTCTACAGATTGGCATGCAATCATTCAGCCCGCCTAATGGTAAGGTTACTGCAGCTTATGAACGCACACCCAATAGCCAGGATCTAAGAATATGGCTATGGTATCCTCTGCCTGTCGTAAAAGGCGACTAGGCGGGGGCCGGAGGGCCTGCTGGCGGTGGTCGGGGTGGGAGCTTTGACCACCGAGCCGCGGGCCCGGGAAGGTGGCCAAGCGATGTGCGACGCGCTGCCGCCCACAGCGAGGTCTCCAGGGGCGGCGTCACAGCTGCCCCGGGGATGTGCCCCGGCAAAGTGTGGGGGGACAGCGGTGCGTTCTATCAGAGTACCCGGAGTCCCCCCTGAGCACTGAGGATGGCCACCGGGGGGGGGTTTTAGTGCGGTAAGAATCCCACATACCCCGATCTGCCTCTCCCAGGGCGGTCGGGGACCTTTTGAAGATTTCCCCCTCATCAACAAAAAAAAAAAAAAGCTTATGAACGTGACTGATATCAGAGTGTTATTTGCGTATTTCCTACTTGATAAGGAATGGAATCTCCATGTCTAAATAATTAGACATGAAAGAGTTCCATTATAGCTAACACAACACCTCCACTTTTCTACCGTGGAGTATATCTATTCGTTTCTTAGTTCCTCCTCCCCTCGAATCCATTATTAGATAAATCTTCTCCAAGTAAATTCACGTAATACTTACTGATCCTGGACTTTATTCAGGACTGCAGGCTTCATATCAGCATCCCTTTCGCAGAGTGTGGTCTCGCTAGGACGCCTCCGAGAGCGACGCTTCATACCATTGCAAATGTCTATTCTATCCTTTTCATCTAAAATAAATATATACAATAAGTTCTTGGAATATAGTCACTAGCTGTGACTTAAATTTTAAGGGTCTCTTTATTCCGCGGAACCCTAATTATTTATCTGTACTAATATTATAAAGAGGAAAGGTTTGTATGTATGTTTGTAATGAATTGGCTCAAAAATACTGGACCGATTTAAAAAAATCTTTTACTATTTGTATGCTGTATTATGTATCACTGATTAATATAGGCTATATTTTATAACCGTACTCCCACGTGAACTACGCGAGTGAAACCGTGACGTCAGCTAGTTTTAAATTAAATTAGTCTAAGTTACTCCTTGTTTCATCAGCTACCAGTAAGAAAAAAATCCGGGCAAAATCGGTCCTGCCGTTTCAGAGATTAGCCGGCCTATAGCCTATATCCTATAGCGTATACGTCATTTACGTGCATAGTTTTTTTTTATTCAAAATTTCATTATCTTATTTTGATTGTAAATAGAACAGAACTTGTTTAAATCTATAAATTTGACTACCCTCACGTTCAACGGAGCAAATGTTCTTATTTCAAAAATTTGCCCTGGTTTCTGCAAAGGCATATATTTAGACTGTGTTTCCGTCGTTCTACTATTCACCGAAGATGGTTAAGCGCCAATGTAACCGATGATGAGTCTACCGCCATCTCAGGCATATATATACGTCATTGAATTACTTCTCAGACATATGCAGGTTTCCTTACGATGGTGTTGCTTAAACGTAAACCACGTGGTATGATATCATTGCACATAAGTTTTTAGGAAACTCCATTGGTACTTGCGTCGCTTGCGCGGCGACTGCTCAAACCCCTCAGCCACCACGACCCTCAGGGTATTTTACTAATTATGCAGAAAGTCCCAGTCCCACTTACCAATGTTATCATTGTCACAATATGTCCAGTCAACATTCTCGCTGTAGTTGCCAATCTCATCAACTCGAATGTTGATCGGTTCATTCCACGTGTCTTCAGCGCCGTTGTTCTGGTATATCGTCTCTGTGGACGCGTTGCCGTTCATTGCGTCCATCTTTGACTCCGGTGTTTGAAGGACCTGTTGTGATGAATGAATTCTTGTCATACTTGTGAACAGGTGCTGCTTGTGGGGGCTGGTCATCTCAAGCTACACAATTATACGTAGTACCTACTTTTAGAATTATTTTTGTCGACTTTTGTGCACTGGAACTGTACCCATTAGCTTATAAATATTTTTTTATGATTTTTATTGTATATCTCAAATTTGTAAAAAAGCATATTTAATTATTTTATATATACAATTATTCGAATTGAACGCTTATAGAGAAAAAAAATCTATACTAATACATAAAGCTGAAGAATTTGTTTGTTTGCTTGAGCACGCTAATCACAGGCTACGCGCTCATAACTCCTGACGGTACATGTACTTCTAAACCGGTCTCAAAGCATTACCATTTTGATTTAGGTTAGAAAAATATCGTAATAATCGAATTCTTACTTGATAATGAGCTCTTGATCCCAGGAAAAATACTGCTCCTGAACCAGCCGTTGTCATAGTACTACTGCAGCCAGAAGTAATACCTATAATATAAAAACAAATCATATTATCTTCTATATCCACACAGATAAATAAAATTGAATTGTCTGTTTGTTTGAATTGAACAGACAGTTGCAAGTTGAAGAATGATGTGGTGACCAGAATTGAAAAAAGTATGTTGAGATGGTTTGGACATATCGAAAGGATGAGTGAAAGGCGATTTACGAAACAAATGTATAGAGCGAATGTGACCGGAAGTGTCGGTAGAGGGCGTCCAAGGAACAACTACTATGACACAATTAATAGTATTTTTCAGAAAGGTCAAATTCGGAGCACTCGTAACCGAAGAAAGTGTATGAAGAGATGCATGAATGTGGATGAAGCGAAAGAAGTATGTAAGGATCGTAGCATGTGGCAAACAGTGGTCTCTGCCTACCCCCATGGGATACAGGCGTGAGTGTATGTTTGTATGTATGTATGTTTGTAATTCCAAAATAACAGCTTTTCACTAAATGTATATGAAAGTATATAAGGTACAGAAATCAAAATACTATTTTTAATTTCTTTTTTCTCTGTCCCACTATTCTCCGAAACGATTGGACCGATTTTAACGGGACTTTCACTGGTAGATAACGAATGTAACAAGGAATAACTTAGACTCTTACATTTATTTATAAAAAAAACATTAGGGAAACCGCGAGGCACAGCTAATTTTATATAAAAAAACACGCAACTTAAAAAAAATAAAACTTTATTTAAATAGCATGAGTTGTGGATTATTGATATGTGTCCGCCTTAAATTCTACACAAAAAGTATAATACCTACTGAAACAAACACATATGGCTCATAATTATTATATATTTCTAAATCTTAACGTAAGTGTAAAAAGTGATAAGCCATTTTTGAGATACATAAAAACAACTGGAAAAAGGTTAATTTACCGTGTTTCTGGTGAAGTCATATAAAAAAAAACAAAGAACAAATATGGGAATATTGCCATTTTTATCTGTGCCATTTATTTTAGTAAAAAAAATAAACAGGTGGATCGGCAGGTACTGAAAAACATAAAACCATAAATTACGTTGGATAAATTATATGTAGGTACCGATCGAAATAAATAAAATACTTTCCTTCGCCCAATGGCCATGACCATGTAAATTGCTTCTAAATAATAAAATAAGGTCGATTGATTGATGTCTAGGGGGTAGGTTTAGTAAATACCTTACGCAATTTCCGGTGTATTAATAAATAGGTTAGATACTCGCTTTTTCGCTTACTCCAGTCAGTGGTAATATTTTATTGTCCGATTTTATAAGGAATTATCAATTATTTTATTGTGCAAGAACCCAACAGACAGTATTGGTGTTGACTTGACTAAACCAATCTTGACACATTTGTGTCCTGCGCCGTAAAATTTTAGGGTGGTCATAGGGAGAAAAACTACCCTATCTAAGGGAGAATCGAAATTCCACGATGTAAATAATTTTGCATTTTGAATTAAATATTTATATGCTAAGTATTAGTACTATATACTTAGTATTATATATTATTAGTCCAATTTGTAATGTTTAAACGTTTAAACTTAAGGAAAATGTATGTTTGTTGCCGTAAGATGGAACACTGTGTTTGTCAGAGTTAATGTTTCCTTCCATCAAAAGATGGCATAGATCCGTATATTTTCGTTTAGAATTCTTAACACTGGTATTGTATTATGTGAGAAATAACATAGATGGCGCATGTAGAAGTTTCGAATGAGCTAAAATTAAAAATACTAGTAAAAAGTGTTAACGACTTTAAAAAGTCTATAATATAGAGATTACCTAAATAGTACTTAGGTAATTCTACAAAAAAATATTTGTATTTTTTACAAGTTCTAAGCCAAAAAGGAGTCAAATTTACCACAGCGGTACTGCTTAGCAATCATTTGCAAGTTCAAGCATTCGTCATTCTACAGTGTCTCGGGGTATCCAACCAAATACAGTCTAGCAATTTCTTCTAGTAGACAGAATGGCATATCTTGAAGTGTGATAATGAAACACGAGATAAGGTGTTAATGTGGATGTATGGTGCATTTGATTGTAGCGGCTGCACAACACCGCTATACCTTGTGGTATCGGACTCCCAGTAGCACTGGTACGCTATTTGCTTTTATGCAACTACTAAAGAAAACTTCACTAGCGCGATTTAGAATTTACAGACTAGTTGATGTATTCAGAGGCTGCAGAAAATATAGAAATATACGTAGGTATTACGTACGTAGCCCGTTATTACATTTTTTTAGTCTCATAATTTATAGTAACTGATTCTTTGGTATATTGGTTCGTGACGATTAAAACAGGTGGCGTATGTTTACATTTTATATATTGTGTAAATGTATAAACAATTATACTATTTTCATTTATATTATAAGAATATATCGAAATACTCATATTATAAACTTACTTCCATATGCATTTAGTGAAAAGCTGTTATTTTGTACTTAAAAACAGATAAATCAATTTTAATTTATCTGTATGTATTATGAAACAATGAAAAAGAAAAATATAATAAAAATAAAAATTATAAATAAAACACGGAATTTACATTAGTGTCTGCGGGAATGGTGCCCAGTAAGCTGGCTGCGTATATGATTAATCATAATAGTATATAGAAATAAAAAGATTCAGTTGTTTCTTGCAATAAACGTGTATTTAACAAAACAAGTCACATAGTTTTTTACTAAAATTCATATTTAACTAAAAAAATTATGTATTTTGTTATTAAGGTCTCTAAGTAATGTAAGTCTGTAAAAACGGTAGCGGGATTGGAATCCGGTTTCTCCGATGCATGTAGACACGTTAAGGTGAAGTTGCAGTTACAGTTCACTGAACTTAAATTCAGTATTTTTAGTAGAGTCGAGTTGTAGGATTAGTATACATAGAATAATACAAAATATAAGTAGCGAGGTCTGTACCAATGAGATTTTCTAAAAAAACTTATGTACAGTGATTTCACACCACGTGCTTTACGGTGAAGGAAAACATCGTGAGGAAACCTGCATCTTTCTGAGAAGTAATTCAAAGACGTATGTATAGTGCCTGAGACGGCGATAGGCTCACCATCTGTCACGTTGGCACTTAATCAAATTCGGTGAAAAGTGGGTGTTGTTATTACAACACCTCTGCCTACGCCTTCGGGGAATACAGGCGTGAGCATATGTATGTATTTTTTTAAATAGTAATTATTACAAAGAATAAATATAAGACTCTTCGTAATATTTATATAGGATCGTTTCTCCTTAACTCTTTGTAATCACTTTCGTCCATACTCAGTGCTAATGTGATTCATACAACTCTACATCGGTTCGCTGTGGGGTCTGTGTAAATAGACTTACTGCTTGCTTACTACAAGGAGTCTTACATTATAAGATAGGATTGACAATTTTTTTTTACTGAATGAGTTTAGTTCAAGACATTACGATTGTAAAATAAACAACATATATGCTCACGCCTGTATTCCCCGAAGGGGTAGGCAGAGGTGTTGTAATCACAACACACACTTTTCACCGAAGATGATTAAGTGCCAACGTGAAGGATGGTGAGTCCATCGCCGTCTCAGACACTTTACATACGTCATTGAATTACTTCTCAGACATATGCAGGTTTCCTCACGATGTTTTCCTTCACCGTAAAGCACGTGGTGTGAAATCACTGTACATAAGTTTTTTAGAAAAACTCATTGGTACAGGCCCCGCTGGGATTCGAACGTGCGTCGCTTGCGTAGCAGGCGACTGCTCAAACCACAAGGCCACCACGGCTCTTCAAATAAACAAATGTTTGAATAAACGTTTCTTTCTGAGTATTTTCTATGCCAGCACGTGAGTTAGATTTGTTTTGAAACTACCAGACGCCTTCTTTCTTTCTTTGAAGTATTAGCTGTGCCTTGGGGTTTTAACCGCGTAGATTTAATTTTATTCCCACTGAACCCCAAATGTTTTTTTTAAATAAACATAGCCTAAGTTACTCCTTGTAAAATTAGCTACCCGCCAGTGAAAGTCCCGCTAAGATTGGTCGAGCCGTTTCGGAAATTACTCGGAATAAACAAACAGAAGTTGAGATAATTTAAAAAAAAAAAATTATGTCAGTATCGTATATAATTACTTTAATATGCTTTTAGTGAAAAACTGTGAGTTTGGAATTACAAACAGACACTTCAATTTTATTTATCTGTAATATAATACCTATAGATTAATATAATATATAGATTTGACAGCAGCTATTCCGCCAATGTCAAGTGATTGTTAAGAAAAGAAACTTGTAATTTTTTTTAAATCTGTGGAGGTATCCATTGGATTCCTTTCAACAAATCAACTTGCTTGTCGATATTTAATTAATTATCTATTCTACCAGACGCTTGGAGTGGGTGGTTTACAGTGACGTAGAGGATTGCGTCATTAGTTTCCCGACGTACCTAGTACGCCTGCGCAATGAATCACTTACCTATTGACTTAGCACCCCTGCAAAAAGTATGTAACTGTATTTTTGCGAAAAAAATATTAATGAATGTCCTTTCCTTTCCTTTATTTACTCAATGGCGATGAGCTTAAGTAAAACTATTCCGCCAATGTCAAGTGATTGTTGAGAAAAATATCTAATTGTTAAAAATATCTTGATGAATGTCACAGATAGGTGTAATTTAAAACGATCTATTCAATGCGACAGTAAAATGGTATGTATCTTTTCAGCGATATTTTAAATAATGGAATTATAGAGATATTTTTAGGATGAATGTTATGATACAGGTATGAATGTTGGACAAAAATATTAATGATCAGATTGTAATAAGTAAGTATAACCCAATGGTGAATGGGTTTGAAGTAAGGCCAAATATACTACAGTATTTTACCTAAGTTTCTTATTAATAACTAAACAGTAACAGAGATAGAGTTGATTTCATAAAATTCTCCGATCTAGTTAGCAAATGAATTCAATTCTTTCAGCAAAAACTTCAGACTGTACTTACACCACTTTTCTTTTGGCGAGACCGTATTCCCTTATTGAATGTGACGTCACGGAATTCGACCAATCAAAATGCCTGATTTACATCGCGCAAGCAAAGTTTTTCCTCCCAGTTACTATAAATAGGAAGGATCAGCTTATATTATCGGGAAGTCCAAAGCTACGTGGTGAACCGGTTGTGATAGGGGGCCGGCCTAATCCCCTGTCGCCTGAATACGCTATAAGTGCTGTATGAGTTCAATGACAATGGGAAACGAAAAGTTAAACAGACGCCAATAAAACTTGAGAATCAATCTCACAAATACCACCGTAGCTTCTTTGACTTCCTTTTATTAAATTAAGATTTTTTGAGACTTTTTCACAGGGTGTTTGTTTTTAATTCGGTTTTTACCATTTTATTATTTCAACTATATCAATACAGTAAATAAAATGTAAGTGTCTGTTTGTATTACTGTATAAAAAAAAATCTTTAGGTTTCCGCTGGTCACCCTTAAAATTTAAAAATAAAAATTTACTCTACCCGGGTAAAACCGTGGAGCACAGCTAATCATTCCATAGCATTCCACACCGTTATTTTAAGATAAAAATGACGAAGTTTTCGTCAAAATCAACCCGATTATACATTTCAACTTCCTGCAATAAAGGTATTTATACACAGGTGTAATTAATGCCTTAGAATCTTCTAGCAAATAACCTTTGGGTGATGAAGAGATAGATATGGCCGGTATCGACTATGTGTTACATATTATAACAGTAAATAACATATTAGTGAATTTAGTTGTGTGACATAACTATTTAGAAAAACTAATAGGAACGCTGAACGTTATGAACTTACGTCACATACGTTGTAGACGGCTACGCAAACCACTTGGCCACTATGCCTCTTCTGTGTATGGTTTCTTAAACGTTAAAACAGGGAATATCCAGAGCTGTATTTTTTATATGCTCACGCCTGTATTCCCCGAAGGGGTAGGCAGAGGTGTTGTAATCACAACACCCACTTTTCACCGAAGATGATTAAGTGCCAACTTGACAGATGGTGAGTCCATCGCCGTCTCAGACACTTTACATACGTCATTAAATTACTTCTCTGAAATATGTAGGTTTCCTCACGATGTTTTCCTTCACCTTAAAGCACGTGGTGTGAACTCACTGTACTTGAGTTTTTTTAGAAAGTCTCATTGGTACAGGCCCCGCTGGGATTCGAACTTGCGTCGCTTGTGTAGCAGGCGACCACGGCTCTTATCGGAGGGCCATCAGAGCTGTACTTATGATAAATACATAAATATTTGGTCCCAGTGCAGATCGAACCAGTCGTCGCGTCTTCACAGGTATAAACAACCACCATAAACGATTTACTATTGCAATCAGACGACTCAGGCCATTAGTGATTATTTTTTTCATTTTTGCTCTGTAATTTCTTTATTTATCGACATATATTGTTAGGAATTTGGAGGTAAATGAAAAGCTCTTTTCTCAATCAGTATTTATTTCAAACATACTTAATATTATAAATAGGAAAGTTTTGTTTGTATGTAACGAATATTCACCGAAACTATTGGACCGATTATATATTTTTTTATCCATATTAATAAGCTAAAATATAACTGAGTAACATACGCTATAGTTTTATTCGAGTTAAATAAGGGATGCCTAATAAAACGTGGGCAAAACCGAAGACGGAAGGTAAGTAGTTAGTAGCAGTATACCCGCGTAATGTAGGTTCAGGCACCAAATAAACTGAATTCAGGCACCAAAAAGTGAGAAAGGGAGAAACATTAAATTATTTCTCCCTTGAGGGTTTTATTTGTGTACATATTGTGTGGATACTTCAAGTAAAATGACTTCAACCAATTGTACACCGTAGTAGAGCTAATTTGCTAGATTTTGTCATAGAGATCCGATCTCTACTTTCACAGACCATAATTCTGATCTTCAAAAATATGATGTGATATCATATGGTAGTACTTAACTGAGTAGTACCGGAGTAAAAATTGTGGAAAATATAAAGAACAAGAAATGCATATATTTTTCTTAAAAATCTATACAAAATGTATTATGAATAGAAAATGTCAATTCTAGAACCAGGTACATTCAGCATAACTTTCCTGCTAAATTCATCAATTTGGCTACGAGAGTCGTTATATTAGTACCGACGATAATACTAAATCCATACTACCAATTTTAACATTACCTAAATAAAACAAAAAAGAACATGGACTTTTTAATGTACAAAGTTTTTTAATGTAATTACAACAAAAAAATATTAATCTATGGTTATATAGTAATCTAGGTTATATTGTACTGTTGATTGGCAGAGTTAAAAAAGGAAAAAAAAAACACGAATAAAAAGTACAAAAGGAAGTCAAATCAGCTACTACCGTGTGGGTGAAACCGAGGTCTCTCTTTATCATTTTCTTGACATATTTGACATTATTATTTTTACCATATATGATTGCTTGATTACGCTTCAACATATCTGATGGCAGGGAATTAAGACCGGCTCCCCGCCAACACCGGCTTACGTAGTAGCTACGGACTTCCCGAATGCCTTATGAACTAGCTTGTATATATAGTAATCGCCACAGAAAACTCTGGTAGCGCGATTTAGAACTTGAATTTCATTACGTTTTTTCTCTAAATAGCCGACCTTAATTTCAAAATCTAATTTCAATTCAAATCAATTCATAACGAGCTAGTTGTTCAAATAAATATCGTAGTTACAATCAGCTTGTGTTATAAATAAACAAAGGTTTAAGATTTTTGACGTTTCATATGGAATTTCATGTAGAGTGACAGAGACGGTGAGAAAACCAACGAAATCGTAGATGACGTTTGATTTCAATTGGCTCCCTAGCGCTCTCACGTATCTTATTTACAGTTTTGGCTCTACAAACTCTCCTTTGTATTGATTTTCAAAGTGAGATGGTGAATTCATCATTGAAATAAAGTAGAGACGCGTATATCTTGACTGGTCACGTCCTGTAATTGCAAATGGTGAAATGGGTGAATGACTGGTAATATTTCGTTTAAAAATAGCGTTGCTTTCATTTTCTTATTATATAGCTACAAAATTTCAAAATTTTAAGCTAATGCTAGCGTCCTTAAAGAAGCTACTATTGAAATAACGATTATTTCAAATAAAAATTAAAGTTAACACTTTTTAAGCTATCAAATATTTTATTGATATTTCTATTGAGTAAATAACTATGAATTTATGTTTTTTTTAAATTAGTTACGCTCGATTCAAATTATTATTTAAATAGACGTAATGATTAAATGTGTATTGTATGTAAATCAATAACTAAAATTGAAATAATTTGGGAAATATTTTTTAGAGGTAGGGCAATTATTTTCCCTAGAAAGTCAAGAAGGACCAAAGACAATAGAGAATAATTACATTGATACATTCTCTTTGGTATATATATTTCAGAAAATGAATAACACGGACACGGAAAATGGCGGGCCTGATTTGGTAAATTTGTGCTTTGTGTAGTGATTTTTTCAAGAAATTCGTGTGCCTAGCGACTCGTCAATACTACGTAAATATTCAATAAACTATTGAATCTACTATTCCAGTAAGTATTGATTGTTGCAATCATAAAATTAAAAGTATTATTGTTTAAAATAGAAACACCGAATAAATTTGGTGTTGCAAGAAATGTGTATAGATCAGAATTTTTTTAATTTCCCATGTTATCATTTTGTGAAAATGTTGTCAAGTGCATAATTTGTTTGTTTTCTTACGGTTGTGATTTAATTATGGATGAGTTTTCTACAATAAATCGTGCAATAGTTGCACACGTAGTTGCTCCGAGGCAAAATGGCAGGATCTTCATATACTTAACACATTGCCTTTGACGGAATAAATGAAAAGTACGAAGATTCTAGTCCACCCTTAACAGAATTTCTCAAAAATTGGTCTATATACTCAGAAATTGAGAGATTGATTGAAGAGCATTGATTGATTACATCTTATACACTATCCCCCGCGGCTTAACTCGCGTAAAGAAAGATGTATATAATGTTATTGTTCATATATAATTATTCGAAAAAAAATTCAGGTATGTTTAATATTAATATGTGGAACTGCCATACTTTAGTAGATAACTAAGTTAATATTGACATTTGAAAAATATTTTGGACCATAATATGGTACAAAATATTTTTGCAATGTGTGTAAATGTGAATTAATATTATTTCTATTTATATTTCATGGGTGGCCTGCAGTCCCGTAATGTTCTTTTTTAAATTAAAAAGTAGCCTAAGTTGCTCCTTGTAACATTAGTTATTCCCAGTAAATGTCCTGGTAAAATCGGTCCATCCATTTCGGAGATAAGCCAGAAAAGACAGAGAATAATTATTAAAATTGTTTTTTCAACTTAGTATTGTGTATACTTTCATAAATGTATATAGTGAGAAGCTGTTATTTTGGGGATTATAAACAGACACATCTTTATTTATCTGTATAGATATAGATTAAAGGTTAAAACATTTGGTCATAATATTCCGTTATTGTGTAAAAAAAATATTAATATAAGTTATTGCAAATCTATTTCAGGAAGTGATCAATCATGTCTGATGAAGAAACTGTGCCTGAGAGCAGCCAACAAATGCTGACAGCTGAATATAAAGATGGTGAGGTGTAATCAATCTTATAACATTTTACTGAGGACTTCTTGAGCTATCTGCTAATCAAAGCCTAAAATAGGTCAAGTTTTAGAGCTTAACTGGCACGAACAGACGGACATACAAAAAAATAAACCTATACATCTATGTCTATACATTGATATCTATATCTATACAGATAAATAAAATAGAATTTTTTTTTTTTCACGATAGGCAAATTTTAAAATTTTTTCTCCATATGTCTATCTGTCAGCTAATCTCCGAAACGACTGGACTGATTTTAACAGAACTCTCACTGGTATGTAGCTAATGTTACAAGGACTAACTTAGGCTACATTTATTTAGAAAAAACAAAGGGGTTCCACAGGCCAGGAATGAAATTAAGTCTATGCGGGTGAACCTGCAAGGCACAGATAATCTTATAGCATTCTACCATGGACTTCTTGAGCTATCTGCCAGTTGAAGCCCTGTTAAAATAGGGTAAGTTTTAAAGCTTAACCAGAACTAACAGACAGACATACAGAAAAACATATTTAAATTAGTTTTTTAGTGTAAAATGAGAAATAATTTAAAAATTGGTATGCCCAAAATCACCTGAACTTGGATATCAATGTGGTCACTCATAGGTAACTAACTAATTGCAATAAAATTTATGAATATGAATATGATTTGTATTTAGCATTCAGCCTAACAAGTATATACAAAATTCAAAATATCTTTATTTGATTAGACTTTTACCAAAGTCATTCAAATCGTCAGAATGACATAATTATACAGTATTATACATGCTACCGCCAGGTTCGGAAGGTTGCTTTTACTGAGAAGAACCTGGCAAGAAACTTGGTAATTACTCTTTAAAAAAATAAATGTTATTTTGCATTTTTGAGTAATACAATACAAATCATAAAAAGTATACATAAGCCCATGGACACAGTTCCTATATATTATGGTATCTAATGACTATTCAACATTTGGAGTCCCGATTGCCTACGGTAATCGCATTTCAACACACTCTCTTTGTTCCCCCTTCTTTGTCCCTGAGCTATCTATTTGTTACACCACAGCCGTGGTGGGATCATTGTCAGAGGCATGTTGTGTGTGTCTATACCAAAATTCAAAATATCTTTATTTGATTAGACTTTTACCAACATACTTTCAAATCGTCAGAATGACATAATTATACAGTATTATACATGCTACCGCCAGGTTCGGAAGGTTGCTTTTACTGAGAAGAACCTGGCAAGAAACTCAGTAATTACTCTTTTCAAAAGAAATTGTATGTCTATATACTTAATCTGCCTACCTACCTACTTATAGTTTATGCCCTCTGAAAATCCAATGCACGCCCCTGATCATTATCTTCATCTGTAATAGTTGTGGGGTCAATGTTGGTGGCTGAGGTGGTTGGGGTCCGGCAAGGGTTGCAGTGTTGGTACACACGTCAGATGCAACACTCTCGAATCTGAATAGCTGTTAATGTGGAATTACAAGCACTTTGACTCTGGAGACATAGACCTTTTCAATAACAGTCTGAGAGAATTTAAAAATGGTATTATTACTAAACTGTCAAGTTGAACCACAGATTGTAGATTGGATTTTTAAATGTAGCTTAAACAATATCGTTATGTTAAGTAATGCATGCTGTGATTTCCTATAATTGAGGAAACATATATATTGAAACCTTTTTGTATTATTAGTTCTAAGCTTGTAATTATGTATTCCTTGTTGGAAGTCCAAATTAAATAAATAAATTACAAGCACTTACATTTTCGTTATGTGTGTTTTTATATCACTATAATTCTTAAATCTTATCTTTTTCAGGTCAACTTCAAATAGTGGAAGTCACACCAATTGATAAGGTTGATAGTAAGGTATGTTTGCGACCTTCATTGTATACTAGCTCTGCCCCGCGGTTTCACCCGCGTTGACTTAAATTTTAGGGGTGGCCCATGGGACCCTAATTTTTTTTTAATATAGTATATAGCCTAAGTTACTCCTTGTGACATTAGCTATAAGCCAGTGAAATCTCGATTAAAATAGACAGAGAAATAATTTTAAATTAGTTTTTTCTATATCTGTACTGTGTAAATATGCATTTAGTGAAAAGCTGTTATTTTTGAATTACAAACAGACACTTCAGTTTTATTTATCTGTATAGATTTTCGCTGTACATTTTAAGATTTGAGTTTATGCTTAATTATTTAATAATAATATTTAACCAGATGAAATTGTACTGGAAATACAAGTAATAATAGAATAGATCTCCACATATATGTATGTATGTATATCATATTTTAAGGTATTCATTATATTTTTATAACATCCAGTTTTCTGGTATACAGTATATTTTTGTATTTATGAATAAATATTTTGAATTTTAGATTTCATATATATAAATTACGTTTTATAAATAATATTTCGTAAATACAAAATCATCATCATCATCTCGTCGGCGCTTGATTCAACCAGATGTAACTGTTCACCTGATTTTTATACGAAGCGACTGCCATCTGACCTTCGCAACCCTTTTAACGAGGGAAATCTGTGATCTAGGTTAAACCAGTTTTCAGATTATTTTTAGGCCTCCGACTGACCTGTAAAGATTGCCAAAAATGATAAATTGGTACCCGGGACCGACGGCTTAACGTGCTCTCCGAGGCACGGAGGGATCTCGGGCGGTCACCCATTCAATTACTGGCTAGGCTTAGGGTTGCTTAACTTCGCTGATCGAATGATATGCGCAACAGCAACTGTGCCACGAGCTCCTCTCATATCATTCATAAAAACAAAATATATTTACTTCAGAGTGAGCAAATCATTGCCATACTTGGCTATCATCTAAGTGATCAGATACAGTATAATAGGCTTTCTTGCGAAGTTTTTGTTTGATGCCTTAAACTATGGAAAGTACCTGTCTTTCTATTGCTGAAACTCTTGTTCCAGCCCGAGACCCACATCCTGCCGGAGCTGGATGGAGAAGATCAGGAACGCTACACCGTCCTCGACACCGACAAGGGACTCGTGCAACTTGATTTGCTCAACTTGACATTTGTCAGGTGAGTAAAGTTCTGAACATGCTTAGCTAGCTGTGCCCTACGATTTTGCCCGAGTACACTTCATTTCATATGTCTGAGAAGTAATTCAAAGACGTATGGTGTCTAAGACGGCGATGGACTCACCATCTGCCACCATGTTGGTACTTAATCGCCTTCGGTGAAAAGTGGGTGTTTTTGTCACAACTCCTCTGCCTACCCCTTCGGGGAATACAGACATGGGCGTATGTATGTACATAATATGCAGGTATCCTCGCCATGTTTTCCTTAACCGTATAGCATGTGGTGTGAAAATACGGCACATACGTTTTCAGAAAAGGTCATTAGGATTCGAAGTTGCGTCGCAGAACACTGATCTGTTGTAATCTGTATATCTTCAATACAGATAAATAAAATTGAAGTGTCTGTTTGTAATTCCAAAATAACAGCTTTTCACTGATTGACTGAAAAAACAAATTATCGAAATTTTTCTCTGTCTATCTGTTCCGGCTAATCTCCGAAACGGCTGGACCGATTTAAAGGGACTTTCACTAGTAGATAGCTAATGTTATAAGGAGTAACTTAGGCTACTATTTTTTTTTTTTAATGCTGGGGCTGGGCAGGGCACAGCTAGTATTCAATAATGTTCATATTCATATATTTATTGCAATTAATTAGTTACAATGATACAACCTAAATATATTTTTAATTATTATTTGTTATACAGGGTTTTGGGGAAAATAGGACAGCTGTTAATATATGTGATAGGGTGTAATATTAGGAAGCAAATAAAATTATAATGACAAAAATATCTTCTTCCGTTTTAGAGTAATTGACGTTCAAACTTGATCATATCATGGCCGTATTTTCGCATAAAAATCAGCGGTAACGTAGAGTTATTCACTTGAAATCGAACTACGTTTTTATTTTCTCACAATAGTTCCTGAAATAATCCCATACAAGCATTTTTCGAAACAATTCACCTTCTCCTTAATTGACCAAGTTCAATGACCCCGTACATAATGTAGGTAAACGCGGCCGCGCGTTCATTCAATCGCTTAAGGCCGCGAGCTCTTCGGCCCTTAGCAACCATAGCCTATAACTACGTTATCGTTGGAGCTAGATATTTTACCACTTCAACACAGTGATATATTCATAAAACCCAACAACTTCTAGAAGACAACTGTTCCTTTTTCTCCTCGTATAATTATTATATATTTGTTCCTATTTTACTTGTTCAGATGTCAAGATGAAGAAGGCACATATCGCCTGATGACCAGCGGAGAGTCAGACGGTGATGGCTCCGAGGCCACGGTCACCTGCGTGCTGCAGGCCAGTGACAATGAAGGTATTTATTTATATACACCACTAAGAAGTCTGTTCGTTTTTCGATTTTATCTTTACATAATAAGAAACTAGCTGTGCCCCGCGGAACCCCTATTAAAAAAAAAAAACAGGATTCCAAGTTACTCCTTGTAATATTATCTATATACCAGTGAAAGTCTCGTCAAAATCGGTCCAGCCGTTTCGGAGACTGCCAACGTGATAGAGGGTGAGTCCATCGCCGTTTCAGCCACTGTGGATACCTGTTTGAATTACTTCTCAGACATATGCAGGTTTCCTCACGCATGTGGTGTGAAATCACTGTACATAAGTTTATTAGAAAAACTCATTGGTACAGGCCCCGGATTCGAACTTGCTCAAGCCCCAAGGCCACCACGGCTGTATTGTCTTAATATATATTGCAAATCACATCATACAGCATTATAAATGTTACCACCAGTTTCGGAAGGTTGCTTTTACATAGAAGAACCTTTTACTCTTTGCAATAAATTACAATATATTGTATGTGTAAGAGCCGTGGTGGCCTCGGGGTTTGAGCAGTCACCTGCTACGCAAACCACGCAAGTTCGAACCCCAGCGGGGTCTGTAACAATGAGGTTTTCTAAAAAAAACTTTTGTGGAGTGATTTCACACCACGTGCTTTACGGTGAAGACAAACATTGTGAGGAAACCTGCGTATGTCTGAGATGTAATTCAAAGACGTATGTATAGTGACTGAGACGGCGATGGACTCACCATCTGTCACGTCGGCACTTAATCAAATTCGGTGAAATGTCGGGGACCCTTCTGGAATGGCGTGAGTATATTTATTGTATGTATGTATTGTAGAGACGGACAACCAGGAGTCGTATGTGATGGTGGAAGGAGAGGAGGGTCCGCTGGTGTTCCTCCAGTCGTCGCTGCAGCCGGCCAATGTGCAGCCCAAACCGCAGGAAAAGGTAGGCTTATAGATCACACTATTTCTATGTCGTTCTGACGATTTGAAAGTACTTTGGTAAAAGTGTAATCAAATAAAGATATGTTTGAATTTGACTTTGTCTTTTAGAAATTGCTTATTTTTGTCTTCAGGAGCCATCCATATATTACGTCACACGTTAATGGGGAGAGAGGGGGTCGACGAAGTGTGACAACGGGGTGGGAGTGGTTCTTAATTTCGTCAAATCACATTTCAAAATCTATTATAATCTTAAGTGTAAATGTCGCCAAACTCATTAATTAATATAATCAACCGTTTTTAGTTTTGTTAATTGTTTGATTTGATGTTATTTTTGTCAAAAATTTATTTAAATGTATATAAAACTGATTTCGGAATCGCTGTTTAAATTCAATAATATCTAAATGTAAATTTACAAAATATGTGACGTCACACTAGGGAGGGCACGAGTAGCTCAGTTGGCAGAGCAACTGCACGGTTTGCAGAGCTCGTGGGTTCGAGTCCCGCCTCGTGTTCGTATTTTTTGACGATTATTGAATTTAGAATATATACATGTGTGTCATGATTAAAAATCGAATAATTCATAATAGCTTATTTTTTCTTAATATCGTATTGTTTCGTTTCGTTCCAGAAAGAGTCCCTCACTCCTGTGGAGATCTTGGAGAGAGCGAAAGCACTACAAAAGGCTAAGTAAGTATAACTTGGGCGATGACGTGATATATAGGTGTCGGAGAAAAAGGAACAGTTGTCTTCTAGAAGTTGTAGGGCTTTATGAATATATCACTATGTTGAAGTCGTAAAATATCTAGCTCCAACGATAACGTAGTTATAGGCTATGGTTGCTAAGGGCCGAAGAGCTCGCGGCCTTAAGCGATTGAATGAACGCGCGGCCGCGTTTACCTACATTACGTACGAGGTCATTGAACTTGGTCAATTAAGGGGAAGGTTAATGGTTTGACAATGATTTTATGGGATTGTTTCAGGAACTATTAGTGGGAGAAAACAAATTAAACACGTAGTTAGATTTCACGTGAATAACTCTACGTTACCGCTGATTTTTATGCGAAAATAAGGCCTTGATATGGTCAACTTTGATCGTCAATTACTCGAAACGGAAGAAGATATTTTATGGCCCGGTACAGAGTAATGAAAGTGATTTATTCAGTTTGAGGCACATATACATATAGACGTACTGACCACCGGTTCAGAAACTAGCCTACTGAGAACAACCGGCAAGAAACACAGCTGGCTTCATGTACATTTCATTACATAGCAAAAAATTATTGATTTAATGTAGCCTAAGTTACTCTTTGTGACATTAGCTATCTGCCAGTGAAAGTCCCGTTCAAATCAGTCCAGCCTTTTCGAAGATTAGCCGGAACAAACAGACAGAGAGAAAAAATTAATAAAAATAAAATGTTTTTTAAGTCTGTATCGTGTATATTTTCATATGCGTTTAGTGAAAATATGTTATTTTAGAATTACACATAAAATATCCATGTCACAATGTTAGTTACCGTACTCCGAAACGGCTGGACCAATTTGTATGAAGTTTTGTGTATAGATCGGGTAGGTCTGAGAATTGGCCAACATCTATTTTTCATACCTCTAAATGATAAGGGTGACCACCCCAAAAAATCTATGGCAATACAGCGTTTGCCGGGCACAGCTAGTATGTATAGAAGATTCACAATAATGAAAAATGGTGAACGTTAATATAGATGTTTAATTCCAGGGCAGCATTAAAATCCACACACAATAGCCGTCGATCACGTCGCAAGCGCAAAAGTGACCTTCCCCCACCGCACGAACTGCTGTCGCTACCTAACTTCAAGCTGTACCTCTACTCCTGCAAACATTGTAATTACAAATGCAACGCCATTAAGGACATGTCTGCGCATAAGGTCAGTGTTATATACAGGGTGCCGGAGAAAATAGGACAGCTGTTAAAATATGTGATAGGGTGTAATTTTAGGAAGCAAATAAAATTATTATGACAAAAATATCTTCTTCCGTTTTCGAGTAATTGACGTTCAAACTTGATCATATCAAGTTTATATATTTTCGCATAAAAATCAGCGGCAACTTAGAGTTATTCACGTTAAATCTAACTATGTTTTTATTTTTTTATCTTCCACTAATAGTTCTTGAAATAATCTCATAAAAGCATTTTTCGAAACCATTTACCTTCTCCTTAATTTACCAAGTTCAACGACCTCGTACGTAATGTAGGTAAACGCGGCCGCGCCATTTAATCGCTTAAGGCCGCGAGCTCTTCGGCCCTTAGCAACCATAGCCTATAACTACGTTATCGTTGGAGCTAGATATTTTACGACTTCAACATAGTGATATATTCATAAAACACTACAACTTCTAGAAGACAACTGTTCCTTTTTCTCCGACACATGTATAAGGCATACATATGCCCACCTCTGTATTCCCCGAAGGGGTAGGCAGAGGTGTTGGAATAACAACACACACTTTTCACCGATCATTAAGTGCCGGTCGCCTGCTAAGTTAGCGACGCAAGATGGAACCCCAGCGGGACTTGTAGGTCTAAAAAGGCCACTTTGGGAGAATCATAATGTGATCCGAATATGATTCATCATCGAAATGACAAAATGGTCACTTAGGTGCAAGTCATATTATGATTCACGAATGATTACAATAATTGTAGATGTTAGTCCCTAACTAACATTGTATGATGCTATTTGTCACAAAAGCAATTCATATTTTGTGGAACATTTCAGGAAATATTAACCATGTTTTTTTCTAAAAGAAACGTATGTACAGTGATTTAACACCACGTGCTTTACGGTGAAGGAAAACATCGTGAGGAAACCTGCATATTTCTGAGAAGTAATTCAAAGACTAGTGTATAGTGATTGAGACGGCGATAGACTCGTCATTTGTCACGTTGGCACTTAATCATCTTCGGTGAAAATGGGGTGTTGTTATTACAACACCTCTGCCTACCCGAATACAGGCGTGAGCATATGTATAAAAATGTTGGTAAATTGTATTCATATGCTTCATATGTTACAACACTTCTGGTTACCCTTTTGGGGACCCTTCTGGGATAGCGTTTGCATATTTATTTATGTTTCAGGCGGCTGAACACGGCGGTAACGTGAAGGCCCGCGCGGGGAACTCTGCGAGTACTTTACAATGTGCCCGCTGCCCTTACCGGGGATCTTCGCATATGCTGGTAATATAAGTTTCTTGCCGTTTGTTCTCAGAAGGCTAGTTTCCGAACTTACTTCGACATTCATAAGTGCCTTACCAGGGCCTAAACTCAATAAATATATACTGTTTTCACCGAGGTGCCAACATGGCAGATAGTGAGTCTATCGCCGTCTCAGACACTATACATGCGTCTTTGAATTACTTCTCAGACATGCAGATTTCTTCACGATGTTTTCCTTCACCGTAAAGCACGTGGTGTGATGTCACTGCACATAAGTTTTTTAGAAAAACTCATTGGTACCCCGCTGGGATTCGAACTTGCGTCGCTTGCGTAGCAGGTCTGCTCAAACTAAATTATTTTCATTTTGTAACTATAAAAAGCTTAGTGTGTATAATTTGTTTGTTCGCAGCTCATGAAACACGTGGCCGATATCCATAGCGAGAAGCAGGAGTTAAGTAAGTAATACGATGGCTTTAATTGACTTAATTTTTATTGACTGGGTGGCTGACGAGGCCATTATTTTGTTTGAAAATAAATATAGTGTCGTAGCTACCTTGGGTGGCACCCGGTGCGGAAGTTGGTGTCACCCCATCGAAAGTAAAAAGCAATTTTATATGAGAAAGGACATGGGTCATTTATTATTTAAAATATTGAATAAATAACAAAACACAATATCTTAATATATATAATTTCCATGTCACAATGTTAGTTACCGTACTCCTCCGAAACGGCTGGACCGATTTGTATGAAATGATGTGTGCAGATCGGGTAGGTCTGTGAATAGGCCAACATTTTTTCATACCCCTAAATGATAAGGGTTACCACCCCAAAAAAATATATGGCAATACAACGTTTTCCGGGCACAGCTAGTTATATATAAATAAGACAGAAAAGGAATTGTTATACAATTATAATGGCATCTAATCTGAAATTACTTACATATATACATACACTCACGCCTGTATCCCATGGGGGTAGGCAGAGACCACCGTTTGCCACATGCTTAGATCCTTACATACTTCTTTCGCTTCATCCACATTCATGCATCTCTTCATACACTTCGGTTACGAGTGCTGCGAATTTGACCTTAATAAATATTATTAATTGTGTCACAGTAGTTGTTCCTTGGACGCCCTCTACCGACACTTCCGGTCACATTCGCTCTATACATTTGTTTCGTAAATCGCCTTTCACTCATCCTTTCGATATGTCCAAACCATCTCAACATATTTCTTTAAATTCTGGTCACCACATCATTCTTCAACTTGCAACTGTCTCACACTATTTTTCATTCGATCTACAATGGTTTTAATTTTTGTCTTTTCTATCCGCAGACATAGTGCACCTAGATTCGGACGAGTTGGCCGAGGCTGATGTGCTGGTGTGCGGCGCGTGCGGGTTCGAGTCCAGCTCGAGGAGTGACTTCAGGAAACATATTGAAGATGTTCACGGCGCTACTACTTGTTAGGATAATTCTAAATGCCTATTTACAAATAGCATTATTACTTATTTGCAGAGATTTCACACCACAGTGAAGGAAAACATCGTGAGGAAATCTGCATATGTCTGAGAAGTAATTCAAAGACGTATGTATCGTGCCTGAGACAGCGATGGACTCACCCTCTGTCACGTTGGCACTTAATCATATTCGGTGAAATGTGTTATTAAAACACCTCTGCTTACCCCTTCGGGAACCCTTCTGGGATGGCGTGAGCATCCCAAAAGCAGTTTTCTAAGGCTTCTCTTAGTATTTTTTGTAAGTTGCCAAAATATTTGATTTGGCAATCGAAATCAACTTATTATAGTAAAATTTACAATCATAAACTAAAAAAATATATTATTCTTACATTAATTAAGCACTGAATACTGCCTTACCTGTGTAAATAAATTATTAGGGTAATTGATACTTTTTTTGTTACGGACATTAATATTGCTTATAAGAAATACATCATATTACAACACTGAACTGAGTTTTTATTAAGCCATCATTAACGTACGTGTGCCGTCATGAATTTTGAGCGCTGACCTAGAAACTAGTATTGTTTTGGGTCTTGAATGGAGCGAGCGCGATCAATACATGTGCAGATATCCCCACTATTTTCGCTGAGCGCTCAAAACTCTTGAAGGCACCTATACACAAACAAAGGATTTTTAAATTAACCGGTTGACAAACCCGAAAATCATCACCGATTTAACTAGGCGTACGCCAGGACCCCGAGTATAAATTTGAAATGTATCAACGTTCACGAATTTCTTTGCGTTTTGTGAAAATAAATATTTTGATATATTTTTAAATTCAATCACAAGCCTCCGAAAAAACATGAATACTTTGAGTCTTGTGAATACGCAACGAAATTACATAGCAATTTGAATTTTTTTTCAGAAAAATCGTAATATCTCTAAAACGGTACGTCATTGCTCAAAATGGATGAAATTTTCACCCCTTTAGGAAGCCCCCGTCTAGAAAAGCTCCACGTATTTAAGGGTCAACCTAGATTTGACCTAGCATGGCCTTGACCTTCGCGATTTCTAGGTCAATCGTTTGTTAACACAATACTGCTCGAAAATAAAAGGGTTAGTGCGAGATTTTCACTGCCGCCGTGACAATAGTGCGTAGGCGCTCTTTTGTGCTTAAAATCATAATAAACCAATTTTCTTTTCATTCGTTTATTTATTTGGAATTTTATATATGTATCTAACATAGAGAATGTCAGCTCCATTGAGCTCGCACATCACAACTCAGGAATCGTTGAACAATCCAAACATTAACCGGAAGAAATCTTTATTTCAATTCAATTCAATTCAAAATATCTTTATTTGATTAGACTTCTTACAAAGTACTTTCAAATCGTCAGAAGGACACAAAATACATTATACATGATTATAAATGTTACCACCGGGTTCGGAAGGTAGCTTTTGTTGAGAAGAACCCGGCAAGAAACTCAACAATTACTCTTTTAAAAAAATATATATTATACAATGTTTTTGGTTACAGTATTTATATCTCATGAATATAAGCCCATGGGCACAGCACAAATAACTTTCGTAAATGTAGCACCGATGCAAAACAACTGTATAAAGTTCGAGTAGTGTTGTGTTTACTATGATTGACCTAGAAATTGTCAAAAGTCAAGGTCATTCTAGGTCAAATCTAGGTTGACCCTTGGGTCCATGGTGCTTTATTAGACGGGGATTTCCTAAAGGGGGGTGAAAATGTCATCCGTTTTGGGCTAGGTCGCACCATTTTCGAGATATTTCGATTTTCCGAAAAAATTTGAAACCATTTTTTAAGTATGTCTTCTTCAGAAAATGTAGTTTCAAAAATGTTTGTTTGTAGTGGATGAAGGAAAGAAGCTATTGATACCTATTTTATACTCAATCACGCGAAAATTTGTTATTTTTTTTATATTTGTATTTTTTTTATATGAACGGAACAATGTCCTTTGGTTATAAAAAATACTGCTTAGACAGAAAAAAACAGCCTATGGATTACGGACATACCATAAATTACCTATTACTTACTTTGAAGATCTGACGTCATCAAAAAAAAATAAGACCTTGTCAAGATACATGGATAGAGAAAAAAAATTCGCTTACTCAAGCCAATATGAATAAAGAAACTATGATACCTCAATCGACGATAAGTATTTAAATCTAATAAGAGTGCATACAACACTATTGGAGAAATTTTATTTAATAATATGATCTATTTTCCATAATAATATTATAATAAGTAGTATATTCATAAAACAAAAAAAAAGCCGTGGTGGCGTTGGGGTTAGAGCAGACGCCTGCAACGCAAGCGACGCAAGCTCTAATCCCAGCGGAGCCTGTACTAATGAGTTTTTCTAAAAAAACTTATGTGCAGTTAATTCACACCACGTGCTTGACGGTGAAGGAAAACATCGTGAGGAAACCTGCATATTTCTGAGAAGTCATTCAAAGACGTATGTATAATGCCTGAGACGGCGATAGACTCACCATCTGTCACGTTCGCACTTAATCAAATTCGGTGAAAAGTGGGTGTTGTTATTACAACACCTCTGCCTACCCCTTCGGGGAATACAGGCGTGAGCATATGTAAGTATGTACAAAAACAAATAGCGATATCTTACCATAAACAAACAATCAGGGGCCCTACCATGACCTCTTATTACCTTGATAGTTTTACTCTTATTATGAGACAGATGTATTTGACGTGTATACATCTGTCACTGTCACACAACTTTAATAACATTGCAATAAGACCTCATGGTCAGGCCCCTGTATAGGTGTCGCAATTTAAAAGAACTACCCTCATGTTACTGTTATAAAATCGCTGAGATCTTCCTGAACCGAGCTGTTCATGGAAAAACTCCTTCAAGTTTATTTTGTGCTGTGTATGTTAAAATGATTCACTTATTAATAATTTCTTCTAATAAATAAATAATCTGACATTCTTTATATATGGTCAAAAGGCAGTAATATTTAATCTATATTATCTGTGGTCAGGGCAATGTGATCTTCTCTCCAATTAAATAAAAGACAATAATCCTTATATATATTTATTCATCAGTCAATTCAAACATTTCATCTCCGTATAATTATACAGTTCTTACTAGGAAAAAGACTATAAATTCACTGTACATTCTTACAATTTATATGATAACTAGCTTCGTAGCGTGATTATACAGAATGTCGGGGAAAATAGGACAGCTGTTCAAATATGTGATAGGTTATAATTTTACGAAGCAAATAAAATTATTATGACAAAAATATCTTCTTCCGTTTTCGAGTAATTGACGTTCAAGGTTGACCATATCAAGACCTTATTTACGCATAAAAATAATCAGCGGTTCACGTGAAATCTAATTACGTGTTTAATTTTTTTTCTCCCACTAATAGTTGCTGAAATAATCCCATAAAATCATTTTTCAAAACCATTACCACAACCTTCTCCTTAATTTACCAAGTTCAATGACCCCGTCCGTAATGTAGGTAAACGCGGCCGCGCGTTCATTCAATCGCTTAAGACCGCGAGCTCTTCGGCTCTTAGCAACCATAGCCTATAACTACGTTATCGTTGGAGCTAGATATTTTACGACTTCAACATAGTGATATATTCATAAACCCCTACAACTTCTAGAAGACAACTGTTCCTTTTTCCCCGACACTTGTATATAGCCTTCCTCGATAAACTGAATAAATCATTTCATTGATTCCACTCAACATTAAACCTTTGTAATATAAGACCATGTCGTTTTCCTTACTTATATCTAACTAGTCGTGCTTCGCGTTTTCACCCGCGTATACTTTAACTTAACTAAATTCATGAGGGGCCCGGGGAACCCAAAATTTTTTTTAATGAAAAGTAGCCTTAGTTACTCCTTATAGCATAAGCTATCTGCCAGTGAAACTCCCTTTAAAATCGGTCCAACTGTTACGAAGACTACCCGAAACTAACAAACAGGGAAAAAATATTTGTTTTTTTGATCAATACTTTCATATGAATCTAGTGAAATATTGTTATTTTAGAATTAAAAACAGACACTTCAATTGTCTGTTCGGAGTATGATAGTTTGATGGGTAAGGTGAAGAAAAGAAAGGTGAATTTAAGAGTAAGTTATGATTTTAAGAAGAGAAAGAAAAACATGTTGTTAATAGTTGTAAATATGGTAAGAATTATGTTGTTGAAGTTGTTATTCTTTATGTTGTAAATTGTTGGAATGTCTGAGGACAGACATTATTTTCAGAAGGGCAGTGTGGAAAGAGGTTTTATTTAAGAATGATAGGCAGCGTGTGATCGGTAAGAATAGAAGAAATAAGATGTGACAGATGACAGAACGATGGTGGACGACGTGAAAGACGGACGACGAAAGACGTATTTATTATTTAAGATGTTTATTTAAGTTGTTATAATTAGAAGACAAAGTAAAGAATATTTCAGGTAAACCTTTATATTTAATTTATTTCAATCCCACAACTTTTGGGATCAAATTATCGTGTCGCTGTGTTTGTTACCAAACTCCTCCGAACCTGCGGGACCGATTTGTATGAAATTTAATGTGTATATCGGGTAGGTCTGAGAATCAGGCAACATTTTTCATACCACTAAATGATTTCATCTGTATAGACGTCCATAATGTTAGAATATCATTGTATGAATTATATCTAGATATATATAACTCAAAGGTGACTGACATAGTGATCTATCAACGCACAGCCTAAACCACTGGACGGATCGGGCTGGAATTTGGCATGCAGGTACATGTTATGACGTAGGCATCCGCTACGAAAGGATTTTGATCAATCTACCCCCAAGGGAATAAAATAGGGGATGGAAGTGTAGGCTACTTTTAATTAAAAACTTATAACGCGGGTGAAACCGCTGGTTAGATCTTAAAATGGTAGTTAACTTACTGATTAAGTGACATAATTATAGCTACGGGCACTTCCTCTCCAACTGTCCCTTGCCACCCTCGTCGTACTCCTGGGAAGAGATCCACATCTGCTGGAAGGACCCGATCGATGCTAATATTGATCCACCTGGAAACATACAAATATATCGATATCTATATGAGCCAGGAGGAGCTCGTGGCACAGTTGATATTGCGCATATCATTCGATCAGCGAAGTTAAGCAACCCTAACCCTAGTCAGTAATTGGATGGGTGACCGCCAGAGATCCCTCCGTGCCTCGGAGAGCACGTTAAGCCGTCGGTCCCGGTTGCCAATTTATCATCTTTGGCAATCGTTACAGGTCAGTCGGAGGCCTAATATAGTCCGACAACTGCGAAAGGTTGCGAAGGTCAGATGGCAGTCGCTTCGAATAAAAATCAGGCGATCAGCCACATCGGGTTGAATCAAGTGGCGACCCCAACAATGTCAGGGAGATGTTGATGTAACTCACCGATCCAAGCGGCGAACCGCCTCTCGGTGGGCGAGGGGGCGGCGTGCGTCTTGAGGCGGTGCGAGGAGGGCGCCCGGGCGGCCAGGTCGCGCGCGAGGCGGTCGGGCCAGCCGGCCGCGGCCGCCAGCCCGCCCGCCGCCACCACGGCGCCCCACAGCGCGGGCCGCGCGTCCGCGTCGCATGCCGCCGCCGCTGCACACACTGGTAACAACACCCACCAATCTCACCTTTAAACTAGCCCGATCGGTTTAAAATTGACAATATGTCATACAAACTTTCATTCCCTATTTTGTCCCCTTGAGGGTAAAATTTATGAAAAACCTTTCTTAGCGGATGCCTACGTCATAACAGGTACCTGCATGCCAAATTTCAGCCCGATCCGTCCTGTGATTTGGGCTGAGCGTTGATAGATCACATACGAGCAATTCTTGTATATATATAGAATCTGAATCTCGGAAACGGCTCCAACGATTTTCATGAAATTTTGTGTATGTGTATTTAGCTAGGTTTAATTTTTGGATAACATGTTTTCAGGCACTGAAAAACACATACAATATCATTACAATACGACTGTAAATTTCGCTCGCTCAGACGTGAGATTTCCAGCCTACGGGACGACAATAAAACTAGGGTACCGCGGATCGAGATACACGTTCACCGTTAAAAAAATCATTTTTTTTTCAGCATTCATATATGAGATTAAGTCATTGGTCAATCAGGTTTTATACTATATGCTAGGATGAACGCAGCTTCAAAACCCGAAAAATCTTCATTAATAAAGGGCCGAGAAAATCGCGTGTCCATGGTGTCTCCGAGGGAATCGGCGCGAGTGGCGACAGGGATACAAAGGGGAGGGGTGGGACATTACTTTTACATACCCAGATGAGCCGCTCCCAGCGAGTGGTCGAACAAACACTCTGTGAGCTTGAACCTCTCGGGACCGAAGTCCTGGTGGTACCCGCCGGGGAATTCGTAGTGTACTCCGGGTACAGACGCCGCTGTGCGCTCGTCGTAAGGACTCTCCGATATCTATTACACAAAACATTGATGCTAACGCAATTCCAGAATATACAGGGTGTTGGAGAAAAAGGAACAGTTCTCTTCCAGAAGTTGTAGGGTTTTATGAATATCACTATGTTGAAGTCGTAAAATAGCTCCAACGATAACGTAGTTATAGGCTATGGTTGCTAAGGGCCGAAGGGCTCGCGGCCTTAAGCGATTGAATGAACGCGCGGCCGCGTTTACCTACATTACGTACGCGGTCATTGAACTTGGTCAATTAAGGAGAAGGTTAATGGTTTCGAAAAATGGTTTTATGGGATTATTTTAGAAACTATTAGTGGGAGAAAAAAAATAAAAACGTAGTTAGATTTCACGTGACTAACTCTACGTTACTGCTGATTTTTATGCGAAAATACGGTCTTGATATGGTTAACTTTGAACGTCAATCACTCGAAAACGGAAGACGACATTTTTGTCATAATAATTTTATTTGCTTCCTAAAATTATACCCTATCACATATTTTAACAGCTGTCCTATTTTCCCCGACACTCTGTATAAACCTAGTGCGAGTTTTCTTAAAATCGCCGTCACATGTCATCGCGTTGTCGTAAACGCAGATTTGTATGGGCTCACAATAGTGTCATCATTAGACCGACAGATGTCGCTGTTTCGATCCTATACAAATCTGCGCTTACGTCGACGCGGATAAAATAAAGCCTATGTTACTCGCTGATGATGTAGCTTGAATGGTTAAAGAATTTTTGAAATGGACACATTAGTTTTTGAGTTTATTCATTACAAACATACACACAAAAATACAAATCTTTCCTCTTTATAATAGTAGTGTAGAAAAATCATAATAACACATAGGCTACAATTTATACTCATATTGTAAGAATTGTCCAAAATATGAAGATAAGACAAATCCTGCCCAGACGGAGTCGCGGGCATACATACGTATGCTCACGCCTGTATTTCCCGAAGGGGTAGGCAGAGGTGCTGTAATAACAACACCCACTTTTCCCACCAGATGATTAAGTGCCAACGTGAGAGAGGGTGAGTCTATCGCCTTTATATTTCTTTGAATTACTTCTCAGACCATATGCAGGTTTCCTCACGATGTTTTCCTTCACCGTAAAGCACGTGTGAAATCACTGCACATAATTAAAAAAAAAACTCATTAGTGCAGGCCCCGCTGGGATTAAAACTGCCAAACCCCAAGGTCTCTTATATTGTATAAAAATGGTGGTGTATACCTGTGCGACGCAATGGCAGAAGTCTTCATATTGTCTCTGTATCATGTATTGTTGCCAGGAGGCAGTCAGTCCGGTAGGCAGTGGCTTCAGTGTATACCGACCGCGCTCCCGTTCGCGGATCACCTCCTTACTCTAATAATAAAAAACAAAATATCTGAGTCTGTTTGCATATCCAAATTGATTCATCATCGTCCCTGGTCTTATAACCCGATGTGGCTGATCACCTGATTTTTATACGAAGCGACTGCCATCTGACCTTCGCAACCCCTTTAACGAGGAAAATCTGTGATCTGGGATATAATAGTTGTCAGACTATTTCAGGCCTCCGACTGACCTGTAACGATTGCCAAAGATGATACATTGTCAACCGGGACCGACGGCTTAACGTGCTCTCCGAGGCACGGAGGGAACTCGGGCGGCCATCCATCCAATTACTGGCTAGGGTTAGGGTTGCTTAAGGATGACGGGTCGCTCACTTCCCTCTATAATGGTTGAGGAGGGCGATGGCTGGCATTCTCGTCTTACTCGTGAACAGGTGCTGCTAGTGGGGGCTGGTCATCTCAAGCTACACAATTATTCGTAGTACTTATTTTAAGTTTTAATTTTTTTTTTATATAAACTTTTGTGTACTGGAACTGTGTCCATGTACTTATATATATTTTTTATGATTTGTATTGTATTACTCAAAGCTGTAAATTTTATTTTTTAAAAGAGTAATTACTGAGTTTCTTGCCAGGTTCTTCTCAGTAAAAGCAACCTTCCAAACCTGGCGGTAGCATGTATAATCCTATATAATCGTGTCTTTCTGACGATTTGAAAGTTCTTTGTAAAAAGTCTAATCGCATAAAGATATTTTTGATTTGATTTGAGCTGATCGAATGATATGCGCAATAGCAACTGAGCCACGAGCTCTTCATATATCCCAATTGATTGCCTTACACTAAGTGCATACGAAAGTATAAAAAAATTGTATATAGACAGAATATAAAATAGAAGTAATACCACATTAATAGCTTTTCACTAAACGCCTATCAAAGTATACGGGCTACTAACATACAAACATTTTTTTTAAATTGTTGTCTGCCTGTCTGTCTGTCCCGGCTAATGTTTGAAAAGACTATTCTGTATTCTATTTACAATAGTTTTTGCAGCACACGCATAAATAGGTTTTCTTTTTTACAACTTGGGTTACATAACCGCAATTTTTCGCTATACCAAATTTTTTGCCTATTACCTTCCTCAAAAAATGGACTACAACTATATTTTATTTTGCGTTCAAACAAACAAACTCTGCTTTATAATATTAGTATAGTAGTAACTCACCGCAATACTGTATATAGGCAGCATCTGTATATGCATATTGTTCAGCATGTTGCGAGCCTGCGCCACCAAATGATCGCCCCCTATCGGGGACCTCACCGCTGCACTGACTAGCGCATACCTGAAATAAACCAACATCTATATCTAAACATATAGGTAAAATTAAATTGTAGTGTCTGTTTATAATTCCACATTAAAAGCTTCTCACTAAACGCATATGAAAGTATAGTATAAGTCTTCATGTCCCCTGATCTAGAATTAAGCATTCAAGGACTCAAGGTCACCATTCAAAACTGTGTTTACAATCACTTTCACTTTATCTTCTTAGAAGGTTAGTTTCCGAACCGGTGGTCCAATACAATTCAATCAATTCAAAAATATCTTTATTCGATTAGACTTTTTACAAAGTACTTTCAAATCGTCAGAAAAACACGATTACATAGGATTATAAATGCTACTGCGGAACTATTAAAAAAATAATTTTACAACTTTGAGTAATACAATATAAAACATAAAAAATATATATATACGGATATGGACACAGTTCCAGTGCACAAAAGTCAATATTAAAAAAAAAATTAACTAAAAGTTAGTACTACGAATAATTGTGTAGCTAGAGATGACCAGCCCCCACTAGCGGCACCTGTTCACAAGTATGACGAGAATGCCAGCTATCGCCCTCCTCAACCATTATAGTCCATTCTTCGACATTCATAAGTGGGCTTAAAATACATAAATAATTTCATTTCCACTCACCCATCAATAACAGGCACCGCAGACGTCTGACTGGCTCCAGCATCCACCACAAGGGCAGTGGACTTGCCATTAGCGAATGCTGCAAGCACAGCATTCTTCACTAAGAAGAATGCAGGTGCTTGGTACTTCTCAAAAAGCAGTTCTGCCAACTTCTCCCTGGCCGGGCGAGTTGTCCACACGGCTTCTGTAAACAGAGCTGGGTGGTGCTCTGATGGTGACCGGATTACCTGGAGACAAATGTGTAATTTATATGATGGACTAGCTATACACGGAGGAAACCAAGGTTGTAGTAGTTCGCTTTAAATTCAGGAAACCCCTAATTTTTTTAAAGTTGAATTTGCCTAAGTTATTCCTTGTTACATCAGCTATCTGTCAGTTAAAGTCCTGTTAAAATCAATCAAGATATTTGAGAAATAAGCCACAACAAACAGAAAAACAGATGGACATCTGAAAAGATGGTTGTGTTAATTATTTTGTGCTTTCATAAATGCACTTTATTTGCCTGTATAAATTTAACATATGCAATAATTACCTTAGCATAACAATAGTCAAGCATCTTCTCAAACAAGTCCCAGTTGTCAACTTGTCCATCTTTCATGTATGTCTGTACTTCCATGCCTGAGCGCGGCACATGGAGCTCGGTGACGTCAATATAATGACGCATCTCGCCACCAGCTTTTGTGCCTGGAAAAAAATTGTGCCCTTATGTTGGTGCTTAATCATATACCAGGTGTCAGTGAAAATAGGACAGCTGTTAAAATATGTGATAGGGTATAATTTTAAGAAGCAAATAAAATTATTATGACAGAAATATCTTCTTACGTTTTCAAGCAATTGACATTCAAAGTTGACCATATCAAAACCTTATTTTGTCATAAAAATCAGTGGTAACATAGAGTTATTCACATGAAATCAATAATCCAAATAAACAAGTTTATTTACCGCTTAATGTAGGCAAACATGGCCACACATTCCTTGAATCGCTTAAGGCCGATAGCTCTTTGGCCCTTAGCAACCATAGCTAGATATTTTACCACTTCAATACAGTGATATATTTAAAAAAAACCTACAACTTCTAGAAGACGACTGTTCCTTTTTCTCCAACCCCCTATATATATATATACATAAACACAGATGCTGTCGTGAATATTGAAGTGATTAGAACTGCCCATGAGTTTACTTGCCAAAGAAATCCGAAAAAAATTATTACTGTCGTTCAAAGGAAGCAGTCATACATAATGCAACTTAGCCCCTGTCACATGAGACTTAAACATATCTGGCGAAATGTGGGCGACCTATAAGTATACCTCGGCTCACCCCTTTGGAGAATACAAGCGTGTATGTACCATAAATGTACTTTACAGAAGTACCTTTCTTATAACCTCAATTGATAAATAACGAAGTTTGTTTACAAAACAAACATTCCTTCTTTATTTCATTATGTAAACAGAAAAAGTTTAATTTAGTTTCCCGACTAACTATTTATTTCTTTTATGTAAGTCATTAAAGATAAAATTACTTAGAAACATCTTTCTCTAAGGAAAACATCGCGTTTTAGTGGGTAAAATAAGTTGGGAAAGACCTACCGCTTTGCGTTACATTTCCATCGGGGACCTTCTCTTCAGCCTCTGGGATGTGTGTAGCTGGTCCAACCCCTACCACAGCAGGAATATCAGCTTTTGGAGTATCTTCCTGAGCGTAGCCCACTCTCAACGAATGATGCCCTGGATCAAACACCAGTGCGCCTATCTCATCACCACCATACAACATGCCGTTTGGGCCACTCATAGTCACAAGCACAGCCCACAGGGCTATTTAACTGATGAAATAAATTATTATTACGATTTTCGGCGCGGGATAAATATTTTTGCCATCAAATTCTAATTGACAAATTACCATAGACAGATAACGCAATATACACAGAATACATCTACCATCGACATCTACAGCCACTATTAGAAAAGTAATGCAAAGGGAACTTTGCATATACAACCAAGTTCATTCCTTAAAAAAAATATTCCATCATAATTATTACTATTTCCGTATGTAATTTTTAAAGCATTTGATTAAGAGGAGACTCATCCAACTACTGCGGTGAGAATATTTTGTATTTTTTTATTTTTTATATGGGTACAGCTCCATTTACAACACATCTGAATATTTTTTCTGTTGTTCAGCTATTTTTGTATTAAGCTGGAGGACAATTTTAAATAATATTCCGAAAGACAGCACGACAATAATTTAATCATAACACAAATTATTTATGCGTAATATCAGCTACATAACACCGAGACACATATTATTTCTATTAATAGGTATATTGTTCAATAACATTACAAACATTGATTATTAAAAGGGCATTCAGACACATTATAGGTGCACGGGGTAAAGTACAAACTTATTACAAAATTATCACCGAGAGATGGCGCTAGGCGGTAATGTAGTGTATTTTATAGTAATGTTCAGTTATTTTATTCAACTTGTCTAATAGTTTCATGATAAATAAAAACAAGTATAGGTAACACAATTTTAGGAACTACAAAAAGGCTGTGTCTTATCTTATGTGTATTTTTCTTAAATGTAAATAAGTAAGATATCCTATTTCTGGGCAAGATGTAATTTTGCAAAGAAAATATGTTCAGTAAAATGTATTTGCAGTGCTAAGCAATAATTTAGTTCTTTAAATAGTTATGCATTAGATAAGGTATTTTATTGCATCAGAGAATAATATAATGTAGGCACATAAAAACTATATGAATAGCCATTGGCAGTATTTATAGTTTCAGAATGACCAGATATAAGATATCTCACTATGATTGTACAAAATATATAGTATGAAATATCTAGTTACCTAATAAGGTATATTTTTTTACCACTACGTACAAACTAGGCACAATAATTACCTACCATTAAAGACGTATATGTAAGAACCAATACTAAAACGTTAGAGATCTTTAGATCACCTTATGCTGGTAATATTATATTTTTTTGAAAATGGCAATGATTTTTTCCCGCCTGATGGTACAGGTGTCGTTATGAGTCTTTGACATATATTCGCGCTCACTCCATACTAGACCCAAAAAAATACTACTGCGAATTCAAGGTCAGCGCTCGTAACTAGTGACGACACCTGTAAGTAATTGTACAGTTGACACGAGACGAGGTGTCTTTTGCGAGTTGTCAACTTATTTTAATCATTTTATGAGTAAAATAGTACTTTGGTAGAGGGTTCAAGTATTGGGTTTTTAAATCTAACATTTATTTAAAGTTATATAATAATTCACGTACAAAAAATGGACACCGATTACGTGACAATATACATATCAATACAGTCTATATAATTAATACACGTAAGTACATCAATATAGAAATATTTGCAGTTATAAAATTGCTTGTGTAAAAAATAGTGGATTGAAATATTAGTAGGTAAAGTACTGCCGTTGAACCCGAATGTAATTGGTTCCATCAAACACTCATATTGATGAACACTCACCTTGAAGATACACGTGAATAACAATGTTCTTTTTCAGAAACGTTATTTAAGTGCATAGGAACAAACACAGTTTAATATTTATATATATATATATATATATATATATATATGGGTATAACTACGAACTATTTAACTACTTGATACAGGCCTTTGACATAAATAGTTCGAAAAATCAAGTTCACATACTATTGTATAATTATTTACTAAACATTATTAGTTGAGTCACGAAGTGAAAGATAAATATTACAGCCATACAAAAGTACACAGTGAATACCGAAGCATATGACATAAAATAAAAAAAAATATTATGCTATTCTGAGCTGTGATTGGCCCATTCAAGCAACCAATGAGAACGCTGGGCGCTGTTTTAAAATTTAACTGTCAGTCTGAACTTGTATGACAAAAGAGATCTTATTGCACAAGTAATTAGATACACTACAGTATCTAAGGTTTAATTTGATAATATAGATAGATAAGTGAAAACTGACTACATTGCGTACACACGACTAACACCAATAATTTCATTATTAATTAAATATAATGTTGTATAGAAAAATGACATCTCTTCAGTCTTACACGGAACCATACATTTAGAGGCCTTTGTATACGTCTCTACTTCACTAGGGGATTGAAGTGATAGTAACACAGCGTAAAGTCCCAGCAGTGGGATTTGATTAAAAAATGTCACCGTGAGATAAATGCTATTAGATGAAAATCAAAACCGTAGAAAAACATCTTTCGCGAGTCGAAACAGCGCCATCTATCGGCCCAAAGGTGGTACTATTGTGGTCGCATTTGACGGCCGACAGATGGCTCAGTTTCGATCCTATACAAATCTACATTTACGTCGATTCGGTAGCAGTGAAAAACTCCCACTAGGCCCTCTGTACCCTTATATAAGAGATTGCATGAGATGTTTTAGTTCTTCAAGTCACCGCTGCGAGGCGCTACAGTTTCCCATACAAATATTTGGCGGAAATGCTAGCGAGAATTGATTAGGAGAACCATCGTAACCTCGTTTTAGGGGTACTGTTTATACCTCACTGTATACAGCAAGCATTAATTATTCTAAACAGGGTTTTACCCAATCTTAGGAAGTACCTAGTCTCTCTGAACCCATGATCCTTATTAACAGTTAGACGTTGAAAGTCCCGTCAAAATCGGCCCAGCCATTTCGAAAATTTACCGGAATACACAATATTTTTTATTTTTTTTGCCTAATACCTATCGTATAAAGTTTAGAAAGAGAGACGACGAAAGTTTAAGAAATATTAAGTTCAAATAGATCAAAATGACACAGACTCGCCTGTGTTGCTAGCTGAACAAAAATAATAATCTAAGGCAGAAACCGACCTGATATTCCACGACGGGTCTCTTTCTAAACAGACTCCAGCATTTTTATTTTTTTATTTAATTGCATTTAATTGATCGCGTATATTTTTTTCCTTATTGGTCTAAGTATCCCACCGTTGGGAGTTACAAAAGGTCGTAAGTGACATCAATATATGACTATAATACCTAAGTTTTACATATAACACACGTATCTACACTCTCTACAACACAGATACAATACATCTACATACAATATAATAATAGTGTATTGAAATCTGTAAAAACATAATAACTTGTGTATATTTTTTGAGTTCGCAGAAACGGGGAAGATCAAACTATTAACATACATACATACATACATACATATGCTGACGCCTGTATTCCCCGAAGGGGTAGGCAGAGGTGTTGTCACATCACCCACTTTTCACCGAAGATGATTAAGTGCCAACGTGACAGATGGTGAGTCCATCGCCGTCTCACACTTTACATACGTCATTGAATTACTTCTCAGAAATATGCAGGTTTCCTCACGATGTTTTCCTTCACCGTAAAGCACGTGGTGTGAAATCATTGGTACAGGCCCCGCTGGGATTCAAACTTGCGTTGCTTGCGTAGCAGGCGACTGCTCAAACCCCGAGACCACCATGGATCTTAATATAACTACAAATTATTCAATACAGCGATATGAAGACTCAGCAGAAAAATAAAAATAAGGTCTCCCTTGTTCTTTTCTATGTTAATTTATTAACTCAATAATAACTTTGCAAAAACAGCATGCAAATCATTGATTGGGCAAATTATACAAAGTTGATAATTAAAACGTCACTTCTCTCGTTTAAATCTCACTCTAACCTGAACTATACCCCAAACAGGTCTGGCATGTTATCAATTCAAAAATATCTTTATTTGATTAGACTTTTAACATAGTACTTTCAAATCGTCAGAACAACATGATTACACAGGATTATACATGCTACCGCCAGGTTCGGAAGGTTCCTTTTACGGAGAAGAACCTGGCAACAAATTCAGTATTTACTCTTTAAAAGAAAAATTATTATAAAATTTTGAGTAATAGAATATTAATCATAAAAAAATCAATCATTTTGTATTAGGAATTGGTGTAACTGAAAATGTTGAATTTCAAGCTGGCGAATACACTACAATATATTTCCAGCCACACCAATACGCTAACGATTCAACGTGGCTCAACATGTGTTGATTGAGCTTTTTGGAGGCTAATTCCAAAGATACGCGATCGATTGGGAGCGTTTAAACATGTAAACAACTATACTTAGGGTACAGATCAAGGTCCAGGAACATCCCTGGGAAGGGCCTGCATACTTTACTGCAAAATACAACCAACACTCATAGCGCTGATGAGAGGCGCAGCGTTGCCAAGACCGGCATCTCCATCAGAGACTCCAGCCAAGTACTTGGCTTTAGCGCAGTCTCCACAGGAGCAGGTGTCTGTTAGTGTGCACAGACCACGGGCGGTGGCGATTGCTTCCCATTTGATCCGATCGTCGTGTGTCCCGGTGCGACTGAGGAGATTCTGTTTGGAAAATTAAAATTATTTATTCAGTTTGAGCCCTTTGAGGAGCTCGTGGCACAGTTGCTATTTATCATCTTTGACAATCGTTAAAGGTCAGTCGGAGGCCTAAAATACAACTCAATCAGACAACTGGTTTAACCCAGATCACAGATTTTCCTTGGAAAAGGGGTTGCGAAGGTCAGATGGCAGTCGCTTCGTATAAAAATCAGGTGATCAGCCACATCGGGTTGAATCAAGTGCCGACCTCAACAATGTATGGGATAAGGCCAGGGAGATGATGATTCAGTTTGAGCCCTGTTGAGGGAGTAAGTCTTCTGAGAAGAACCGGCATGAGAACTCAACCAGGCATCCTGTACATTTCATCAAAACAATAAGATTACTATATAGGTAAACCAAATTGGATGCAAGAAGATTGAATCAGTTATAAATATTCAAAAGAGTGGCGTGACATCTAGTTTATTATATTTTATCATAACAAATAAATTATAAACGTCACCAATATTCCTCTTATTTTCTTATCTGTACATCTATACAGAAACTTAATGCCTTTACGAAAGTATATACGTAACGGTCATAAAAAACATCTCTGTCTATCTGTCTGTTTGTTCCGGTTAATCTCCGAAACGGCTGGGCCGATTTTAACGGACTTTTTCACTGACAGGTAGGGGATGTTACAAGGAGTAACTTAGGCTTCTTTTATGTAAAAACATTAGGATGTGAAGGCATCTTCTGCAATGTCTGAGAGACAGCGACATATTATTACATACATACATACATATGCTCACGCCTGTATTCCCCGAAGGGGTAGGCAGAGGTGTTGTAATAACAACACCCACTTTTCACCGAAGATGATTAAGTGCCAGTGACAGATGGTGAGTCTATCGCCGTCTCAGACACTATACATACGTCATTGAATTACTTCTCAGACATATGGTTTCCTCACGATGTTTTCCTTCACCGTAAAGCACGTGGTGTGAAATCACTGTACATTAGTTTTTTAGAAAAACTCATTGGTACAGGCCCCGCTGGGATTCGAACTTGCGTCGCTTGCGTAGCAGGCGACTGCTCAAACCTCAAGGCCACCACGGCTCTCTATTATTTTAGGTGAAAAGTGTGTGCTGAAACACCTGTAGCCTACTTGTCACTCTTCTGTTACATACACATACATATATTCACAAATTAAAATAATTATTCGTATCTATATATATATATTTACAATATAAAACTTAGTTCTTAATCTAAATAAAACTTCTCTTATTTCCTACAGAATATATAACCGACAAACTGACAGCTAACATCGATTATACGATTAACACAAAGTGCAGTGGAAACGTACGGCATGCCAGGTTTGCGCGTGCGCAGGCCATACGGCACCGCACATCAGTCGTTAACCGATCCTCGGCCGCGAAGCCCGTGCCGCTTGTTCTCGGGACGCCTACCTATTGTTTGCCTCGCGCGTACTTGTTTTGCTATCGTCCGCTATTACTGTGAACTTTCTATCTTGTACTGTATTCTTCCTACTCCTTCTATCTTCTATGGTTTCTTGCTCGCTTGCTTGCTATTGTGTACTGTGTGTGTAACTCTCGTAAATACATGTGACTGTTTTTGTGTTGGACTCTGGTGTTTACTTACCCTACCGAACACAACCGCCACACGACACCTACACGGCCAGCACCACCACCATAACTGGTGACCCCTGAAGGACACAAGGTTATACGACCCAAGAAAACCCAGGTACAACCATGAGTGATAGCAGTGACACAGCAAAAACTGCCGGTTCGCACACAGATGCGAACGTTAATACGAGGCGGGCACGTAGAATGCGCGTTTCCATTGACCGCAATAACGATCGTGTGCCACCGTCAAAAATTAAGGTGCCACCATTTTCACCCGAGGATCCAGAACTGTGGTTCGCATTATTGGAAGGTCAGTTCGACAGCCATAATATTACTGATGACGTCATAAAATTTAATAACGTCACCAATAACTTAGATGTGCAGTACGCTAAGTCCGTCAAAGATATTATTATCAACCCTCCGGCGATCAACCGCTACGGCAAAATAAAGACGGAACTTATAAAACGTCTCTCAGCATCGCATGAGAAAAAGGTTCGACAGCTACTCACCCACGAAGAACTTGGCGATAGGAAACCTTCGCAGTTCTTGCGACACCTCCAAGACCTTGCTGGACCTTCTGTGCCGGATGACTTCCTCAGATCCATATGGTGCAATCGTCTTCCACACAACATCCAGACGGTCCTGGCATCACAGCCCACCCATTCTCTGGAGCAGCTGAGCGACCTGGCAGACCGCATACAGGAGCTGGCATCGCCATACAACGTGTCCGCTGCGTCTAGTAGGGCACACTCGACTCCCAGTCAGTCGGACGAGATCGCGGAGTTAAAGAAGATGGTGCAGCACCTAACCCTGAAGCTAGAAGAGCATACCAGAGGAGCTTGCTGTTACTCCACTGATCGTGCAAGACCACATGATCGTCGCCGCTCATCTTCACGACAGCGCAACCGGAGCAGTTCCAGCTACAGAAAGTACCCCGTTTGCTGGTACCATAGTAAACTCGGTGCCCAGGCCAACAAGTGCCTGAAGCCGTGCGACTACACCAAGGCGGGAAACTCCGCGGGCAGTCGGTAGTGGCGACAAGCGATTGCCCACCATACAAAGGTCGCCTCTTCATCACCGATCGCAGTACGAACGTCCAGTTCCTGGTAGACACTGGCAGTGACCTTTGCGTCTACCCTCACTCTGCACTTCGGGAACGTCGAGCCAAGACCGACTTCGAGCTCACTGCAGCCAACGGGTCTACAATAGCCACGTATGGCTTCATCGAGCTAAATTTAAATTTAGGTTTAAGGCGCGCTTTCGTATGGCGCTTCATTGTGGCTAATGTCACCAAGCCAATAATAGGCGTTGATTTCCTTAGCTTTTACAATTTAATGGTTGATTGCCGGAATCAACGCTTATTAGATAATACAACAACATTATCATCTAGTGCCACTTTTGATACGTCAAACGTGTTTTCTGTTAAGGTCCCTACAGGCGAGACGCGTTTCCACGCCATTCTCAGTAAGTACCCGGAAATCACACGTCCTGCTGGCACACCGGCACAGTCTCCAAAGCACAACACGGTACATCACATTAGGACCACACCAGGACCCCCTATCTCATGTACCCCCCGTAGACTGGCACCGGATAAGCTCAAAATAGCTAGGCAGGAGTTTGAACTTATGCTCAATAACGGCACAGCGCGTCCTTCTGAGAGCCCCTGGTCTTCTCCCTTACACCTCGCACTCAAGAAGGATAACGGCTGGAGACCTTGTGGCGATTATCGGATGCTCAATTCACGGACTGTCCCAGACCGTTATCCTATTAGACACATCCACGACTTCGCCCACTCCATCTCAGGCTGTTCCATCTTTTCCACAATCGATCTGATGAAGGCTTATAACCAGATCCCGGTTTTCGAGGAGGATATCCCCAAAACCGCGATCACTACTCCCTTTGGCCTGTACGAGTTCCCCTTCATGACGTTCGGGTTGAGGAACGCCGGCCAAACATTCCAGAGGTTTGTTGACGAGATGACGAGAGGCTTTGACTTCTGCTTCTGTTATTTGGACGATTTTTTGGTCTTCTCAAGGGACGAAGCCGAGCACGAAGACCACCTTCATCAACTCTTCAGTCGCATGAAGGAATACGGTGTTCTCGTCAACACCTCAAAGTGTGTTTTTGGTGCATCAGCGGTAACATTTTTAGGTTACCGAATCTCCTCATCCGGCACCAAACCTTTGGAATCTAAGGTCCAGGCCATTTCAGAGTTCCCCGTTCCTAAAACCATCAGACAACTCAGGCGATTTTTAGGAATGCTCAACTTTTACAGGCGATTTTTACCCAACTCTGCTTCCATTCAAGCCCCTTTAAATGCCTTACTTACCGGCAACGTCAAGGCAAACCACCCAGTTGACATTTCAGGTGACACCCTGTTGGCTTTCAACGAGTGCAAGCAGAGCCTCGCCAATGCAGCACTACTAGTACACCCTGACTGTCAGGCCGACCTCGCTCTAGTTACAGACGCGTCCGACCTGGCAATGGGTGCAGTTTTGCAGCAATACAAAAATTGTATTTGGGAACCTTTGGCGTTCTTCTCTCGGAAGTTGAGTCCCTGCCAGCAAAAGTACTCACCATATGACCGAGAGCTCTTAGCCATCTACGAAAGTATTAAGTACTTTCGTCATATGCTCGAGGCAAGACATTTCGTGGTGTTTACTGATCACAAGCCGCTCAGTTACGCTTTCAGTGAAAGGAAAACTAACTGTTCGCCTAGACAGTATCGTCACCTCGACTACATCTCGCAGTTCACGACAGACATTAGACACATCGCAGGAAAAGACAATGTCGTCGCTGATCCTCTGTCACGTGTCGACGAATTGCAGATGCCAGTCGATTTAGACGTGCTGGCTTCTTCACAAGCATCTGACATGGAGTTGACTCAGCTTTTGGGAGGAGAATCGTCACTCCGTCTGGAAAGGTTGAGTATTCCTAACTCTCGCACAGAGCTCTATTGTGACGTCAGCACCCCTAGACCCAGACCATTTATCACAAAGCACTTGAGGAGACAAATCTTCGACAGTCTACATAACCTCAGCCACCCAGGCGCCAACACAACGGCCAAGCTTGTGTCCGAGCGATTCGTTTGGCCTGGAGTGCGCAAAGACTGTCGAGAGTGGTCTCGTCAATGCTTAGCATGTCAGCGTGCTAAGGTTAATCGCCACGTGTCATCTCCATTGGGCACGTTCGATCTACCTCGCACCCGGTTCGCTTTTATTCATGTGGACATTATTGGCCCTCTACCCATTTCACAGGGCTATCGCTATTGTTTCACGGCGGTGGATCGTTTTACTCGCTGGCCGGAAGTCACACCCATGGCGGACATGACTGCTGAAACAGTTGGGAAGGCACTCATATCGTGGATATCCAGGTTTGGATGTCCTACGGATATTGTCACCGATCGCGGACGACAGTTTGAATCGTCACTTTTCCAGTTCCTTGGAAAAATGATCGGATTCAAACATCGCAGAACAACCGCATATCACCCAGCCTGTAACGGGCTAGTGGAACGGTTCCACCGCCAATTGAAAGCAGCCATAATGTGCCACGCGGACAGCAACTGGGTTGACACGTTACCTTTAGTGCTCTTAGGCATCAGGAGTGCATTCAAAGACGACCTTCAGTCATCGTCTGCTGAATTGGTGTACGGCGAGCCACTACGTCTGCCCGGTGAATTTTTCCAGGTGACTGTCCCGGATTCCACCGACATATCGGACTTCACCTCCCGGCTACGCCAATTCGCAGCTAAACTCCAACCATCACCTGCTGCTCGTCATCATAATAATAAAAAATTCTTTGTTTACAAAGATCTGACCTCGTCTCGCCACGTCTTCTTAAGGGACGACTCTTTACGCGGTGCCTTACAGCCACCTTACACCGGACCTTATGAAGTTCTCGAACGAGGGGACAAAAATTTCAAAATACAGGTCAAGGGGAAGACTGTTTCAGTGTCCATAGATCGCCTCAAGCCGGCTTACACGCTGGTTGATCCATCTCCAGCACTCGCCTCCACTCCCATTCTTGCCCCCCGCCAACATCCTACCCCAAACTCCAATACTACCCAACCTCATCCTGTTCCCATAGGGCGAAGTGCCCTAGCTCAGGATGACGTCAGAAAGACGCGCTCAGGCCGCACAGTTCGGTTTCCCGATTTCTATCGCCCGTAGTGACGGTCTCTGGGGGGGAGTGATGTAGCCTACTTGTCACTCTTCTGTTACATACACATACATATATTCACAAATTAAAATAATTATTCGTATCTATATATATATATTTACAATATAAAACTTAGTTCTTAATCTAAATAAAACTTCTCTTATTTCCTACAGAATATATAACCGACAAACTGACAGCTAACATCGATTATACGATTAACACAAAGTGCAGTGGAAACGTACGGCATGCCAGGTCTGCGCGTGCGCAGGCCATACGGCACCGCACATCAGTCGTTAACCGATCCTCGGCCGCGAAGCCCGTGCCGCTTGTTCTCGGGACGCCTACCTATTGTTTGCCTCGCGCGTACTTGTTTTGCTATCGTCCGCTATTACTGTGAACTTTCTATCTTGTACTGTATTCTTCCTACTCCTTCTATCTTCTATGGTTTCTTGCTCGCTTGCTTGCTATTGTGTACTGTGTGTGTAACTCTCGTAAATACATGTGACTGTTTTTGTGTTGGACTCTGGTGTTTACTTACCCTACCGAACACAACCGCCACACGACACCTACACGGCCAGCACCACCACCATACACCCATAAGACATTTCGTATTTATATTCGTAGTAACTTCATCGAGGGGATGAAAGTAACCCCAGAAACTACGTAAAAGCAATATTGGCAAATAATAATTTATTCCATTAGATGAATCAAGGAATAAATCCATAAAATCAGTATTACCATCTGTTTCATCGCATCATAAACTTGTTTTATGAATGCAATAAGCGACCAATTTTAATCCCCGTATATATGCGACCTTTCGTAATATCCTTAGCTCCAAAGCCGTTAACTCATTTAACTATACTCCCCGAGCGCAGATTAGTTAGGTGTAAGATATTAAACCTACCAACGTGTGGTACGTTTACCCTAGAGTATCTCAGGGGAGATATTATGCCCACAGATAATATTGGTACTTGTGTATTATGCCACAGATAACGTTTTGTTAACACCATAAACATTTAAAAGGTGAAATTGCAGGTTATAAAGCTGCAGTTTGTTTGTCTGTTAGTACGCGGTAATCTTAGGAACTATAGGTCCGATTTTAAAAAATCTATCAGTGTCCATTTATCGAGGAAGGTTATTGGGCTTTATTTATATTCAAAAGAAATAGGCACCCGTAAGAAAATTGCGATTTTGTAACCCAAGGTGTAAAATCGAAACCTATTTATGCATGCGCTCCAAAAATTATTGACAATTTAACAAAATGATGTACTACGGGTTTGTAGGTCTTATCAAAAAAGTCCGCGAGAACACATATCTAACTATCATAGTTTAGTCACGATAACGACTTTTATGTTCATAAAAAATATTAAATAAAGAGACTACGTTAAATGTGCATCGTAATATTAATCCTTATCCGAATTAAGCATTATGTTATTAACTGTATTTATGTAGAAGTAAAATACTTTTTGTTTTATTCCAATCGGACATTTCGTTGAGAAATTATAACGAGTATAAAAATGTTAAGAATTGGTACCTAATAGTGACTTGTTCGCTAAGTGCATGAAGGTATGCAAGGTACTACACACATACATACATATGCTCACGCCTGTATTAGGTAGGCAGATATGTTGTAATCACAACACCCACTTTTCACCGAAGATGATTAAGTGCCAACGTGACAGATGGTGAGTTCATCGCCGTCTCAGACACTTTACATACGTCATTGAATTAATTCTCAGAAATATGCAGGTTTCCTCACGATGTTTTCCTTCGTAAAGCACGTGTTGTGAAATCACTGTACATAGGTTTTTTTAGAAAAACTCATTGGTACAGGCCCCGCTGGGATTCGAACTTGCGTCGCTTGCGTAGCAGGCGACTGCTCAAACCTCAAGGCTACCACGGCTCAAAGTACAAGGTGCAAGGTACTGACATAGAAAAATTTATATATATATTTTTCTGTCTGTCTGTTTGTAAAACATATAAGGTACTGTGGGAATTAAATTAAATCTACGCAGATGAAGCCGCAATTCAATGATAAAGCTCTCACCTGCATAACTTGCACATCTGTGGCCTTCCACATATCCAGGTCCCTCTGATGCTGTTCCTTCTCTTTCGTCCTGCTTTTCTTCTGTTTTTTCATAGTTCCGCAATACACTGAGAGATCTTCGCTAGCGGCTATGGATGTCTCGTCGAATTGTATTGAATTTGCGTCGCAAGATGTCGACGCGTCCTCCATGTCGATCGGATCTTTGATGGTGGATTCCGTGTCTTCGCACGTCTTGGTTGTCAAGTCGCAGATCGATTGGTCCAAGTCGAATGTCGATGCGGTAAGGTCGATCGAGGCTTCAGAGCTGAGCGGGTGATAGTTTCCCTGGCAATAGAATAAGAGATGATGAAATAATCAGCGTTTTAGTGGTACGTTTTTATTGCGCATTCAAGGAAAGCTCATAATATATGACGGCAAATGATGTGATGAGAGTGATATGTATTTTTGTTCTTGTTTATTGATTTAATGGCGATGAGCTTAAGTAAAACTATTCCGCCAATGTCAAGTGATTGTAGAGAAAAATATCTTGTAAATTGTTAAAAATATGTCCACATTCCTCGCTGTCTTATATCTCTATATTCGCGTATTTTTGTTGTTCGACTTAGTTCGAAATTGTGTCAATTTGTGCGGTATTCTCAAAACGTTCCTAGGAGATAATACTTACATACATACATATGCTCACGCCTGTATCCCATGGGGGTAGGCAGAGACCACTGTTTGCCACATGCTACGATCCTTACATACTTCTTTCGCTTCATCCACATTCATGCATCTCTTCATACACTTTCTTCGGTTACGAGTGCTCCGAATTTGACCTTTCTGAAAAATACTATTAATTTGGTCATAGTAGTTCTTCCTTGGACGCCCTCTACCGACACTTCCGGTCACATTCGCTCTATAAATTTCATTCGTTAATCGCCTTTCACTCATCCTTTCAATATGTCCAAACCATCTCAACATACTTTTTTCAATTCTGGTCACCACATCATTCTTCAACTTGCAACTGTCTCTTATCACACTATTTTTTATACGATCTACAATGGTGACCCCACACATACTTCGTAACGACCGCATTTCCACTGCATTCACTCTACTTTCATGTTTCTTCTTCCAAACCCAACATTCACTTCCATACATCAGAGTAGGTACTAGCACCCCGTTATGAATGGCCAGGCGCGCATTTTTTGTTATTGACTGGCCACTCATCACGGCTCAATACTTACTTACCTACAAATTAAGTTCGATCTAAGTTAGAAGTATATATCGTCAAGTCGAACGACCTTCAACTAAGTTACGTAAAGTTACGTCACTATTGTAACGGATAATTCATTTGAATAAAACTATCAGAATGATTATACTAAGTGATTATTTTGTATTCTTAAAATTGTATAATATTTTTGAAAAGAGTAATTACTGAGTTTCTTGCCAGGTTCTTCTCAGTAAAAGCAACCTTCCGAACCTGGCGGTAGCATGTATAATCCTGTATAATTATGTCATTGTGACGATTTGAAATTACTTTGTAAAAAGTGTAATCGAATAAAGATATTATTGACTTTGACTTGACTTACTACGATTTGTGGTCAAAGTTTGGAGTTGACGTGGGATAGTTCTAATAAATCCACCCAATAGCCAGGGTTTAAGAATTTCGCTATGTATAATATAATAAGAGGCGACTAAGAGGTGCCGGAGGGCCTGCTGGCGGTGGTCAGGGTAGCCTTGATCATCGAGCCGCGGGAAGGTGCCTTGCACCTTGGCGATACAACTGTCCCGGCAAAGTGTGGGGAGACACCAATGCGATCTGCCAGAGTACCCAGAGTCTCCAGTAAACACGGAGGATGGCCACAGGTTTTACTGCGTTAAAAATCCCACATACCCCGACCTGCCTCTCCCAGCCAACCTGCCTCTCTTCAAAGGTTAACCACCATTAATGGTGACATTTCAGAAATTTCAAGCCATGTGTTCGTATTTACCTGTGCTTCCTCCATTTTGGCTTCACTGGGGCGGGCTGACTCTTGCTGCGAATTCTCCTGGAAATAGTATAGTTAGTGAGTAAGGTCGCTCAAACAACTTGGGTCCCGCGAATTATTTATTATTATACTAGCTGTGCCCGGCATACGTTGTATTGCCATTTTTTTTTTGGGGTGGACTACTCCTAACATTTAGGGGGATGAAAAACAGATGTTGGCCGATTCTCAGACCTACCCGATCTGCACACAAAATTTCATACAAATCGGTCCAGCCGTTTCGGAGGAGTATGGCTACGAAAACTGTGACACGAGAATTGTATATATTAGATATACAATTAAACACGAGAATATTGTTTACGCCTGTAATGGTCCATCTATCATAAGGTCGTATACATCTGTAACCACAAATTGAATGTTTTTATAATAAACTGATGGATTGTGTAACCGTTTTTCTATACTAATATTATAAAGAGGAAAGATCTAAATATATATAACTCAAAGGTGACTGACTGACTGACATAGTGATCTATCAACGCACAGCCCAAACCACTGGACGGATCGGGCTGAAATTTGGCATGCAGGTACATGTTATGACGTAGGCATCCGCTAAGAAAGGATTTTGATTAATTCTAACCCCAAAGGGATAAAATAGGGGATGAAAGTTTGTATGAAATTTTAAACCGATATAAAAGTATATTTGAAACGAATTGTCTCAAAAAGTAATGAACCGATTTGAAAAAAATCTATCAGAAATGGATAGCTACATTATCAGCGTGAAATTAGGCTATATTTTGGTCCCACTGGAACGGGAACGGGTGACGTCCGCTAGTAATAAATAAGTAAAATAAAATGTCTTTGAACTATTATAGGTTTGGTCCCTTGATCAGTAGGTCTAAAAATACCACATTGTGAGAATCATAATGTGATTCATCATCGAAATGACAAAATGGTCACTTATACGCAATTCATATTATGATTCACGAATGATTAATATTTCGCAATTCACCTGTTTCACACTTTCTTATGAATATTTCTAAATTGGTCCACGAAATATGAATTGCTTTTGTGACAAATAGCATCATAAAAAGTTAGTTTGGGAGTAACATCTACAATGGTTGTAATCATAATATGCCTTTTTTTGTTGACGAGGGGGTAATCTTCAAAAGGTCCCCGACCGCCCTGGGAGAGGCAGATCGGGGTTTGTGGGATTTTTACCGCACTAAAACCCCCCCGGTGGCCATCCTCAGTGCTCAGGGGGGACTCCGGGTACTCTGATAGAACGCACCGGTGTCCCCCCACACTTTGCCGGGGCACATCCCCGGGGCAGCTGTGATGCCGCCCCTGGAGACCTCGCTGTGCGCGGCACCTTCTCGGGCCCGCGGCTCGGTGGTCAAAGCTCCCACCCCGACCACCGCCAGCAGGCCCTCCGACCCCCGCCTAGTCGCCTCTTACGACAGGCAGGGGATACCATAGCCATATTCTTAGACCCTGGCTATTGGGTGGGGCCTTTTTAGACCTACAGGCCAAATATGATTGAATTTTTCAATGTGTAATTTTCCTATAGCAGCTGAAATTCTAAAAGCTTTACGAGTACCACAGAATAAGTAGTGGGAAATTCGAAGAAAGACCCATTCCTCAGTGGCCTAATTACACAACTGACAATCGATTGCAATAAAATATGCACGACATCGCTTACATATTATAGTGGTGTTCCACTTTAATTGCCATAGAAACTTTACATGACATTTCAACCTTAAGCAGCGGCCTCATGCAGACATCATGACCCTATTTTAAATTTCTCGCGACTTAAAAAGGACCTACGTCATGCAGCCGCTTCTATCACGTATCGCTTCATATCACGTGACCACATTTGTCGCTGGAAGCGAGCGTCGAGCGGCTTACATCAGGTAGCCTTACCTTTAGAAATCGTTATGCTTGCTTGCGCGATAAATCGTTGTCCACTGACAACTGCTACTCTGACACTGACAATAGCTATGTAACTTTGACGCAAATTATACTGTCAATTGGCAAAAGAACCGTGGTGGCCTCGAGTTTGAGCAGTCACCTGCTAAGCAAGCGACGCAAGTTCGAATCCCAGCGGGGCCTGTACCAAAGAGTTTTTCTAAAAAAGTGAAGTGCGGTGATTTCACACCACGTGCTTTCACCGAAAGAAAACATCGTGAGGATACCTGCATCTCTGAGAAGTAATTCAAACACGTGTAAAGTGTCTGAGACGGCGATGGACTCACCATCTGTCACGTTGACACTTAATCATATTCGGTGAAATGTGGGTGTTGTTGTAAAGGCCAGGGAAATTATGATGATTAATAATATAAATATTAGTTGTTACCTCTTCATCGCTATCGAGGTCTATTCCTGCAAGTTCTGCGAAGACTATGTCCTCCTGGAAGGATTTGCTCGTCGACGCCACTGGAGAGCTGGGGGTTGAGTCTACAGGGCAAATAAACGCTTATTAAACAAAAGCTATAACAGGGATTACCCTTACAATACATATCACTTACAGCCTGCTACGTAAGAGACGACAAAATCTGTAGATACCAATGATTTTTTCAAAATCGCACCCTCAGAACCCCTAACTCAACAATTTGCGAAAATAATTAGGTTAAGATCATAAGATACCTCAAAATGTATTTCAACACGTAATTTTTAAAAAATGTTCAAAATCTTAATTTATAAAATATAAATTGTACACTTACGGTGAAGGAAAACATCGGGAGGAAACCTGCATATTACTGAGAAGTAATTCAATGACGTATGTAAAGTGTCTGAGACGGCGATGGACTCACCATCTGTCACGTTGGCACTTAATCATCTTCGGTGAAAAGTGGGTGTTGTGATTACAACATCTCTGCCTACCCCTTCTTTATACAGGCGTGAGCATATGTATATATGTATAAATTGTTATAAAGTTATAAATTCAACCTTGCCGAACATAGATTACGATGTTTTTCGAATTGAGCTCTTATAGTTCTGATGGTGCGAAATATGAAGGCCGGCCATATCACATTACGAGCTGTACCGTGAGGAAATCTGGATTGCCCAACGAGAAATTCTCGACGTACATATAATGCCTGAGATGGCGATGAACTCACCATCTGTCATGTTGGCACTTGATCCCTCTGAGATGGAGCGAGAAGAGCATATAGGATTTTTCCAAAGACGCACATTTTGAACTACACTCGTAGCTAAACTTTCCCTACTTGGAGTACAAAATGCACCATTACAATATCAACTGACGATCTATCAGGCAAAGCCCCAGTGGGGTAGCTCTATCTGCGAATCGAAATTCCTTTACACAGTAAGAAATAGTAGATACGATCAAAGTATTTATACTATGCACTCACCACGTCCAGTATTACTGGCATCGAGCAGGTTCTCAGTAGACGGCTGCTCCTGGTGATCCCTACTTCGAGCTTTGAAAAGACCAAACTTCACTGGCGCCATCTGTCGGCAAGACGTTGAATCATTTCGATAATTTATCGACAAATTTAAAAAGTCGCACGTAGTCAGTCAATTCGCCGTATGCTGTAATATAGCTTATATTCAGTGTTCGGAACCTTACGATAATTATCGTACACATACGATAATTTTGTGCCTACGTACGATGTACGATAGCATGTTAGTATCGTACGCAGATTGTACGATAATTTCTATCATGATGCAAAATTTGAGAATTTATATGATTTCACTCATGCGCTGATAGTCTAAATCGCAGTAGCATAATTTTTTTCATTAAATGAAGAAAATTGGGTGAAATATGTGATTCTTGTAACCTTTAATAACATCTACCCATTGTACCATATTTCATGTGAATAAATATTATGCGAACACTGCTTTGAGGTTTTATTTGGCTATACCACGAGGTTTAGGGTGAAGGAAAACATCGTGCTGAAACCTAAGATACTACGAGTCTAAGTCTTCGATTTAACCATGTTTTGTAATGAAGTGCTAAGCATTTGGAGAACCTCTATTGTTTATGTGGCAGAATGACCTCGCTTCGCAAAGAAAAAAAACAATGCAGTTAGATATTTACACTTTTTAAAACAATAAGCGAAAATCACGATGAAATAGAAAAAAATAAGTCCAAACACAAACTCACTTTTAACAAAGTACTTTCAAAACGTCACAATGACATAATTATACAGGATTATACATACTACAGCCAGGTTCGGAAGGTTGCTTTTATTGAGAAGAACCTGGCAAGAAACTCAGTAATACCTCTTTTCAAAAATATTATACAATTTAAAAAATACAAAATAAAAAAAATCACTTAAGCAACGTAAGCCCATGGACACAGTTCGAAAGCACAAAATATGTCGATAAAAATTAACATGAAGTAAAAGTCTAGTAAGAACTCATATCAAAATGCGTACCTTGAGATGAACAGTCCCCACAAGCAGCACCTGTTCACAAGTATGATTTCTTGCTGATTTTTAATTTAACATAGATAATTAATTGTTTATAGTTTTCTTAGTATTTCGTAAAAATAACTACACTTAATATTTGAATGATTAGGATAAAAAAATAACACATGGCTTACCTTAATTTCTTTTCAAATACAAAATTAATTCCGCGCAATTCACAAAAACATTACTTTAATAAAGCAATGAAGTGAACCATCGAAAAATGTGACAAATCACTAGAAATCTAACATTGTCATCAAAAATATCTCTTCATAGGTCAATAGGGTACAAAATATGGCAATTCTAAGAATATTCTTTGGTAAAAATATGGATTTATTGGTAAAAAAACGCGGTCATGTTCGCTTCTCGAATAACACTGAAAAGGGCTCGTTTCGTTGCGAGATATCGACACTCGCAGAGTTTTTGAACTGTTCCTGTGATAAAGAATAGATGATTTTGATAATACCTGTTAATTTATTTTTATTGTTCAATATCAGTCTAATAGCGTATGTTTGGTATGTTCCAAATTTAAACCCAAACAAATGTTATACTATTGAGATACATTTGTAATAGAAATTTACATAACATTCGTTATGGGAGAGCTGGACTCCTTTTAATAATATATTTTAGTTATTAGACTATATTTTTATAAGATTGCTCTAGAATTTACATTCGTTAAAAAATTTCAATAGCCAATGTTAGTATCTCTTTGCATATTTTTCAAACACACACGCATTTTACTACATGGACTTTTACTTAAACGTTGCTTCCATCGAATTCATACGCATACATATGCTCACGCCTGTATCACATGGGGGTAGGCAGAGACTACCGTCTGCCACATGCTACGATCCTTACATATTTCTTTCATTTCATCCACATTAATGCATCTCTTCATACACTTTCTTCGGTAATGAGTGCGCCAAATTTGACCTTTCTGAAAAATACTATTAATTTGGTCATTGTAGTTCTTCCTTGGACGGCGTCTACCGACTTTATATCATCGAATTCAAATTACCTGTATTATGTATATAGCGTACTGTTCCTCACTCTGCATCCCTTATTTGTTCCCGCTACGTGAAAACATAAAAATCCATCGAACAAACACAACACGGAATAGTTTCGACCTGCGGTTTTGCTTGCATGGTTCTTTTGGTTCTACATGGCCTATGTTCGTTCATCTTGAAAGTGTGTATTTAAATTGGATAAGTAGTTTCTTCTTTCTTAATCTTGCGTCTTACATACAAACATAACCTTTAACATAATAGGTATAGATTCAGAATAATTCAAAAGTGACGTTTCACTAACCGTAAGACGTGTGAATACTAAAATACGTCAAATATGGACCTATTATTTGGTAGCAGCTCCCATCTGCCGACTAAAACGTACCCTTTTCACAAAGAACATCGTAGTTGCGCGCGCAGTGTGTTTATAATCCATTTAGCTTCGATTACATGCCATCTCACTCGTTTACGTGCATTCTGATGCTATTTACACCCTATAACTAATATTTTACGGTTTATAATGCCGTGTTTGAATATTCAGTTTGTAGCAAAGAGCTCATATCATGCACCATTTTAGTCTGGCTCAAAAAAACCGATTTACTTGCAGATCAAGATACCTATTGGTAAAATAAGTTTGAAAAAATATTAGAATCATAAGCATTCCTTAGAAACATTTAATTTATAATATTTTAATGGAAAATTATTGCCATCAAAAAAACAATGACTATATTAATATTTGTGACGAGTAACGATAACAGAGAGAAAAATAAATAATATTTATTAAGCAATTAAATTATTGACGTCTCAATTTTCAATAGTCGGAAAATAATAATAATTACAAGAATGCTGGCAATGAAAAATACTTTGAGTACATTAGCACCATCTAGCGTCAAAACGCCGCTATAACTTATGGCACTATGTAAAGTTTGGGCATAGCGAACTAGAATACTGGTTTCCTTAATTAGTTGCTAGATGGCGTTAGTGATTGAGAATCTATGGTATTTATGAGAGGGAACCTTGATTAATTAAGTTTGCTAGTATTAAACTTTACCCTGCAAAGTTTTGTATTCATAGGTGCAGTAAAGCATTTCAACTTAGGTCAATGCAAATATTGATTGTCACCAAAGGGTTTCTGGAATGGCGCGGGCATATCATTAACGAACAAGTATCAGTAAAATCCAGCTTATATTTATATATCTGTATGTAGTCCCACGTTGGGCGCCAATTTCGGGATTGTATGTAGTAAATAAAACAATTAGGCCATTGAAAGAGTTCTGTACTTTTGAATAAATACTTACACTTTATTTCACTAATGCTATTTCATAATGTAGTTTTAAAAGCCTGTTTTTATGAAAAAAGAAACTAAAAACAGCCTACCCAACCTAGAGACTGTTTTTAGGTGGATTTTTAAATTAATTAGAACTATAATTGACTAGAATATGAAGACGGATATCCGTAAATTGACATAGAATCAAGTCTATGGAAATATGACAGTTTTTTTTATTAAACATACTAGTTAAACATGTTATAGAAAAAAACACGAGCCATCAGTATAATAACAACACGAAAAATTCTGATTTAAAACAAATTACACATTTTCTGTAGATGCACGGAAAACGTAAGTTGAAGGTATTTACTAGAAACTCTGAATACGTTCTGGATTTAAGTGCAGTTTGCTTGAAATTCGAATTGACTAGACGTTACAGTACAGAACAAATAGCTACTCGGTTACTAAGATTCAAATTCAAAATAAGAACATTGATATTCCGCACATAATATTTAAAAAAAATATCTCGCTGCTCATAGATAAACCGGCCTATTTTTTTTAATTGCATAGTAGTGTGTTTAATTTGGTTTACTTGTAACCAAGTTTATTAAACAGAGCTTCTTCGTTGATAGCGTGATCTGCGAACGGCATCTCTCGGAAGATGACAGATGCGTCGGCTATGTGCATTTGTCGCTTGCCATATCTGAAAAAGGAAAAATATTACATACATACATACATATGCTCACAACTGTATTCCCCGAAGGGGTAGGCAGAGGTGTTGTAATCACAACACCCACTCTTCACCGCAGTTGATTAAGTGCCAACGTGATAGATGGTGAGTGCATCGCCGTCTCAGACACTTTACATACGTCATTGAATTACTTCTCAGAAATATGCAGGTTTCCTAACGATGTTTTCCTTCACCGTAAAGCACGTGGTGTGAAATAACTGCACATAAGTTTTTGGGAAAACTCATTGGCACAGGCCTTGCTGGGATTCGAACTTGCGTCGTTTGCGTAGCAGGCGACTGCTCAAACCTCAAGGCCACCACGGCTCTCGGAAAAATATTAATCTATAGAAAATATAATGCATATTAAGTCTACTTACATATGATTTTTTTTAGTACCTAGTATTTAGTAATTAGTTAGGCACTGCCTGTGTATTTAGGGGTATAAAAAATTATGTTGGCCGATTCTCAGACTCTCTCCGAAGTCCAGCCATTTCCGAGGAGTTTGGTAACAAACAACACAACACGAGAATTTTATAAATTACACTAGCTGTGCCCCTGCGGTTTTACCCGCGTAGATTTAATTTAATACGTGACCCGCGGAACTCCAACGTTTTTTAAAATAAAATTATTCTAAGTTGCTTATTAGTGTAAAATTAGTCGACCCGAAAGAAAAAGTTATAAAATTGCTTCTTTTTAAAGAAAGAAAGCAAATATATCCACTTTCATATATGCATTCAGTGAAAAGCTGTAAAATTTGGAATAGCAAACAGACACTTCAATTGTATTAGTCTGCAAAGATTACAGTCAACCTATACATACTTGGGGTACAGTTTATGTATGATTGTGTAGTTAAATAAACGCTTATTTATAACAATCAATAACTAACCTTCCTCTCCCATGCACTGAGTAGTATTCCTGGAGTTCTTTAAGGTAGTTGGAGATCTGCTCGGCAGTGTCGAAGCGCTCGGGGCGGCGCGGGCGTGGATACTGCGCCTGCGCCGCGCACGACAAGATGGCGGACAGAATCAAAATGGCGGATAGGAGGACGCGCATTTTGACTATGGACAAAAAGATTTAAAATTGAATAACGCTCACGCCATCCCAGAAAGGTCCCCGATAAAGTCAGCGTGACAGATGGTGAGCACATCGCCGTTTTAATAACCATCAGTGCCGGATTTAGACTATCGGAGGCCTCGGTACAAAATAAATGTTTATTTTAATTATTTTTCTAATAAAAGAGGTTTTTTCCGAGGAATTTACTGTGGATGCCCGTCTTTTGTGGAGCCTCCGGGTCTGTAGTCATGGTTGCCCTACCCTAAACCCGGGCTTGAGCACTATAGATAGTTATAACCACTATGATTCAGTTTATAGTGTGTGTAATATGATAACTTACAATAATTTTTAATAAATACGTTTTTCAATAACTTTTCCTTCGCCGTAATCCTCAGTGTCTAAAATCAGATCGCGTTTTTTTTATAACTGGCATTTGTACGTGCTTTCGCTTGCACATCAGGCGACTATTCAAACCGCTAACCCATGAGGGGCTAGCGGTTATTAATGAGATATGTGGCGTAATAAGGGGTCACCAAAACTTGAGGCACAAAATACGTTAAGTTATTGTCTGCACTTCTATACGCACGAACTCGACATGGCGTAGTATCCAATTTTTTGGCTCGACATAGAGAGTTTCGACGTAACGCCATTCGACGTTTCTATTAGTAGACGTATACAAAATGACAAATCTTAATTACTGTAGAGGTGTCGATGTAAACAGAAGCAACATACGAAATTTTTTAACTAATCTGTGTTATTTTTCATTAAGTTTATCATAGATAAGTAGTATCTATAATACTGGTAGATTAGACGAACAAGTGTACCGAGACGCTAACGGCGATAGCATGGTCTATCGAGTGGTATTTGAAGTGCTCTTATGTTAACACGTTACGCCTATTACGGATTTAGTTTCCAACTGTTGACATTTTCGGGGATAAACGTGTTACGGATTATGATGTCGTAATACTCGCAATCGTCCCGTCCGTAGTGAGCTTTCCGGTGAAGAAAAACATCGCGAGGAAGCCTGCATACATGTCTGAGAAGTAATTCGAAGACGCCTGAAACTGCGATAGACTCACTATCTGTCACGTTAGCAGTTAGCGGTTACATGTGGGTCTTGTAACACCTCTGCTTACACCCCTTCTGGGAAGGTCTGAGCATATTTATCTAAACTTATATTTTAATGTCTAATAAGTAGCTAAAAACTAATTACAAGTAGAAAACTTGTCCCAAATCGGTGTCTCTCGGGATCGTGCCAAGAAGGCTGGCAGCATTGCCACGTTGAATAGCAATGCTGATTCTCTGAGCGAGAAAAGCCCCAGCCCGCTTGTCAAGAGAAGCTTCTACCAGACGACGTGCAACCTCTTTGAAAAGTTGATGAGCATCTGGACCCCAAGGCCCCAGAGTTTCAACCGCAAACGCAGAAAATATGTATCCTTGACCTTAGCAAGCATATTTCCGGCGCTTGAGGCACTCCTGCTGAATAGCAGCAGCACCGGCCGCCACAGCAGTGCCGGGGAGATGGGACGGAGCCAACTTATATTATATAGCTCAAGAGTTTGTTTGAACGCGCTAATCTCAGGAACTAGTAATTTGAATTGAAAAAATATTGTTATCTATACTAATGCTATAAAGAGAAAAGATTTATGTGTATGTTTGTATTGTAACGAATTGGCTCTATAAATATATACCAATTTAAATAATCTTAGACTATTTAAATGCAAAATTTTTGTTGATAAATATAAGTTATATTTTATTCCCTTACTCCCACGGGACCGCTAGTGTGGGATAGATTCATTGCGGAAAGCGTTAGGCTTTATATCATCACGTTGCGACCAACAAGAACGAAAACGGGATGAATTATCACTGAGCAGCATAGTTAAGTGATGTTATCACATACAATATCGATATTGGACGTTATCGAGTACCCCTGTGTGCAGTTTATCAGAAAATTTGTCGTAATTTTAGGCATAGAACAAATATTTTAGCTGGCAACTCGAGAGCTGCCCGGTACGCTGTTTGATGAGCACTTCAAGCTAAAATTAATGGCAGCATTAGCTTTGGCAATTATTAATTACCGTTGATTAATTTCACCTTCTAATAGATCATTGGTTACTGATACTCAAAAATATCTTTATTCGATTAGACTTTTTACAAAGTACTTTCAAATCGTCAGAATGACATAATTATACAGGATTATACATGCTACCGCCAGGTTCGGAAGGTTACTTTTACTCAGAAGAACCTGGCAAGAAACTCAGTAATTACTCTTTACAAAAATATTATACAATTTAAAGAATACAAAATAAATAATTAAGAAACGTAAGCTCATGGACAAAGTTCCAATGCACAAATGTCTATAAAAATTAACATAATTAAAAATCTCGTACATCTACTTCTAGCTAAATGCGTAGTTAGTGTGTATACTAACAAAATTTGGAGATTAGAATTTTCAGACAAGCTTGACTGACTGACTAATAAATGTCACTCATATCCCGGATTTCAACGGTAAAGTCCATGTTGTGAAAAACGAAATTATCAAAGACAATTTTTTTAATCGTTAAATATATCACCTGTAGATTATTTTAATTACATAAGTAAGTACTATAGTTTTATAAATAGAAATGTCAAGAGTCTTTAGGCCACAAAACTGGGGATCGTGCCAAGAAGGCTGGCAGCATTGCCACGTTGAATAGCAATGCTGATTCTCTGAGCGAGAAAAGCCCCAGCTCGCTTGTCACGAGAAGCTTCTACCAGACGACGTGTATTAATTCAAAGACGTGTGTATAGTGTCTGAGATGGCGATGAACTCACCCTCTGTAACGTTGGCACTTAAACATTTTTGGTGAAGAGTGGTTGTTGCTTAGAACACCTCTGTTTACCCCTTCGAGGACCCTTCTGTAACGGCGTGAGCATAACTTGTGATAGTTCCATTTTCTGTTATGAAGACACTTATCCAAGCTCAAGAACATATTTCCCGTAGAAAAGCGCAAGAGTTAATAAAGCTTGGCTGTTTTTCCATCAATTCCCCTTGTTATTCCCCAATAAATGCCTTGTAATATACAATGTCGTGATAAAATCCCGGTAGCCGTTTATTTCCCAGTTTTCCAATAGACTCCCAGCGGGAAAATTACGGCACCGCGTTCAACAGGTATAGAGTGGGACAACGGGTAAAAATTTCATGTATCGATAATTTTAAATTAAAATTATATTATCTGCGGTAACATACATAATACATCTGCAATCGTTCGGATATTTTGTAAAAAGCGCTCATCAACTGAAAATATTTTGTATTAATTATGTTTTATTTTTATTTTATAGATTATAGCCGATGTCACGCGGTTTCACCCGCATAGGTCTCGTTCCTGTGTGAGTATGTGAATACAAATATAACCAATATTACCCGCTGATGACGTAGTTTTAAGTTTAGTCTTTACATTCAAAACTACAAATTTAAATTTAAATTTTTAGTTCATGAATATTTAATTAAACTCCTCTTCATCTTGTAATTATAATGATTTGCTATACCACAAATTAAGCGGTTTCAGACACTATACACATCTTTGAATTTCATATCAAGCGAATGCGTGTTCCTTACGATGTTTCCTTTCACTCTATAAATCTCACTGTAGTTGTTTAATTAAAGCTTGAGTTCTTAATCCTCTGACTAAACTGCCTTCACATCCGAAAATTACTACAATATTCCAATATTATCGATATCGATAAAGCAGATAGCTGTAAAACCCCTATCCGTTGATTTGAGGATAGACTGAACAATGCTCGGCACAATCACTATGGGATGTGTAGGTTTAGAATTGCAGCTTCTATGAGGTAAAGGTCGATAGATTGTGGCAGAATTATGAGATAACAATCGACAACTTGTTGTTATGACAATTGCTTACATCCCTATATATCAGTACCTAATAATATATTTTTTAAATTTCTTAACATTCATTAGGTACTTCAAAAAAAAATTGACATTCATAGTACCTATGTTTAATGAAAAAAGTAAATGAGCAACAAGCGTTCATCTCAGTAATAGCAACCTTCCGAACCTGGTGGTATCATGTATAATCCTGTATAATTATGTCATTTGGACGATTTGAAAGTACTTTGGTAAAAGTCTAATCGAATGAAGATATTTTTTTAATTGAATTAAAAGTACCTACTGCTAGTGTTTATTTTATTTTTGCAGAGGAGCCGTGGTAGCCTCGGTGTTTGAGCAACGCAAGCTACGCAAGTTCGAATACCAGTGGAGCATGGACTCACGTTGGGACTTAATTATATTCGGTAACCCCTTCGGAGACCCTTCTGGGATGGAGTGAGCATATTTATTTATTTGCAAAAGTATTATTGCATTGTATTTGGTCTCGTCTGTTAAATCAACCTTTTGAACCCGCTTATAACATTTCGTAAAAAGTCTATTAAATAAAGAACACGCTTAAGCTAAAATAAAAAAGTAATTACCATATCTAAACGCCAACTAGTAAAGTTCCAAAACTTCCAGCCGCCATTTCGGTCACGTTCCGTTTCTCGTTAGGTGTTGCCAGGCGTGAAAATAATATCCGACGTCGTATGAATTCTTGCCTTTGAGTTGGCAGCACTGCTGTAGTGGGCGGTTTATATTCGAAGTGCAGAATTGAACATTTTAAAATGGGCACGTGAGGTAATTTACAGCCGTTTTGGAATAATTATATCTGTATTTGAAATTCATGTGGGTACACGTCTTGTTTATAATAACGAACGCAAATATACATATATTACATAATATTAGATATAAATCAAATAGAAGTGTCTATTTGTAATTCTAAATTAACAGCTTTTTACTATGAACTGAACTATATCAAAAAACATTTTTAATAATTTTTCACTGTCTGTTTGTTTCGGGTATTCTCTGAATCGACTGGGCCGATTTCAACGGGAATTTCACTGTCATATAGCTGATGTTACAAGGAGTACCTTAGGGTTTAAAGTTTTAAGATGTCTAAAAAAAAAACATATGCTCACGCCATCGTGACAGAGGCTGAGTCCATCGCCGTCTCAGCCACTATACATACGTCTTTGAATTACTTCTCAGACATATGCAGGTTTCCTCACGATGTTTTCCTTCACCGTAAAGCACGTGGTTTGAAATCACTGCTCAAAAGTTTTTATAAAAATCTAATTGGTACAGGCCCCGCTGGAATTCGAACTTGCGTCGCTTGCGTAGCAGGCGACTGCTCAAACCCCAACGCCACCACGGCTCTTTTTATCATAGTAATAATGTTAATTAGCACGCAACATATCAATTAGGCCCAATTAGGCAATAAAGATCTTTTATATTCTGCAGATAACGAGCTGAGATTTCAAGTACTTTAAATTACAGGGCTGAATTAATTACCCCCGTCCTAGGTTGGATAGGTAAAATGAAGATGTAAATAGCTTTTACACGATCAGTTTTCAGGGGTCCGTACTTAAGAGGAAAAGCTGGCAAAATAACACACAGGGTCCCGTAACGTTATAAAGCTATCCATGAAATTCCCTAACTAAAACATCGTGAGGAAACCTGCATATTTCTGAGAAGTAATTCAATGACGTATGTAAAGTGTCTGAGACGGCGATGGACCCACCATCTGTCACATTGGCACTTAATCATCTTCGGTGAAAAGTGGGTGTTGTGATTACAAGACCTCTGCCTACCCCTTCGGGGAATACAGGCGTGAGCATATGTATGGGTATGAATTTCCCTCACAGCACATACTTGCATACAATTATTTTCTCCTTATGGAGAAAAGAATGTAGGTATGTTTGTAACGAATTAGCTCAAAAATTACTGGGCAGATTTGAAAAATTCTTTCAGCAATGGATAGCTACATTATCAGAGATAAATATAGGCTATATTTTATCCCCGTACTCCCACAGGAACGGGAACTACGCGGGTGAAAACAAGTTAAGTGCCGTATCTTAAAATAGAAAACAAATAACAAAGCTATTAAATGAAGACACCAATAATTAAATGAATATGTTTAACTACCTATTAATTGTATTAACGCGACGGTCTTATAATTAATTTAATTAAATTTAACTCTCTCCCGGATTGTATTGCACAGTAATTGTACCAATGTCGTTAAATGTTAATCAAACTGATTTTCAACGTTAGAGGTGAGTCTGTGTTACGCTAAAACCTGAGATCGTAATTTTTTTTAACGATATATTTAGTGCATTGGAACTGTATTTCTAAAATTTTATAATATTTTAAAAAAGAGTAATTACTAAGTTTCTTGCCAGGTTCTTCTCAGTAAAAGCAACTTTAAGAACCTGGCGGTAGCATGTTTAAGTAATTATGTCATTCTGACAATTTATAAAGGTATTTTTGGAAGATTGCAGCTGACAGCGAGGAATCCAATGGGTTCCTTCACATATTTTTAACAATTTACAAGATATTTTCTCAACAATCACTTGACATTGGCGGAATAGTTTTACTGAAGCTCAACGCCATTAAATAAATAAAGGAAAGGAAAGGAAAGGATATTTTTGACTTTGACTTTCACAACCGACATCGTGTCAAAATTTTATTGGGATAAATAAATATGCTTACTTAAATGTATGTGATTTTCTCTTTGATTAATTTATTTTAAAGCTCCAAAAAATTCCAAATTTCACCGGCCACTCTCTTCACCCTCCGATTAATCTCCGTCGTTTGTTTTCTACTCTATCCACGTGACATTGGCGAAATTGTGGCAGCCCCGCAGAAGCCATAAACAAGAAGTGAAGTGATTAATATGCTCACGCCATCCCAGAAAGGTCCCCGGAAGGGTAAGCAGAGGTGTTGTAACCACAACACATTTCACCAAATATGATTCAGTGCCAACTTGATAGATGGTGAGTCCATCGCCGTCTCAGGCACTATACATACGTCAGAGAATTCCTTTTCAGACATAATGCAGGTTTCTTCACGATGTTTTCCTTCACCGTAAAGCACCGTTTATTGGGATACTGCGATTTTTTTTTCTATATCTATGAGACACGGTAATCCGAAGTCAAGTGGGGGGCAGCTCGTTAAATATAATCTTTAGAAACTGGTTGACCGAACTGTGCTCGGTTTCTCTTTCCATGACGTTTTCTCATATATGTACGCTGATAAAAAAGGAAATAAAAATAATATTTTTTATCGGTGAACGTCAGTCTCGAACCGGGGTACCTACTCTAGTTTCGTTATCGCCCCGTAAGCTGGAAGCTACCTTTGAGCTACCATAACTTGACAGATGTCGGCGAAATTTACTGTCGTATTGTAATGAGTTTTTCAGTGCCTGAAAACATAATCCAAAAATATGTTTTTCAAAAATGAAACATATCTAGATTTTTTTTTTGCCTCTTGAACCCCACACATAAAATTTCATGAAAATCGTTAGAGTCGTTTCCGAAATTCAGATTATATATACAACTAGCGGACGTCCCGTGGTTTCACCCGCGTAGTTCCCGTTCCCGTGGGAGTAATGGGATAAAATATAGTCTTTGCGACTATAATTTAAGATTTAAACTATCCTATCTCTCAAGTTGGATCGAACTGCACATGGTGTGCGAATTTTATTATAATCGGTTAAGTGGTTTAGGAGTCCATTGAGGACAAACATTGTGACACGAGATTTATATATATTAAGATAATTGCTCATTTAAAGATATAAGATAATCTATATAACAAATCAAATGTCAAACCAAAGAGATTTGTACAAACCATTTAAAATAGAAACTCGACTTCAGAATTGAGATCGCAATGTCATCTTAATAAGGATCATTGTCAGATTGAGTAGCGGAGTTATTTAGAGGCACAATAAGATTTCTGGATTGATATAAAGGGCTTAATATACGATATGTTATCAACTAAAGTCGAGAGAGGTATTTTTAGATGTGTATTTATCTTTTAAGTCGAGAATAGAACGCAGATATGAGTTTAGATTAAAAAATCGAAGAGCGCACCTGTTTTTAATCTATGCAACCGGTTTGTGTACCGATGGGTTTTCAATTATGGTTCGATCTGTTTCCAAGGCTTTTTTATAGGATTTTGTTCATTCCCAAAGGGTAAACGGGACTTTATTACTACTTAGACTTCGTTGTCCGTCTGTCTGTCTGTCACCAGATATCTCATTAACCGCGATAGTTACCTAGACATTTTTACAGGTGATGTATTTCTGTTGCTGCAATTTGCCGCAATAACAAAATGAATAAATATGCTCATGCCATCCCAAAAGGGTCCCCGAAGGGGTAAGCAGAGGTGCTGTAATAACAACACCAACATTTCACCGAATATGATTAAATGACAACGTGATAGAGGGTGAGTCCATCGCCGTCTCAGGCATTATAATACGTCTTTGAATTAAGTAAGTACTTCTCAGGCATACGCAGGTTTCTTTCACCGTAAAGCACGTGGTGTGTAATCAATGCACATACGTTTCTTACTCATTGGTACAGGCCCCGCTGGGATTCGAACTTGCGTCCCTTGCGTAGCAGGAGTCCGCTCAAACCCATGAAATTAACTCTATGCGGATGAAACCGCGCGCCTCAGCTAGTTAATATACATATAGAGCTTGCGTAGAGCTAGGACATGAAAGTAAGTGATATTTTCATGTTTATGTTTTATATTCAGAAATTCATTAGCTAAATCCTGAAATCCGCTTTCAAGAGAAAATTATCTAGAACGATATTTTCAACAATGAACATGGAAGTTAAGTAGGTACATAATGTTAATGAGTAGGTGACTTTGAAATACTTTTTTAGTTCATTATTAAAAAAAATATATTTAAGTAGCCTATACTTTGTAAAAAGTCCTTTCCTTTATTTATTTAATGGCGATGAGCTTAAGTAAAATTATTCCGCCAATGTCAAGTGATTGTTGAGAAAAATATCTTGTAAATTGTTAAAAATATGTGGTGGAGCCCATTGGATTCCTCACTGTCTACTTTTCTACCTCCATAAGCTCACACTTTTCACCGAAGATGATCTGGAAAAAGTCTAATCGAATATAGATATTTTTGACTTTGACAAATATATGTCAAAGTCGCTTATTTTCTCGTAGATACGCGTCTGTGTGAGTGTGTCATATAAACCGATATGTTCATACATTTCTAATTGTTTGAAAGCTTATATTAAACTCTGACACTACTGTAAGGTATCATTATATGTGTGGTATCTTCTGTAAGGTGGACGCACAATCCCCAGTTGGGCAGAAATTAGTATTGATATGCCCTACGTCTAGCTTTAGAATTAATGTTAAGAAATACAGTCTGCATCCTAGATCACACACCCACAGGCTAACTTTAAGTCATTAAAACTTCATTACACTCTCGAATCTATATCTATACAATTATACATACATACATATATGTAAAATTAAAGTGTGTGTTTGTAAATCCAAAATATTATGTCTATAAGTACGATACAAACATAACATAAAAATAAATTTTCAAAATATTTCTCTGTCTGTCTGTCTGTTTGTTCCAACTTATCTCCAAAACGACAGGATCAATTTAACGGGACTTTCACTGGCATATGGATAATGTTACAAGGAGTAAGTCATCATCATCCTCCTGCCCTTATCCCATGTTATTTGTGGTCGGCGCAATGTGTTCTTCTCTTCCATTTCTCTCTATCAGCCGTCATATCTGTATTCACTGTGCCCTTAGCCATATCATCTTTCACACAATCCATCCATCGTTTCTAAGGTCTTCCTCTCCCCTTGTAACCATCCACATTCCGCTCTATCAGCCGTCATATCTGTATTCACCCCCTTAACCATGTCATCTTTCACACAATCCATCCATCGTTTCTTAGGTCTTCCTCTCCCCTTGTAACCAACCACATTCCTCTCTATCAGCCGTCATATCTGTATTCACTCCCTTAGCCATATCATCTTTCACACAATCCATCCATCGTTTCTTAGGTCTTCCTCTCCCCTTGTAACCAACGTGTAACATTCATAAACAAAACTCTTTTGGCAACATTATAATACAAGGAGTATGTAGGATACATTTATTTAAAAAAAACATTAAGGTTACTCATGAAATTAACTCTACACGGGTAAAACCGCGGGGCTCAGCTAGTATATCATACATGTATATCTTATTCAGTAGATATAGAAATGAAAGTTTACACAAACAGCATTTATAAGCGTCGAAAAATTACCATTTTTTTAGAAACTAGTATTCGTTAGACTAATTCACGTAATGAAGACCCAAACAATATAGTATCGACTAAACCTACCTAGTTATTTATTAGCTAAGCTATTTTAACCGACTTCAAAAGAAGGAGGAGGCTATCTATTCAAGTGTATGTTTTTTTTATATTTGTTACCTTAGATCTTTTGACTGGGTGAACAGATTTCGATGATTATTTTTTTATTTGAAAGGTGATGCTTCCCAAGTGGTCCCATTTTAGTTTGGTTACTGGCGACTAGTGCCCTTGTTAATTATTTTCATTAAGTATTTGAAGCACTACTTTTTAGTCGTGTGATGTCGATCTGGTGATGGCGCCGAAAGACAGTCAAAGGAACTCCTCAACGATTTACAGCAAATGCCTAGTGTTTGGGCTCGATTAATTCGTTTTGATGAGAATTTTTTTGAGAGAATGGGTTATGACTGGTGTGGGTGCACTTTGCAAAAAGTCACTATTATTTTAAAAAAAAATTCCGAAATAAAATTCAAACCGCCTTCTATAGATGTGACAAATATACTGTATCAAACTCGGTGTCAAATACCAACTTCAAAAGTAAGTAATTTATTTCACACTAGCGGACGAAATGCGGTTTCACCCGTTTAGTTCCCGTTCCCGTGGGAGTACGGGGATAAAATATAGCCTATCTTACTGTATATACCTACTTTCATATATGCATTTTTCAAAAGCATTAATAATGTAAAACAAACAGAATTTTATTTATCTGTATAGATGTAGAGAGAACCTCTTTATATGATTTTCCGATAAAAAAAAATTTGCATTTTAAATAGGTTATTGTCGAAACTGTCGTAGAATATTTTATCAATTCAATTCAATTGAATTAAAAAATATCTTTATTCTTTTTTATTTATGACTAGCTGTGCCCCGCGGTTTCACCCGCATAAATTTAGTTTTATATAATATATCGGTTTAAAATGGACAAAGTTTCATACAAACGTTCATCCCCTATTTTATCCCCTTGGGGGTAGAATTGATCATAATCCTTTCTTATCGGATGCCTACGTCATAACATGTACCTGCATGCCAAATGTCAGCCCGATCCGTCCAGTGGTTTGGGCTGTGCGTTGATAGATCACTATGTCAGTCAGTCAGCCACAGCATATTTCCCACCGTTTAAACCTTCCGTGAACTTCAACAAATTTATCAATACCAAAATCACCCGAATCGGTCCAGCCATTCTCAAGTTTTTGCGAGACTAACGAACAGCAACTCATTTTTATATATATAGATTAGACTTTTTGCAAAATACTTTCAAATCGTCAGAAAGACACAATTACATAAAATTATACATGCTACCGCCCGGTTGAGAAGGTTGCTTTTACTGATAAGAACCTGGCAAGAAACTCGGTAATTACTCTTTTAAAAAATAATTTTACTACTTTGAGTAATACAATATAAATCATAAAAAATATATATAAGCCCATGGACACAGTTCCAGTGCACAAAAGTCGATATAAAAAATTTAAAACTAAAATAAGTACTATGAATAATTGTGTAGCTTGAGATGACCAGCCCCCACAAGCAGCACCTGTTCACAAGTATGACGGGAATGCCAGCCACTGACCTCCTCAACCATTATAGAGGGAAGTATCATTTAATCTTTGGAAATAAATATCAAAAATTAAAGGCTTTATTATGTAGATATTCACGTAATTGACATTTCACGCCTCTTCAGGGTTCCCAAAGAGGTTCTACATTTATGTTTTTTTTTTTTTTTTTCATACCGTGTATATATGGTTGTTTTAGCAAATGGTTTTAAAAAGCGAAAATTGTTAGGCTTGAGTTGATTTGGAAGTCTCATTAAAAAGTACAAGTACTTTACTGTCTGCCAAAAATAATTAGTATATTTTTATGTAAACAAGAATATGATGAAGATCTTTTTTATTATCGACGATGATTTATAACTTTTTATTGATTATTAAATGAATGACGCACGATGACGATTTTTTCGTAGTTTATAAAATTTGTAAAATCAGTTTTAATGACCTAATAATTTTATATTTTTAAACAAGATTACTGTTCAAAGACAATGATTATAATAAAGCCCGTATATTCGAAAATATTTACAATTTTACATTGGAGACTTTTTAATGATTAATAAAAAGTTTTATTTAAGTACGTAAAGTAAGTATTTATTTATTTCATTGGAGTCTTAAATAGAAGTTTAGATAATATAAAAGTAATTTTTAATGAGAAAGTATTTTTGTAGACTAAGAAATTGCGTTTTTATATTAAAAAAAACAATAGCATTTTATTTATGGCAAATATTGTTTTTTTGTTAGTTGAAACAAAAGATTTTGCTTTTTGAATTATCTTTTCAAAAACTCTTAAACTAAATCATATTTCTTCTTAATTTTTTTATGAAATAATATTTTTTTTAATAAATCAATCGCATATTTTCTTAATAGTCACACCGAACCAAAGCACCCGGATAACATTGCAAATAAATAAAAAAAAAATTATAAACAGAACCGCTTCAAATCAAAACAGAATCACATTAAAAAAATCTTTATTTTAATAAAATTTGATAATACTAACCTTAGTATCAGTGGAGTCGATGTCAAAGTGCGTTTGTAACGTCCAACTGATGAGTGAGCGATCCGCGATGCGAGTCCTTTTATAAGCCACGTGAACCACGGCTACAGGTGAACAGGACAGGGGAGTTGTGGAGTCGAAGCGAGGGGTTTTTATTCTATACTGACAAATTTTCATTAAATAACAATTCAAGAAAAAATTGTCACAATCATTATTTACTATGTAATGAAATGTAAATGATGCCGGCTGAGTTTCCCGGTTCATCTCAGAAGGTTAGTTCCCGAATCGGTGGTAAATTCTTCGACATTTATAAGTACCTTACCAGGGCCTAAACTGCATAAATAATTTTCATTTTCATGTCCTTTTTTCTCATTTTATAATGGTTGAGGAGATCAATGGCTGGCATTCACGTGATACACGGGCTCTTATTGCAATGATAGTTCCACAATGTGACAGTGACATACTTATACACGTTATATACATCTGTCTCGTAATATGAGACAAACTATCATGGCAATAATATCACATGGTAGGTGCTGCTTGTGGGGACTTGTCACGTGAAGCTGCACATTTATAAAAAAGGAAGATTAAGTGCCAACGTGACAGAGTGTGAGTCCATCGCTATACATACGTCTCAGGCACGATACATACGTCTTTGAAGTATTCCGTCACCGTAAAGCACGTGGTGTGAAATAACTGCACATAAGTTTTTTTCGAAAAACTCATTGGTAAAGGCCCCGCTGGGTTTCGAACTTGCGTCGCTTGCGTAGCAGGCGACTGCTCTAACCCCAAGGCCACCACGGCTTCTATATTATATTAATTGAAGTCGATGAAAATTTTAGCAACAATACATCTCCACACCTCCGTATGCCATAGCCGGCGCATCGCGCAGCGCAGTTTCTGCTCAAACTCAACCCATCCTAACCCAAAGGACTTAATATAAAACTAATTAATGTCCCAATCTGTACTTCACGCTCTTACGCCAACAGCCCACATGGAAAAGTTAAATGTCAGATTTGATACAATATCTATTTTTATATTTACTAGAATTCAGGTAAAACTTACATACTTACATGTCACGAGATAGCGCTTAGCGAGACTTGACACTATTCTTAAAATTTTGTTGTACTTAAATATAATACATACGTGAACAGGTGCTGCTTGTGGGGGCTGGTCATCTCAAGCTACGCATTTAGTTATAAGTAGATGTACTAGCTTATTAATTATGTTAATTTTATCGACATTCGTGCATTGGAACTTTGTCCATGAGCTTACGTTCCTTAAATTATTTATTTTGTATTCTTTAAATTGTGTGTTATATTTTTCAAAAAAGTAATTACTGAGTTTCTTGCCAGGTTCTTCTCAGTAAAAGCAACCTTCCGAACATGGCGGTAGCATGTATAATCCTGTGTAATTATGTCATTCTGACGATTTGAAAGTACTTTGTTAAAAGTGTAATCGAATAAAGATATTGTAGACTTTGTCTTTATGACTTCATTAAGCGGAAGTCAAGGAATATTTTTTTTTATGACATGATGCCTTATTTTAAAGTTGAAATCGTTCCCGTTTCAGACATTAGCTAGAACGAACAGACGGACTGACAGAGAAAACTGCTTTTATATGTGAGTACCAGCTGTGTGCTCCGCGTAAAGTTAACTTCATGGGCGAGTCTGGGAATACTAAAATAAAAGTAGCTTAAGTAACTCCTTGAAAACATTGCTATCTGCCAGTGAAAGTCAACATCGATCCAGCCGTTTCGGAGCTTAGCCGGAACAAATTTTTTCAATGTCAGGATCGTGTATACTTTCATTTTGCATTTAGTGAAAAGCTGTTATTTTGTAATTACAAACAGACACTTTAATTTTATTTATCTGTATGTACTGTATGTATAAACTTGAACTTTCACTATGCATTTTAGTAAAAAAAAAAAACTGTTAATTTAGATTGACAAACAGATGCTTACATTTTATTATCTGTAGTATAGATGTATAGATATTGAAGCCAACCATTTACAATTCTTCAACTGTCCGTCTTTACAGGTGTCAAATTTAATTTAACGATGCGAAGAACATCATTTTTCGTTATTATATTACATATTTCAAAAGAAGATATTATATATATATATACTAGCTGAATATGTTTATACGCACAGTAATAAGTAATTTTCAAAAAAATATAATAATTTCAATTCGTGAATATTTTTTGAATTGACATCCTCATGCATATATGCTCACGTATTTCCCGAAGGGATAGGCAGAGGTGTTGTAATGACACCCACTTTTCACCGAATATGATTAAGTGCCAACGTGGCTGTTGGTGAGTCTATCGCCGTCTCAGGAACTATACATACGTCTTTTGAAATATGCAGGTTTCGTCACGATGTTTTCCTTCACCGTAAAGCACGTGGTGTGAAATCACTGCACATAAGTTTTTAGAAAACTCATTGGTACAGGCCCCGCTGGGATTCGAACTTGCGTCGCTTGTGTAGCAGGAGACTGCTCAGAACTAAAGGGGTGAAAAGTGGGTGTTGTTGTAACAACATCTCTGCCTACCTCTTCGGGGAATACAGGAACATATGTATGTATGAAATGAAGTCTACGCAGGTGACACCGCAAGCATAGCTTATAAGTTATACATTAAGTGGTTCCTTGCATATTGCATAACGCTATCCACGGGCTTTACCTGAAAACAATATTCACGGCTATTTATAACAATATATTGCAACACCAAATGCGTAATAATAATTTATTTACATAATCTTTAGTACCTAATAAAGAGAGTCTATTTTTAAACTCTAGGAACACAGCACTGCTCAATGGTATCATTATTTGTCTGTGATTTTCTGTAAGGAAAGCTAAGCTGAAGGTCTATGCCCCAATTATACATTTGTTGACCTTGACCGTATGTCGTTTGAATGTGTCAACACCTGGTGGAGAACTAAAGTCCTACCAAGACCTCTTATTGCCATTCATCAATTAACAATGATTATGACATAGATATATATGACGTGTATAAGTCTGTCACTGTCACACAGTGGTACTATCATTGCAATTTGAGCGTATGGTAAGGGCCATTTTTTTATTGACCAGGGCGGAACCTTCAAAATGTCCCTGGCAGCCCTGGGAGAGGCAGGTCGGGTATGTAGGATTTTTGGTGGCCATCCTCCGTGCTTAGGGGGGGCTCCGGGTACTCTGATAGATCGCACCGGTGTGCCCCCACTGTTTGCCCCGGGCCGTTGTATCGCCGCCCCTGGAGACCTCGCTGTGCGCGGCACCTTCCCGGGCCCGCGGCTCGATGATCAAGGCTACCCCGACCACCGCCAGCAGGCCCTCCAGTCCCCTTTTAGTCGCCTCTTACAACAGGCAGCGGATACCAAATGGTGAGGCCCAGTTCTCAGTCGTTCATAAACAAATTGCGACATTTACATAATCAAACATCGTCGTAGGTTTCGATACGTTCAAACGTCGACGAATGACTTTACGTTTTATCGTGGGTCAACATGTCTTGATACTTTTTCGCAAGCGGTAAGCAAGCTTTAGGTTGCGACTAAATGCCTAAGATGGTGGATCAACACTATAATACGTACTAACGTCTACTTGGGGTATTATTACGTCACGATGTTTTCCTTCATCGCAAAACTCGTGGTGTGATCAAAGTCAGGATTACAATATTGATACTTATAACAATTTCCTTTTATGAAAACTTCCAGTGCAATGTTTAGAAAATATTATCTAAAACTTAATAATATCATTGTGTTAGAAACGTGTTCTATAAACACGACGGCCATTTTGGATTTACGTTTTTTCTTAAATATATATCGTGTGTCATTCAGAGGATCGTGATTGTTTAAAATAGCGCACTCTAGAAATGGGTTATACTCTACTTTATTATTTAATTAGTTTTTTTATATTGTGTAACGCTAGCTATCATGAGCAATATAGGGGTAAGCACTTTGATTTCTACTATCTATGTCTCGTATATTATGATGAACAGAAAATAGAACACTGGAAGAACAAAGCACTACACGGCAAATACCCACACCAACTAGATCAGGACCACGTAGACAGAACAGCATCAAACTCCTGGCTCACGAAAGGGTATATATTTGGAGAGACTGAAGGCTTCCTAGTAGCAATACAGGACCAAGTTATTAAAACTCGGAACTACTCTAAATATATCCTTAAAGAAGCAATAGAAACTGATAAATGTAGATTATGCCACCAACAGACAGAAACAATATACCATATTACAGGAGGATGTAGCTCACTAGCCAATAAAGAATACACACACCGCCATGACAACGTCGCTAAACACATACACCAACAACTTGCACTCAAACACAAACTACTCGACACATACACACCATACTACAAATACAAACCAAAAAACGTGCTGGAAAATAATAAAGCAAAACTATACTGGGACCGAGATATTATTACCGACCACACTATCCTCAGCAACAGACCTGATATCACACTTACTATAAAATCTACAAAGACTACTTATCTCATAGACATTGCCGTACCTAATACACATAACCTAAAACAGAAACATACAGAAAAAATACAAAAATATATACCATTAGCAGATGAAATTAAACAGATGTGGCATCAGCAAACAGTTAAAATCATCCCTATTATTATTTCCTCCACGGGCGTTATACCGAAAACCCTTAATACATCCTTAAAAATATTAGACTTACATGAAAAAACATACATCCCCATGCAAAAATCAATAGTCATAGACACATGCTCTATAGTCCGCCGTTTCCTAAACCCAACCTCACTCATGCTCCTGAACGCCCCAGACACAACACACACACGAAACATACCCCAGACACTACACAGCACACAAGCAGACACACAACCACACGCATTCGGGACACAAATCACATAGTCTTACCTCACTCTCATCACACTGACACACTTGAACCAGTCTACTTGGCAAAAGCCCGTACCTGGTTCTCCACTACCGACCTCGGTCGAGACCAAAGAATATCTTTGTACATAATAATAATCTTTATTACCAATAGTTATAACAAAATATTTTTACATTACCAATGGGCCCCACACTAGGAAATTCCTGTATCGTGGGGACCGGTTCACAATATATGAGTCACACAAAAAAAACGTAACATCTTGTAGTAGCAGACAATTACAGCAAATGTACACTTCTTAAAATGTCTACTTTATATTGGTATACTCCTATTTAGTAAATAATGAAGGAAAGGAAAAATTATTTAAATTTTATAGGTAAGAAGTACATAGTTGTAGCAGCCGTTTGTATAAATTAATGTATTTACGTACTAAACACAACATGAATACTCATATAATCATACATCGATTTATTTATTTTATTTTATTTAAGGGGAGTTAGTAGTATCTAGTTAGTAGTATAAATCATAATCAAAGATCGTCAAGTTTGAAGGTATAACTTAGGCAGTTATTATTTTACCAGTTTTGAATACAATGTATTTTTTATTTGTTTAGGGTGTGCATTGTCGATGAGTGTTGAAATTAAATATTTTTTATACATTTTAAAAGGAAACCTGCATATGTCTGAAAAGTAATTCAAAGACGTATGTACAGTGCCTGAGTTGGCGATAGACTCACCATCTGTCAAAATTCAAATATGTTTATTTGATTAGATTTCTTACAAAGTACTTTCAAATCGTCAGAAGGACACAAAATACATTATACAGCATTATAAATGTTACCACCGGGTTCGGAAGGTTGCTTTTGTTGAGAAGAACCCGGCAAGAAACTCAACAATCATATTAGCATTTAATCGTGTTTGGTGAAAAGTGTGTGTTCTTATTACAACACCCCTGCCTACCCCTTCGGGGAATACACGCGTGAGTGTATGTATGTATATTTTCAGTTCCAAACACATGCACTGAAAAATGGGAATCATACCTATTTAATGACAAAGAATATATACTTCAGGATTTTTCAGTCACATGGGAAAGCGCTACCATTATATGTCGGTAAGTCATGCCATTAACCATTTTTCTGTGTGTTTATAGATAAATAAAATCGAAGTGACTGTTTGTAACTCCACGTTAACAGCCTTTTTCTAAATTCACATAAGTATTAACGAAAGTATTAAGGATACTTAAATAAAAACCATTTTCTTTTAAATCCGTCTCTCTGTCTGTTTGTTTGACTACTGCGCAATCAAGGCCAGTCAACAATGTGTTCTGACATCATTGACACCGATATAGCAGCGTTTCTCCACTCACTACATAGATGGCGCTACTCGCTAACAAATGCGAAGTTACACAAATACACGAGAACCTAAATCGCGCAATGAGAGTTTTCGAGCGCATTAAAGTATATACACAAAGGTCCAACTAAAATAGTTAGAGCGGTTCCCCAGGCATGACACCCGCCTGGCTGACCTTGTCTTTGCTGGGGACGAGAATGATCACTCGCTCTTCTCACACTGGTGCCGTACCCTCTATCTCATTGCAGCATTCATCAAGGCATAATGATAAAGTAAAATATGTTTTAAATACAGCGGACAACATAATGCCACCCTAGCTGTTTTGGACACAAGAGAAAAAGCTGAATTTTTGGCTGAAGCCCTCTCTGAATCCCAGTTTGGTAAGTCGACAATTATCCCTTTTCCTAGATAGAATTAGTGCTATTCGACTTCTGAGGTCCTACCATCAGCTCTTATTGCCACTATAGTTTGACTCCTGCTATGAGATAGATGTATGGCGTGTATACATCTGGCACAATCACACAGTGGACCTATTATGTTTTTTTTGCCAGGTTCTTCTCAGTAAGAGCAACCTTCCGAACCTGGCGGTACCATGATTTGAAAGCCGTAGTAGGTACTTTGTAAGAAGTCTAATCAATTTAAGATATTTGCAGCAGGAGAGCCTCAAGCATCAAAGATACATATTTTCTGCGATTACGGTTGAAATTCTAGGGCCTTGGGGTCAAATGCTCAAATGCTCATCAACTTTTCAAAGAGGTTGCACGTTGTCTGGAAGAAGCTTCTCGTGACAAGCGGGCTGGGGCTTTTCTTGCTCAGATAATCAGCATTGCTATTCAACGTGGCAATGCTGCCAGCCTTCTTGGCACGATCCCGAGAGACACCGATTCGGGACAAGTTTTCTACTTGTCCCAAATTTAAGTACTTTTTGGTGTATATATAATTAAGATTAATTATAAGATATTATGAATTTTGCCCAAACCGTCGATTGAACCCAGGTTCTAGTGTTCCACACTTTGCAACCACTATACCAACGAGGCAGTTATATCTTCAAAAGCCATAATCTCCATTTGCAGAAATGGACTCTGTATGGATTGGTGCCCGTCGCAAGTCAGCTGAAGATCCCGGGGGGTACAGGTGGCGACAGGGGTCCGAGCTGAGGAGAACGGCGGCTGACGTGTTGGCCAATGAGGACCAGGATTCCACGAGATTTCCTCTAGTGAGTACTCGAGAACCCAAGTATAGATACGTTGATGTAAATCAAGTGCTTGACTACTTTGATCGTGTGCGTGAAGAGTATATTAGACTCGAAATGGTTTACGTTTAAGGTAATAAAAGGCAGTTCGGAAACTGAATTCCGACTTCTGAAAAATCACGCTCTCAAAAGTATGAAACAAAGTATGTTACAAATCTTCTGAACCTGTTAGAATGTATGGTTTTATTAGAGTGTATAACATTATGACCATAGCATTATTAAACATTATGTTTCATAATTACTTTTTATGTAGTAAATAATTTAAGGGTTATTTAAAAAAAAATATAAAATATCATCAGCTGATCAGGTGATCAGCCACATCAGGTTGAATCTAGTGCCGACCCCAACAATGTATGGGATAAGGCCAGGGAGATGATGATAATGGTATACGAAGTACCAGGCGCACATAACGGACAAGGAGTTAATAAGTTGATTGCGACTAACATTGAGCCACATCGGGTTGAATCAAGTGCCGACCACAACAATGTATGGGATAAGACCAGGGAGATTATGACTCTCTCTTGATGGTGAACGTTATCTTTTTGTCAGTGGTTGAACCGCACTCACGTACCAGTACCAGAGGACGGCGCTGACTGCGTGGCGTTGGAGCGTGTCTCCCACGACCGCCCGGTGTTCCTCGACCTGCCCTGCGCCCTCCAGAGACCTTTTGTTTGCGAAAAAGGTAACTACTTATAACCCAAACTAAACCCGCCGTGCTCGTGAGCACTTGCGTCAATACGCCCGCTGGGCGGACAATCCTATACGCCTCCACAGCGTCGGGAAGGAACGTTTTGGTTACGGCAGCTGTTGAGCCGGCCTTGTATCTCCGGTTCCATTCGTAAAGCGAGCGCTCACGTAGCTCCCGCTAGAAATAAGGTTATATACACACTCAAGACCATTATATATATTTAGTAAATAGTAAAGAAATACAATGGTGAATAAAGACCACGTTACATAAAGTCTCTGCAAACTGCAGAGGATGCAGAAAAGCCTGCAGGGCTGCAAAAAAAAATAAACTAACCCACTTACATCTGCAATCTAAGTATACATATAAAATTCTAAGTCCTGGGGCCCTACCATGACCTCTTATTGCCATGATAGTTTTATTATGAGACACATGTCTATGACGCGTATAAGTCTGTCACTGTCACACAGTGTGACTATGACGGCAATAAGAGCTTATGGTAAGGGCCCAGATTGACCGACTTGACTTTATAGGATATTATTGATTACGAATCTATTGCACAGAATTCGCTTCTGGATGACACAACATTCAGATTGTGTGCTTGCTTGCGTTTAGGCGCAAAATGTATTGTCCCTCATCGGTGTCACTGTGGAGATAGTGTGGACATCTTCGGACACCATGGTCTGTCATGCGTCAGTAGCGCCGGTCGACGATGTCGTCATTCTTCCATCAATGACCTAATACGCCGGGCTCTGGTCACCGCCGGGGTGCCTGCTGTACTGGAACCAGTAGGTTTGGCGCGCAGCGATGGCCGGAGGCCGGATGGTATGTCACTGGTGCCGTGGAGATTGGGTCGGCCGCTGGTGTGGGATGCCACGTGTGTCGATACGTTGGCTCCGTCCCATCTCCCCGGCACTGCTGTGGCGGCCGGTGCTGCTGCTGCTCAGCAGGAGTGCCTCAAGCGCCGGAAATATGCTTGCATTGGTCAAGGATACATATTTTCTGCGTTTGCGGTTGAAACTCTGGGACCTTGGGGTCCAGATGCTCATCAACTTTTCAAAGAGGTTGCACGTCGTCTGGTAGAAGCTTCTCGTGACAAGCGGGCTGGGGCTTTTCTCGCTCAGAGAATCAGCATTGCTATTCAACGTGGCAATGCTGCCTGCCTTCTTGGCACGATCCCGAGAGACACCGATTTGGGCCAAGTTTTCTACTTGTAATTAGTTTTTAGTTACCTATTTATTATTAAAATTTTACATATGTATTAATATATAACGTCTGCAATCATAGATCGAAACTAGATATTCTGACCGCAGCTGCAATAAATGGTAAGTAGGCACATATATCTGTCTCCAGTTATGATCTCGAACAAATAAATGTGTAGTTATCCCCACTATTTTGAGCGCTCAAAATTGGTGACGGCATCAGTGCAACTAGAGTTATTATGCCATTATACTTCCCGCGCCATCTCCTCAGATAGCGAGAAACATGTGCTGGTCGCAGAGAAGAAACTAGTGCGTTGCAGAACAGGCCTCTACCACGTGTACGATGGCAGGCTCGACTGGCACCAGGCAGCCGCTTACTGCGTGCTGCGAAAGATGGCGTGAGTGTGCTCTTGACATTATAGTTTCCATGATTTTGCGTGTAGATGGCGTTAAAAACTTGTACAATATTATGATAGTTTACAAATTGTTACTAGGTTTTTTGACAGATGGCGTACCGCCCTTTTTACGCCTTTCACACATCCTTTCGATATGTCCAAACCATTTCAACATACTTTTTTAAATTCAGTGGGCGTGAGTGCCTAGTGCGAGTTTTCTTAATATCGCCTTCACAAGCCATCTCGTTGACGTAAACGAAGTTTTGTATGGGCTCACAATAGTGTCATCTTTAGGCCGACAGATGTCGCTGTTTCGATCCTATACAAATCTGTGTTTATGTCGACGCTATGACATGTGACGCACTATACTCTCTGGTGCGAAATCTTCACTGCCGCCATCACAAGTCATCGCGTTGACGTAAACGCAGATTTGTATGGGATCACAATAGTGCCATCTGAAAATTTTATTGATTCGATGAATTCGATTGAAGAAAATGTTAACTATGATAGTTTAAGCGGTGCGTATTAAGAACTTCTTAGCTTTAACGTTTAATTTTACGGTACAAAAATGTAACGAGGATCAGAAGTGCTTAATATGCTTTGCTTAAATCGATGATGGTAGCCCCCACAACAGTGCCGGATTAAGCCAGCGCGGGGCCTGTAGCACATTCGGCCTAGGCGCCTCTGGTTTGTTTTAAGCTCTTAACTATTTTTGTTATTCAACTCAGATTAGATAATAAAACCTTACATGTATGAGAGGGACAACCCGAAGCGGCTATGTATATTTTAACACTAGTCCATTGAAATGTTACAATTTAAGGACAGAATATTGCATTTTTTAGAGGACGCAATTTTATTTTTGGGACATGTTTGGGGGGTCAATAGAAACTTAACATCAAATTTGTGGGAGATATCGTGAAAAGAAGAGTTTTTACCCCTTTTTCCAAGATGGCGGCCTGGGGACAAGGGTGGTGACCCCGCAAATTTGAGGTTAAGCTTCTAAAAAATGCAAAGCTCATGTAATGACTTAACGATTTTCGAGGAAGGTAGGTATTATACAACGTATACCTACGATTTAATGTGACGAAATTGAGTTTTAGATTTTCAGGTGGGAGTATTGCAGCTTATGTGTCTGAGTAAAATATCTTACATGCCTGAAAGATGCAAGATATTTGTCACCCAATTCGCGGGGCCCTTGGCATTAGCTACTCTTGCTAAGTCGCAGCACTGCCCCACAATGATGTGGTCACCACATTCTTCAACCTGCAACCGTCTCTCGGGATAACGATTAATTAATTCTACGCTTTACAATGTTTCAGCTTAGCAAACATAGGAACAATGCGATGTCTCAGGAAGTTGGGGACGACTATGTTGAAGGTGCGGCCAAGTAAGTTACTTATTTACTTATCCCGCTGGCTCAGCGACCCGAAGTGACTCTTGGCCTGCGATACGATTCTCGCCATTGGTCCCAAGTTATTTATTTACGAAATTAAAAAAATATTTCAATTTTTAAACCTAGGTACTGTAAGGCCTCAGCTTTACAAGGGGCTTAAAAACTTTTGAGTCTTTTAAAAAACAAATTTAAGTTACATATGCTCACGCCTGTATTCCCCGAAGGGATAGGCAGAGGTGTTGTACTCACAACACCCACTTTTCACCGAAGATGATTAAGTGCCAACGTGACAGATGGTGAGTCCATCGCCGTCTCAGACACTTTACATACTTCATTGAATTACTTCTCAGAAATATGCAGGTTATATTCCTCACGATGTTTTCCTTCACCGTAAAGTACGTGGTGTGAAATCTAAGTTTTGTGAAATATATATAAAAGAAGAAATCCACATGTGCCACGAGCATTATACATACTTACTTTTTGATTAACTTCTCAGACATAATGTAAGTTTCAAGTACAGTATAAATTTGCTCCCCAGGTATTGAGAACGCGTGGGTGGGAGCGAGCGGGTCGCTAGGTCTGTGGTCCTGGCAGGACACTGGGACCAATATATTCACAGTTCCAGCCTTCTCTGACGCTCAGTCTGACACTTGGCCTCCTATGAGGTAAAGATGAAATTTCGCTATTCTCCACTGAAATAAAAATGTTACCATATAGAAAAAAACAAGTTGAAATATTCATTTTAACAGGGACAGATCACTAATAAAGCAGAGTGGATGCCTTCAGATAGACCGACATAAATCACACTCCCCAGTGTTCATGGAAGCGCGCTGCGAGAGAAAAATGCAATTTATTTGTTATGAAGGTAATATATACATCGATACCGATAAATAAAATTGAAGTGTCTGTTTGTAATTCCAAATTAACAGCTTTTTACAAAACTTACCTATAATGTCCAGTGCTCACATAACAATGATGTATATAATGAAAAAATAAATGCTGACATGTTTAATATGTGGTTAAAATGTAACTGCAGTACTTGATTAGATAATTAAGTTAATATTTACATGCCCTTAAATTGGGTGAAATATGTGATTCTTGTAACCTTTAATAACATCTACCCTACCATATTTCATGTGAATAAATGTTATTTCTATTTCAAAATCAATCTGAAAGTTAATCCTCTGTCTGTTTGTTTGTTTCGGTAAATCTCCGAAAGGGCTAGACTGATTTTAACGAGACGTTCATTGGCAGATAGCTAATGTTACAATGAGTCACTTAGACAATTTTTACAAAAACATTAGGTTTCCGCGGGCTACCCATAATATAAAGTACTTACGCCGGGCACAGTTAGTTAATGTATTTACCATTCAAAGAATTAAGTTTTGAAACCAAAATCGCCATCTTTTGTCGGGGAGAGAAACTACTAATATTAAAAGCTGCCTTTAAGTGAAAACTCCCAATCCAAATATCTTTGACAAAAACGCGTAAATTTTATTCTGTTTTTTTTTTTTTTCTCCTTAGCCGCAACAGGATTGAAAACGCCGCCAGCGCCACCTAGCGACGACCTTTATTACTACACCCTAGTTAGACAGTTACTGTACTGGCAACACGCGTATGACAACTGTCAGAAAATGAATGGAACCCTTGCTAGTTTGGAAAACAACGAAATCTTGATTCAACTTCTGTTAATAATGGGTGAAAATAAGGACGAACGTAAGTTAAGACAATTTTTAAGAGACTTCAAAAAAAGGAGTCTCCCAATTCGACCGTATATCTAATATATAAAATTCTCGTGTCACAGTTTTCGTTGCCATACTCCTCCGAAACGGCTGGACCGATTTGTATGAAATTTTGTGTGCAGATCGGGTAGGTCTAAGAATCGGCCAACATCTATTTTTCATCCCCCTAAATGTTAGGGGTAGTCCACCCCAAAAAAAAAAAGGCAATACAACGTTTGCCGGGCACAGCTAGTAGAATATATATTTCCCACCCTCAGAACGAGAGGCTCAACTCAAAAATTTGTGAAAGTAATTATAGTAGTATTAAAATAAATATATATATATTAACACTTATGTACTATACGCAAACTACACTATGCTTTAAAAATATAAAATACATTGTATTCAAAACTGTTAAGATAATTACTGCCTAAATTATTTATTCAAACTTGCCGATTGCCATAAAAAAATATTTTTGATTTAAGCCCATATCGTTCGGAGGGTGCGATTTGTTTTTAGTTTTCGTTTCTAGCGCCATCTGTTAGCTGATAGCTGAAACTAGATGGTTATTCGAGATTGTTTTAAAAAAACTGTCTTTACTCAATTTATATGTAACGTAATGGAACCAAAATTATTTCATTTCAAGCACTAACTCACATTTGGGTGTCAGGCCGCTTAAACATGACAAAAGATGTAAACAGTGATACAGTAAATTACTCCTGGTACAATCCGAAATCTGGTAAACGAATCCCAGACCCAAAAAGCTTTGGAAATGCAAACCTTGGTATATATGTAAGTATCACAGTAACGACACTATTATTACCTATTAACCTAACATTAGTGTTTATAAATATACTAAGGCTGGTGGTCAATGGCTGGCATTCACGTCATACTTGTGAACTGGTACTGCTTGTCGGGGCTGGTCATCCCAAGCTACGCATTTAGTTATAAGTAGATGTACTATTTAGTTATGTTAATTTTTATCGACATTTGTGCATTGGAACTTTGTCCATGAGCTTGCGTTTCTTAAATTATTTATTTTGTATTCTTTAAATTGTATAATATTTTTGAAAAGAGTAATTACTGAGTTTCTTGCCAGGTTCTTCTCAGTAAAAGCAACCTTCCGAACATGGCGGTATCATGTATAATCCTGTGTAATTATGTCATTCTGACGATTTGAAAGTACTTTGTAAAAAGTCTAATCGAACAAAGATATTTTTGACTTTGACTAAAAATTATATTATAAAAGCAAGTTTGTATGTATGTATGTTTGTTACTTACTCACGCAAAAACTACTGATTGAATTTTAATGAAACTTTTCAATCATTTAACTTACACAGCTTTATAAATATATTGTGTGTATTGTCCAAAATATAAAGATAAGTCAAATACATACATACATACATATCCTCACGCCTGTATCCCATGGGGGTAGGCAGAGACCACTGTTTGCCACATGCTACGATCCTTACATACTTCTTTCGCTTCATCCACATTCATGCATCTCTTCATACACTTTCTTCGGTTACGAGTGCTCCGAATTTGACCTTTCTGAAGTCAAATCTTGTATTAATTCACCGTAACTATTGAGAAGAAGGGTTTTCCGAAAACCCCAAATTTTTTTATTCTAATTTATTGATTAGAAAAAAAATTGTATTCCACATTTTCATAAAAGATTGTCTTAAAAAACATTTTGAATAAATTTATTTAATTGAAATTTCAAACTTTGACACTAATCATTTTAATTCGGCCACTTACCGATAGATGCCGCCTTGGCTGGATGAAGAGTTTTCAACGGATAATTCCTGTTTGAATCTAGACAGACAGGATCATTTGAATGGACTTGTGTATGGATTGCCTTGTGATACTCCACAGTACTCCATTTGTATGACTGGTAAGTACCTTTTTCAAATCTATACCATACATACATATGCTCAAGCCTGTATACCCCGAACGGGTAGGCAGATGCCAATGTGACAGATGGTGAGTCCATCGCCGTCTCAGACACTATACATACATCTTTGAATTCATTATCTCAAGCTACGCATTTAGATATACGTAGAACTACTAGACTTTTCTTTATGTTAATTTTTATCGACATTTGTGCATTGCAACTGTGTCCATGGGCTTACATTTCTTAATTGATTATTGAGTATATTTTAAATTGTATAATACATATTTTGGAAAAGAGTAATTACCAAGTTTCTTGCCAGGTTCTTCTCATTAAAAGCAACCTTCCGAACCTGGTGGTATCATGTATAATACTGTATAATTATGTCATTCTGACGATTTGAAAGTACTTTGTAAAGTCTAATCGAATTTAGATATTTTTGACTTTGACTAATTCTCAGACATATGCAGGTTTCCTCACGATGTTTTCCTACGCTGAAGATTGTGGTGTGAAATCACTGTACATAAGTTTTTTTTACAAATATATGCGCTCAAATGCATCCTTGTAAACTATCGATTGGCTACAACTATACTAAACTTAGATTATTCATAGGTCCTCTGCCCGGATATTCCACAGCTAAAGCGTAAAGTGCATTCCAAACTGCAACCTATTGAGCTTGCAGTAGAGTTCATACCGTATTGCAGGGAATCAATCAGTCACATAGGTATCAGAATGTACAGATATAAAATAGCGAGTGCGAGCAGTTACGGTGCATCGGTGTAGCTAGCAGCTAGCTAGGGAGTATTTTCACCCCCCTCCAATCCCCCTTAGGGTATAGGATATCTAGAACACTGCCTCCACTCCTCACACTACCCCTACCTAGCTACCTTACACTCGTGAACATAAAACTATACATATAAATAAAATGTAAGTGTCTGTTAGTATATAAGTGCATCTACATGAAAGTAGAGTGAATGCAGTGGAAATGCGTTCGTTACGAAGTATGTGTGGGGTCATCATTCTAGATCGAATGAAGAATAGTGTGATAAGAGACAGTTGCAAGTTGAAGAATGATGTGGTGACCAGAATTGAAAGAAATATGTTCAGATGGTTTGGACATATCGAAAGGATGGGTGACAGGCGATTAACGAAACAAATTTATAGAGCGAATGTGACCGGAAGTGTCGGTAGAGGGCGTCCAAGGAACAACTACTATGAACAAATTAATAGTATTTTTCAGAAAGGTCAAATTCTGAGCACTCGTAACCGAAGAAAGTGTATGAAGAGATGCATGAATGTGGATGAAGCGAAAGAAGTATGTAAGGATCGTAGCATGCGGCAAACGGTGGTCTCTGCCTACCCCCATGGGATACAGGCGTGAGCATATGTATGTATGAATATAAGAGCCGCACTCTTATTAAAAATCTAATTTAACACATTCACTGCTAACATTTCAACTTCTTCGTAAATTCTCTAACAGTTGGACGCACATACGCGTCGTTAGCAGTGAACGCGTTAATGCCGTGTCGGCCTCGGGGCTTAAGCAGTCGCCTGCTATGCAAGCGATGTAAGTTTGAATCCCAGCGGGGCCTCTGTACCAATGAGTTTTTATAGAAAAACTTATGTTCAGTGATGACACACCACATGCTTCACGGTGAAGGAAAACATCGTGAGAAACGCTTGTATGTATATATCCTACCTGTGATACTCACCATCGCTCACGTTGACATTTAACCAACTTCGATGAAAAGAAAAAGGGAGTGTTGTTGTTGCAACACCTCTATCCCTTTAGAGAAAACAGGCGTGGGCATATCTGATTTTAAAAAAAATCTGTCTGTCTATTCTGGCGAATCTACGAAACTGGACGGTTCTAACAGGAACAAGCGGCTTGTTTTATTTTTAAAAAGGGGCATAGAAAAAAAATGTGCTCACGTCATCCCAGAAGGGTCCCCGAAGGGTAAGCAGAGGTGTTGTACCAACAACACCCACATTTCACCGATATGATTAAGTGTCAACGTGACAGATGGTGAGTCCATCGCCGTCTCAGACACTTTACATACGTCATTGAATTACTTCTCAGACATATGCAGGTTTCACGATGTTTTCCATATGGGGCATAGGTCTCACCAATTATATTCCTTACTTATATATTAGCTTACCAAAACACTACGCTTGCGACACGCAGTCGGTTAAAGAGGAAATTATGATTGTTTTAAAATGCTTAAATTTTTTCAGAAAAGTCTGTGAGTATGGCGAAACCAGTTGTCAATGGCGAAAATGTTACTGATGGCTATGAAACAACATGAAAACTTCATGGTCAAAGAAAATAAATACCATATATGTTTAAGTAAATTTTATGTTACAAACACTTACATAGAATAAGGATATTAAAATGTGTATTCTGTATATTAACAATACTTTTATTGAATAAAAACTTAATATTAAAAAGCTGCAGACTTTGTTTGAATGCGCAAATCTCACGAACTGTATGTCTAAAAAGACCACTTTTGGAGAATCATAATGTGATCCGAATATGATTCATCATCGAAATGACAAAATCGTCACTTAGGTGCAATTCATTTATTTTATTTATTTGAAATATACATTTTGAACGGCCAGTAACCAATTACACAAAACGTAGCAATATTACACAATATATATACAGTACACATCACATTTAATTATATACAGAGCATATTATAAAAATACAAACACAATCAAACATTCGCCTCGCAATACTCCAGACATGCCGACATGATCGTCTGCCATTCATCCGCAAACAAATCACACTCAGGGTTGGACTCCAAGAGAGCGTTGAGCGCAGAGAGAGTGCGAGGGACAGGAGAGTATGATCGCGACTTAGTACGACCCGCCGATATCGAAAACAGCCTGTGTTTCCTAGCACGTGTGTAGTTGTCAGGCACAAATATTTTAGTCAACTCTTCAAGTAATTCGGGGGCATTGATATATCCACGAAGCACCTTACACATAATTGACATTTGGTCAAAGTTCCTTCTCACCTCTAAGGAGTTATAGCCCAAGCATCCAAGAAGATACTTCGTGGGATACAGGTATGGATAGTACCCATACAGGCGCTTGTATAGAAACCTTAGGAACGCTTTTTGTATCTTCTCTAAGAGTAGTATGTACTTATTTTCGTAAGGATTCCAAACGCATGCGCTAGATTCTAGTTTGCTGCGAACTAGAGAACCAAATATGACGGCAATGACATTAGGATTTCTAAAGTCCTGAGTGTTTCGCAATATAAATCCCAGGCGCTTGTATGTGTCTTTAGCAACCGCGGTGATGTGATCGTGAAATGTAAGCTTCTGGTCAAATATTACACCCAGATCTTTGATGGTATCCGTTTTGGTGATGTTTATGTCTCCAAGTTTGTAATTAAAATCAAGTTGTTGTCTTGATCGGCCAAAACTCATCACGTAGCATTTAGTATGGTTAAATGCCATTTTGTTTGCAACGCTCCAATCTAAAACTGCATTAATATCGTTCTGTAAAGATAGACAATCGGCTGTAGATTTAATCTCAGCGAAAAGTTTGAGGTCATCAGCATACAAAAGGCACTTAGCATGCAAGAGAACGCCAGGAAGATCGTTTACCATTATAAGGAATAATAATGGTCCCAAAATGGAGCCCTGGCTGACACCAGAACGCGTTTGATACGGTTCACTCTGATACATACCCAGTCTGACAAACTGTTGTCGATCACGAAGGTAGTCAGCTATTAGGCGCAGAAGACCAGGAGGAAAGCCAATATTGTGCAATTTTGCCAATAGAATATCATTATTCACCCTATCAAACGCCTTCCGGAAATCGAAGTAGAGGACATCGACCTGGCCACCCTGATCTAAAACTTTGGAAGTAAAGTCAACAAGAGTTAGCAAATTTGTATTAACAGATTTTTTCTTTCTAAAACCGTGCTGTTGATTACATAAATATTTGTCACTTTGAATGTAAATATACTTATGAAGCACATGTTCAAAAACTTTAGCTGGAGATGAAAGAACTGCGATAGGTCGAGATTCTTCCACTTCGCTCATGCTGACGTATTTAGGTATAGGTGTAACCCTTGAAATTTTCCACTGGGACGGATAGGCTCCTGTTTTTAATGCTAAATTGAAGATATGGTGTAAAGGTAAGCAGAAGTAATATTTAAATGATTTTAATATATCTGATGGAATATTATCAGGTCCTATAGAGTTGTTTGATTTGAGCTTGTCAATTCCTTGTAAAATATCTTCCGGACTGAAATTAATAATGTTGACATAATTACTACCGAGATTATGATCAGTAATTGGGAGGTTGTCTACATTGAGTTGGGGATTATCTTCAAGAAATACACTAGAGTAGAAATCTGCAAAGGCCCATTATTCATATTATGATTCTCGAATGATTACAATAATTGTAGATGTTAGTCTCTAACTAACTTTTCATGATGCTATTTGTCACAAAAGCAATTCATATTTTGTGGACCATTTTAGGAATCTTCATAGGAAAGTGTGAAACAGGTGAATTCCGGAATATTTGTCATTAGTGAATCATAATATGAATTGCACCTAAGTGACCATAATGAATCATATTCGGATCACATTATGATTCTCCCAATGTGGCCTTTTTAGACCTACTGATCCGATTTCAAAAATCTTTCACAGTTGGATAGTCCATTTATCGAGGAATGTTATAGACTATTTTATTTTCAAAAAACTATGAGATTCGTTAGAAAATTGCGATTTTGTACCCCAAGATGTCAAATAAAAAACCTACAACCGACCTCAAAAAAAGAAGGTTATCAATTTGACTTATGTTGTTTTTATAATCATGTTTGTCTGCGTAATTGACTCCAAGGAGACAACTAAATAACAAACCTATCCCCACTACTTTCACTGAGCACTCAAAACTCATAACAGCAGCTCATTACCCTTTAGTAGCCAACAAGACGTAAGAGCCGTAGTGGCTGTGGGGTATGATCTGTTGTCTGCTACGTAAGCGACGCAAGTTCGAATCCCAGCAGGGCCTGTACCAGTAAGTAATTCTAAAAAAACTTATGTGCAGTGATCTCACACCGTGTGCTTTACCGTGAAGGAAAACACCCTTAAGAAAACTGCATGTCTGAGAAATAAATCAAAGACATATGTATAGTGGCTGAGACGGCGATGGACTCACCAATTGTCACGTTGGCACTTAATCATCTTCAGTGAAAATTGTCTGTTGTTATTACAACATCTCTGCCTACTCCTTCGGGAAATACAGGCGTGAGTGTATGTATTTAAGTCATTTATGTAGTTAATCCGGCATGATACTGGTTATTTGCTGGTATTCAAAACATGGGCCCACTGCTCATTGACCTTAGCAAGCTGTTTACAATTGTCATTCATAGCAACTAGGTTCTTCTTGAAGCCCCGCAGATGCTCCAGATAGGTCCGAAGACTGGTGTTCAATGCCCTGATGGATTCCACCTCCTGTGTCAGTTCTACTGTTGACTTCTGGAAATAAAAGTATTGTCTATGAAAATAAAAAAATCTTTATTCAGTTAGGCACTTTTGAATGTTGAAAATTGACCACCGGTTCGGAAACTAGCCTTCTGAGCAACGGCGGATCCAGGTGCAGGGGCAGATCCTGAGCTGGTTCCAGGACTTAGGTGGACCACTGGTGGTGAACATAACATTTTTATTTATATATTTTGTTGAATATGTTTTTGACTTGACCACGACTATGTGACCCCCTCCGGGTGCCAAAGCTGTATCCGCCCCTGCTTCTGAGAAGAACCGGCAAGAAACTCAGCTGGCATCATGTACATGTCATAACATAGTAAACAATGATAATTAAAAAAAACATAATTGTCAATGAGAAGGCACTTTTGAATGTTGAAAATTGACCACTGGTACGGAAACCAACCTTCTGAGAAGAACCAGCTAGAAACTCAGTCAGGCTTCATGTACATTTCAATAATAAAATACAATATTAAAAATAATAGATATTGTTAAAATAGGTACACTAAATTGGATTTGAGCAGAAACATTGTACAAAAAAATCTAATCTATGGTAGGTGTTATGTCAAATATAATTATGTATATAAAAACAAATATACTTGTGCTAATTATATAATAATACTTTTATATTTGTTTGATAAGATCTACTAAGTAGCCTTAAGGTTTTGTAATATTTGAAAGTGAATTACATGAATACAAGTGGAACACCTAAAATTCTGAACTATATTTGAAACAACATTGAATATCAATTTCAAGAGGACATCAATTTTAACTCTATCTCAGGCATTCTCAGGGCTGCAACATGGTGAAGGTGTATATATGCATGGCATTTCTTCTCTACTAAAGAAATCATTCATATGCTCACACCTGTATTCCCCGAAGGTAGGTAGGCAGAGGTGTTGTAATAACAACACCCACTTTTCACCGAAGATGATTAAGTACCAATGTGACAGATGGTGAGTCCATCGCCGTCTCAGGCACTATACATGCGTCCTAGAATTACTTCTTAGAAATATGCAGGTTTCCTCACGATGTTTTCCTTCACCGCAAAGCACGTGGTGTGAAATTACTGTTCATAAGTTTTTTTACAAAAACTCATTGGTGCTGGCCCCGCTGGGATTCGAACTTGCGTCGCTTGCGTAGCAGGCGACTGCTCAAACCTCAAGGCCACCACGGATCTTAATCTAAACTAAAGAAATTGATAATATCTATACCTATTAATATTAAAATGTAAGTGTTTCTGTCTGAATTTCTATTACCCTTTCACGGCTAAACTGCAGAACCGATTTGGCGAAAATTTCGTATAGGGATAACTTTGCCTTCTTGCTCAGACATAGGGCATCAAAATATATTTGTTTCCATTACTTTTTCCACAGTAATAATTTATATTTAAGACAATACCTACCTAGGTAACGGATCTTAAAAAAACCCTAGGTAATACAGATGGATAAAGTGTTCCAGTACACACACATACCTCTTTCTTCGATGATGTCACTGAAACACTAGACATTGTATTACTTTCTACGTGTATTTTTAATGTAAGAAAAGTTAAAATATCCTCCTTGCAGAATTCTGTTTATTTTGAAACTACGATTTGACTGATTGATAATCAATTTGAATTGAATGAATGAAACGGTCGAACGAACGAAACGGAAATGGTTTAAATTGTATTTTTTTTACATTTAGTCCACGGAATCAGCCCAAGGAGCCCAAGCAAATTGGATACCGAGCTTTTTCAGCTCTCATAGATATAAATAACCCCAAATGGTGGTTAACCTTTTGGGGAAAAAAATAATAATATTGATGAACAGAAACAATAAAATTATTACTTTCATCCCAACGATGATTGACCCTTTTCGTGATTATTTTCAATACTTTCGGAGATAATCTGGCAGATACAGAATGGTTCGAAAACTTTGTTTTACCTTACCTAAGTAGGTCGTTACATGATTTACAGAAGAACTATCATCCATTCCATCATTCTGAAAATTGACATATTCTGCTGAAGTTTCAATATAATTCAACGTATGTCATTCGTGCAAGAATTTATTTAAATATGAATGAATGTGGATGGAGCGAAGGAAATTTGAGTCTAAAGTGAAGCTTCTCTCCTCTTTACTTATTATCTTCGCGTACTGGTACGCGATTTGGCTAGGTAACATTTAATATATATACATAACGTTTACATAAAACGATTACAATAATATGTAATTGATGTAGCCTAAGTAACTGCGAATAAATTGATACCCCCAAAGTACGACAAAATATTGTTATCTCAATATAATTCTACTTAGCTAGCTGTTACTGATAATTTTAGAATCTAGGGCAGCTAGAGCACTGCGTACAAAATTTCCTGGAAATGGGTAGACTTGTAATACAAAATCAATAAAGGTACCCTGCGGAGGTCTAAATATAGATCCTTTGTGCTGCATCCCGGTGCACATGCAACGCGCAGAATATCTACCTATTGATTTTCCAATGCAGTAACGAAACGCATGCGCGTCGCTAGCAGCGCCACCTACAGTTTGACACGGTAAATAAAATATCGCCGCCATTTTGACATTTGTTTAGCTTTTGTGTTCTACTATTAAAATCATCATGTAATTAAGCTATAAACGCGTATATTGCTCGGATTTAAGTGTATAAAACTATTCGGTAATGTGTCGGACAGTAAATTCCTACGGTATCAGTGAGAATCGTGTTAGTTGAACACCGCATAAATCAATAAAATGTCAGAGTGCCGCACTTTTAGTTTTGCGCTATAAACTTAGTTGTTATTTTATGATTATGGTGTTTTATGTGAAGCGAGGGCCAATCCAGGGTTAACATTAGTTATTTTCTGATGTATTTTTATTGTAATTGGGGTGTAATGTGCGCAAAAGAGTTCTATGAAAAGGGCGCGAAGTGTTTCGCGCGCCGACTCTTAGTGCGGAAATAAAACTACTTATGCGCTACTTTTAACAAAGAAATTTTTCGCTTTGCCTTATGTTTTTATTGTGCGGCCGCGATTATATTGAAATTTCTGTTATTGGATACATAGAGTGATGCAGAGGGTGATTTTCTTCAATAATTAAGTTCATGTAAGTAATCATATATAAACATAATTATTTATTTTTATGCTTCAGTAGTTCAGTAATTTTTATTTCACTTTTATATAACTCTATGTACTTGGATATTATAACACATAGTGTTAAATCAGACTGTAAAAAAAATCTTGGGGTAAATCTCACATAGTTCTTCATCATACATCAACAAATTTTCTTGATTCATTTAAAGTATGTCAGATAGAATTAACAATATCTTTCTTCATTTGTTTCATTGTACTACTTAATATAATTATGCAAGGAATGGTACTTAAAAATGATTACAAGTAAACTTCTCCCTAATCAATGTCTCTCGGAATCGTGCCAAGAAGTCTGGCAGCATTGTTGAATAGCAATGCTGATTCTCTGAGACACTATCCCTTTGATGAAGCAGGATTCCCTGGCTAGAAAAAGCCCTATTTCTATACCCAGATGCTAAAAGAGATGAGTTAACACATTCACTGCTAACATTTCAACTTCTTCTTAAATTCTCTTAACAGTTGGACGCACATATGCATCGTTAGCAGTGAATGCGTTAATATATTTGATGACATACATAGTTCTCGGATGGATGGATTGTGTGAAAGATGATATGGCTAAGGGAGTGAATGCAGATATGACGCCTGATAGAGAGAAATGTGGATGGTTACAATAGGGTGAGGAAGACCTAAGAAACAATGGATGGATTGTGTGAAAGATGATATGGTTAAGGGAGTGAATACAGATATGACAGCTGATGGAGGGAAATGGAAGAGAAGAAAACATTGCACCGATCACAAATAACATGGGATAAGGGCAGGAGGATGATGATACATAGATCTCAAATGAAAATATTGTTGACGTTGCATGTTTACTTAACTTGTCAGATAGGCCTAACACTTAATTTATGAAGCTAGCCAAGTAATTATGAAGCCACCATCACCAACTGCATATGTCTGAGGAGTAATTCAAACATGTATGCATAGTGCTTGAGACGGTGATAGACTCACCCTTTGTCACATTGATACTTAATCCTTGAAAGTCTTTGCCTACTCGTGGGTTTCATGTGTGATCTTAGGCATATTTCCATTATTTTATGAGACCAAGTTCAAATACACACCATACCAGAAAGGTCTCCGAAGCGGTAGGCAGAGGTGTTGTAACAACAATGTGGTAAATTCTCGATACCAACAATTTCCTTACCAAGGCCTAAACTGAATAAATATATAAATTTTTATATATTTATTCATTTTTACACTCATATTTCACTGAAGATGATTAAGTGCCAATGTGACAGATGGTGAGTATATTGCCGTGCCAGGAACTATACATACTTAAAATGTCTATGAATTACTTCTCAGATATATGCAAGATTTCTCACAATGTTTCCTTCACTGTAAAGCATGTTGTGTGAAATCACTGCACATAAGTTTTTAGAAAAACTCATTGGTACAGGCCTCGGGATTCGAACTTGCGTAGCAGGCGACTGCTCAAACCACAGCTGAAATTAATTTAATTCTCGACGTCTATTTAATAATGCGGCAAGACACACATTAGTTAGTTTTCGTATCAACCAACAGATGGCGCAAGATGTCTCACACGCAAAAATTCCACAAAAACAAATTCCTTGTGGCTGTGTTTTAGGAAACTATTTTGAAAATTATGTTTTCCGTCTGTCTATCTTCTTTTCACATAGAATGTTGCAGACGTATGTACCTACGTATTGATGCCAGATGTCTTGAGTTTTGAGCGCTGTAGTAATTTTTTGGGTCTTCTATCGAATATATATGTGTTCAATTTATTGTAGTATGCAAGAAGGCCGGGACCTATTTTGCTGCTGGCCTTCTACAATTAATTAAAAATAATCTGTTTTTAAATTTAAAATAATTCCGATTTTCTTTTGTTTTTTTTTTATCTTATTACATTATTGTTGTTGCTATTCGAAGTAGATTATTGATATTGAAACCCTAACTATTTTGTTGTATTATTTGGTAAAAATATATAAGATTGCATGTCAGCTATCATTTTATTGTTTTGGAATAACGGGACGGCAATATCTACAACAAGATTGAGGAAATTATTTATGTACAAACTTTGGGTTTGTTCAATATGCTTGGTGGTGAATGGAAGGTGATTTTGAATGAATGCTTAATATTCTGAAAGACTTGTGTTACCTTAATTTTTATATACTTTTATTACTAGTATAGTTTGTTTTTTTTTTTAAATTTGCTCAAATTTGTCGTGTATTTTATCATCTGTGTTATTATTTGTCTTGAGTTTATAATTATCGTTTTGTCTAATTAGCGTAATTGATGTTATGTCGTGCTGATTTATGAACAAATAAATAAATAAAATAAATATAGTAGTAGGTATTTATTAAGAAGTTATCTTCTCTATTTTTGTCGAGCGCTCAAATCTCGTGACTATATAATTCAGCGTCTTGAAGTCGAGCTTTTCATCGGTCGACTAAATTCCAATACACTAATACTAATAAATCGCGGCTAATAATTATATAGCCTACTAGCTGTGCTCCGCGGTTTCACCGGCGTAGGTTTAGTTTTTAATAATACTTTTTCGTAATAAAACCCTATGTCCTTTCAGGGACTAAAGATTGTCTGTGCCAAATTTCATCAAAATCGGTTGTGGTTTAAGCGGGAAAGCGTAACAGACAGACAGAGTTACTTTCGCATTTATAATATTAGTAGGGATGTTATAGCCTATGTTTTTAGTTTTAGTAGTTTGTACGTTAATCTATAAAAGTATAATAGTATTATAAGGAGGAAAGATTTTTATGTAATTATATTTGTATTGAATAGTCTCCGTAAGTACTGGACCTGTACCTGTAAGTACTGGAGTAACATAGGCTATTTTTTATCCCTGTACTCCCACGGGAACGAGAACTACGCGGGTGAAACCGCGTGACGTCCGCTAGTTCGTTATATACAAATATATATTTTTTCTCTTTATAATATAGTGTACATTAATTGGAATTTAAAACCTCATGAGTCAATCAGGGAGAAGAAGGATCTCGGCTTAGGGCGTTGCTGGGGGATGAGCTAGGGAGCTGGATCTGAGTAATATTATTTAGGGATATGTTTAAGGCTAGTGGTTCGGCGCGCGCCGGCCCTAGCAAGGGATGGGGAGTACATATAGTATCAGAGACCAAGCTTTATACAAGCGGTACACTGCAAGTGCACTCACACATACGCGCTGCAACCTCCCCCCGCACTCACACGCCATAGTTGGTACTCTGTCGGTGAAAACTTATGTATGAGTGTACTGTAGCGAGCTGGTATATTAACTCATGTGATTCTTAATTATAATTCAAATTACAGAGGAGCTCGTGGCACAGTTGCTATATCATTCGGTCAGCAAAGTTACGCAACCCTATCTTCGCCAGTAAGTGGATGGGTGACCGCCCGGGTCCCCCTGCGCCTCAGAAAGCACGTTAAACCGTCGCTCCCGGTTGCCAATTTATCATCTTTGGCAATCGTTATAGGTCAGCTGGAGGTCTAAAATAGTCTGAAAAATTGGTTTACCTCAGGTCACAGATTTTCCTCGTTAAAGGGGTTGCGATGGAAGATGGCAGTCGCTTCATCAAAATCAGGTGATCAGCCGCATCAGGTTGAACCAAGTGCCGACCCCAACAGTGTATGGGATAAGGCCAGGGACGATGATGGTTCTTAATTATAATATTATAAAGAGCCATAACATACAATTATGAGAACGGCATACTTACGTGCCCTCAGTGCGCGGGGCTTCAATGCGAAGGTAGGCTACATAAGCCATCTTCGAGCGCATCAGCGCTATTTATCCGACTAGAATAATCATCATCATTATAAAGAGGAATGTTTGTATGTAACGAATTAACGTAAATTCTACTAGACCGACTTCACAAAATCTTTCAATGTTACATCATCGCTGAGTAACATATACGGTTAATCGAGGTTAATTAGAGGTCCGACGAAAGGCCAGCGCTCACAAGTCGTGGCGGCATCGTACTCGTGTGGTTAGAACCACCTTATGACTCGTCAAGTCGGGGAACATCATGTGATGTGACAAGGAGTGCTGAGATTTTTAGAACTAGCAGGGTACAGGTGCCGTCTCTAGTTTTGAGCGATGGCCTTAAATAAGTAGTATTTTTTTAGGTTTTGTGCATAGTAGTTATCCCCATTATTTTCGTTGAGTGCTCAAATTTCGTGTCGCTAGCTGAAGGTACTTTGCATTGTTGCAGTAGCAGAAGATTTTATACAATATAGAATTTTAAGCAGTATTTTATAGAAAACTGTAAAATTGTGAGTGTTATCAAATATTTAGTTCCTCAACGATCATAAGCACGCTTTTTTAAAATTAGGGTTCATTGAAAATAAGTCACCCATTAAATTAACTCTACGCGGGTGAAACTGCGGGGCACAGTTAGTATCATATATTCATACACGGCGCCTTGTTGTCGGGCCCCTAGTTTTTGGCCCACGTACTAATGAAATAATGACACGTGTAGACTACCTGTCGAATCAATATTACCCCCATCCTGAACACTCCCACCCCACTCTGTTGCCATGGCTGATACTAGGTGGTCTGGGTGGCTGTCGTTGGGGGGAAAGGGAAAATTATTAGCAAGTAATATTCATAATTTGTTATGTTTGTAAGATGTTTATTGAATAAATTAGCCTTTGAATGCGGCTTTGCCCGTGTGATACTAGACGAGTCATTTATTTCACTAGATCAACCATATAGCTTATGCTGCTCGTGAGGGGATATACATACAAAATAGGTCGGGTATTTTTTTGAATATATTAATATATACATACATACATGCTCACGCGTGTATTCCCTGAAGGATAGGTGTTGTAATAAAAACACTCACTTTTCACCGAAGATGATTGAGTGCCAACATGACTGATGGTGAGTCTATAGCCGTCTCAGACATATGCGGGTTTTCTCACGATGTTTCCTTCACTGTACAGCACGTGGTGTAAAATCACTACATAAGTTTTTAGAAAAACACATTCGTACAGACCGCGCTGGGATTCGAACTTGCGTCGCTTGCGCAGCAGATGACTGCTAAAACCTCAAGGCCATCACGGCTCTTATTAATTAAAAACTAAATACAAATATGCTTTTGTCCAGACACTATCCCACATCGCCATCTAGACCCAAAATAAGCTTATTGGTACCAGACATGGAGCCTCAACTCTGAAAATATATAATAGGTAGTCAAACAAGTGTATATTTTGTATGTACTTACACCCAGTTTGTGACACTCAGAGCGTGGCACAAGGGTTTTCTACGAATGTACAAAAAAATATGAACGTCAAACATATAACCCTCCTCTTCACGGTCGGTTAAGAAGACAAAGACCCAATCAGTTTATTACACGGCGTCGTGTGGTCGGCTCCTTCGATATAACCACGTTATCTGCCCACGTACTAATGAAATAATGACACGTGGCGGCTACCTGTCGAATCAATATTACCCCCATTTCTCAAACTCTCACCCCGCCCTGTTGCCATGGTTGATACTGAGTGGCTGTCGTCGGGGGAAGGAAAATGTGAAGGACTCGTAAATAATTAGCAGAATATTCGTTTTAATATGGTATGGATGCCCCGATCGTTTGAAAGAATATGAAAATGAAAAAATACAATATTCACTAATAAGCACTAATTAAACTTAGCGAAATAATAGCTCGGAGTCTGGATTAGTGCCAAGGCTCGCCTATGGGATGTTAAATATAACTGGCGAAATACAGGTGCCACTATAAGTACACCCTTCCCTTCGGGGTCACAAGCGGAAGCATAAAGCATGTGTTTTTCCGAAAAGGTTGCGTACGTGGATCACTGTATGATTAAAAAAGCGAGTAACATTTATAAGTAACTATCGGACGTCACGCGGTTTCACCCGCGTAGTTCCCGTTCCCGTGGGAGTACGGAGATGAAATATAGCCTATGTTACTTGCTGATGGTGTAGCTAGCCATTGGTGAAATAATTTTTCAAATCGGTCAAGTAGTTTCGGAGCCTATTCAATGCAAATAAAAAAAAATATATCAAATCTTTCCTCTTAATAATTTTAGTGTAGATTTACAGAACTATAAGTAATATACAATTTGCAGTTTCAGCACTAGACCTGTGTTGAAACTACAATAATACCCCTGAATATGGTTTTATAATTCCACGAGAAATCGCAGGTTCAAATAACATACAAATATTCCTCTTTAAATCAATCAAACCATTATTAACTGAAAGAAACCCGTAAATAACCCCTTTTGTTCCTTTCGAGTTATTGAAACTCGAGCCTCTAGGGATAGAAATAACGTGACCGATGGTGACGCACCGCGTCACGTTGAAATCTCAAATATAATTATCTTCCCAGAAAAGTGGGCTGCTACCTACCCCTTCATCCTCCCACGGGGGTGAGTGGGGCGCCTCCTAGGGGTGGGAATCTACAGGTTGCGAAAATCTATATCGCAGTTAAAAATAGACACACATAGCCCGGGCGGCCCGGTCCCTAGAGCTGCGCAGTTGCTTCGGAGACTTCAGCGAAGATGGACGTGTCGCGAAATAATCTGGTCGTAGCTATTGAGCTCCCACTTAGGGACAAAGAAATTGCTTTGATAATACAGTTTTATGATCAAACTTAAATGGTTAGTGATGTTAAAATCCACTCGATTCTCATGAAAGCTGGCGATCTCCTAATATATGAGGGTAAGTACTAATTTAAACATTCTTTTGTTAACAGGTTGAGTTTCCCGAACTTGCGATGCGGTTAAGAAGTAGAAAGAGGGAGCGTCCGCTCTCAGTTAAGAGGAACACGAATAAAGTTACAAAGCTTAAAAAGAAATCAATTAAACCCCTTGCGAAAACCCCAGCGTGGAAACCTATTCAAAGGGAGAACAATGCCCTACAGCCAGACAGTCAGTTCTGCGTCACGCGTTCACAAAAGAACCTAAAGACCAGGCCAGTAAGAACTAAATTGTCTAAAAGTATGGAGAAACCAAACGAAACGCACAAAGGTAAGAAGCATAAAGAAGATGCTCGCACAAAGAAACCGATCTTCCAAACTGTTGTGAGAAGCACCAATAAAGATACAGTCACATCTTCCACGGCCGTTAAGACCCCAAAAACACAGAATGACAAAATAACAACAACGTCAAAGAACAAAGATGTACGGACCACTAAAGGCGTACAGCTTAGGCATAGTTCGCTCAATCGCGAGCGCAAATCTGAAATATCCTCGGCTATCAGCTCTCCAAGGAAGACGAGGAGAATGGACAAGATGGACAAATCGGCGTCCTTAAATAGTTCTCCCATACGGAAGGTCAGGCAATTAGGTCTTCCTTCCCCGAAAGTCACTAAGAATTCTGTTAGTTCCACCAACGAGAGCCCGAAAAAGAAGGCCAAAAGAGCCTCTTTAGCGTCAGAACAATGGAGTGACGACAATGACGTCACAATGTACGAACCCACGACGACTTTTATTGATTTTCCGACGTCGAAATCTGACGATTCCGATTTTGACCAGGTAGAGTCGTCGGAACTATGTCTTCCAAATGATTGCCTGAATGATTTCATAGCGATCGCTGAGTGCGCACGATTGATCAACGACGAGTTGCCAACTGATGATGATATAAATTTCTTAGCTGATAAGGCGGCTCGGGTGTTGACTACTGATAAGGATGATGAGGTGATGAGCACTGACGCAGCGGAGAAGAGAGTTAATAAGCGTAGAAAGTCGAGTAACGACTTGGAGATGTATCAGCCGAGTTCCACGACCGATGATTTAGATAGTTGCACAGATTTTCTCACCAATGGCGATAAATATGTTCAGGTAAGGTTATTTATTCCCTCAGCACCGATTTTCCCCTCTCTAGGCCAGGCCTCCCCTTCTGGACTCTGTACGCTCCCGTGCCAACACCTAACCCCCCTCTGGCCCAGAAACCTCCCACCGTCTGCCAGCAACCAACCCTCCTGCCAACACCCAACCCCCCTCTGGCCCAGAAACCTCCCACCGTCTGTCAGCAACCAACCCCCCTGCCAACACCCAACCACCCTACCAACACCCGACCACCCTGCCTACATCAAACCCCCCTGCCAACACCCAACCCCCCTGCCAACACCCAACCTCCCTGCCAACGTCCAACACCGCCTGCCAACGCCCGACTCCTCGCCCTGCCAACGCCCGAGCCCACCCACTGCTAACGCCAGCCACCCCCCAACGCTGGACATCGCCTTCCCCGGCATCACGCAGTTTATCACTGCGCAATTTATCAAATGAAACAGATTTTAGTCGCCATGTATGAGAAGATAGACTCATACAGGGTTTACATGTCACGGCTATCTGTTAGGGGGTTATAAGGGAGGTAGTTTGCAACAAAATGATCCCTTATATGATAATGATTTTCGATTTTTTAGACATTTTGATGTTCATTGAAATTATTTTCGGTTTACAACTGAAAATGTGTAAAAATGTTATATACTTTTATTATTGTTATTTTCTTGCTAACATTTCAATACATAATAATGTATACATCTATACTCTATACAGATAAATAAAATTGAAGTGTCTGTTTGTAATTCCAAAAAAACAGCTTTACACTAAATGCATATGAAAGTAAGAAAGTATACATGGTACAGAAATAAAAACACATTTTTCTTTTTATTTTCTCTGTCTGTCTGTTTGTTCTGAGTAATCTCTGAAACGGCTGGACCGATTTTAACGGGACATCCACAGGCAAATAGCTAATGTTATAAGGAGTAACTAAGGCTACTTTTATTTAAGAACAATATATTTAGGGTTCCGCGGGAATCAAATTAAATATACGCGGGTGAAATCAAGCATAAATGTCAATTAAAATTCTCATAATTTATGACAAATTTCGTACTCACTTTTTTTTTAATCCTTAAAATTTTGAATAATGATCAATATTAACAACTGGCTGTGCTCTGCGCTATTACTCGCGTGGACTTTATTTCATGGGTGACCCGCGGACCCTAATATTTAAAAAAAAAAAAAAAAAATTATAAATAAAAGTAGCCTAAGTTACTCCTTGTAAAATTAGCGATCTACCAGTAAAAGTCACGCTAAAATCGGTCCAGCCGTTTCTGAGATTAGCCGGAACAAATAGACAAACAGACCGAGAAAAATTTAAAAACATTGTATTTTTATGTCTGTACCGTATATACTTTCTTATACGTTTAGTGAAACACAGTTATTTTGGAATTACAAACAGCCATTTCAATTTTATTTATCTGTATAGATAACAAAAAGGTGTTACAACATACAGCACTAAAGACCCTTGTTAGTATAAAAGTGTTAAATTCATGAGGATGAAACCGCGTCGCATATTTTAACGGCGCAATTCCAACCACCTGTATTGGTATCCCCTGCGCTTCTCCCTCATCACCCCCACCCTACACTGTCTAGACGGCAACATCGATTTTGCACTCTGCAACCCCCGCTGTGCACTCAAGAGCAATTAATTTGGGACACTATTTTAAATCTTTGGGATTGTAAGATCAAATAATAGTTCTTAAGATTATTTAGATTAGTATTTAGATTTTTAGTAATATTTGTCTTGCATTTCAAATTTGATCTGAAAAATTCCCTTCTATTTGGTATTTTTTTAGGGAACAGGGTGCTTATCATCTTCGTTTTTAAGCAAAGCATATTAAAAACTTATTATAAAATAATGTTGGTATTTTGATCAATTCAAACTCAAATTATCTTTATTTGATTAGACTTTTGACAAAGTACTTTCAAATCGTCAGGACGTCACGATTACACAGGATTACACATACTACCGCCAGGTTCGGAAGTTTGCTCTTACTGAAAAGAACCTGTCAAGAAAAGCACTAATTACTCTATTCAAAAAAAAAAATTCCTATTTGGAGTAATACAATATAGATAATAAAAAAATAATATATATAAGCCCATGGACACAGTTCCAGTGTACAAAAGTCGATAGCAAAAATATAAAAACTAAAAGTAGGTACTACGTATAATTGTGTAGCTTGAGATGACCAGACCAGAACAGACTTGTGGGGGACAAGCAGCACCTGTTCACAATTATGACGAGATCATGAATGTTACGTAGACATTATTATAAAGGAATGAACTCGCTGTGTTAAGTTCTATATAACTTAGTAATATTCTTTATAGGGTAGACAATTCGCGAGTGACACCACCTTACTTTCTAGGGGTCTTGAAGTTATGTATTATTTAAGTTTCTTTGCTATGCATTGAGAGCGAAATGTTGACCGATATGCTATGCGACTTATTGCATCCATAGTTGACTTATGAATATATTATACTGTCTATTGATAAGGAAGGTTTTCATATTTGGCGCGGATATTTATAAGATTATAAGAATGACGCAATTTTTGTTTCTTATTTCATTTTACGCTACTGGCTGTTATTATTTTCTTGTTAAAATTTAATTTTAAATGAATATCTAAAAATCTTTTGAATAACTTTTCCTTCTTTATTTGATATTGATTTTGCATACACGTTTAGTTTGGGTGACAATGCATTGTTAGCTTATTGCCGTCATTGTAAATCCAATATGGCGGACGACTCAAGATGGCGGACATTTTTAAATGAACGCCAGTGATAGTGACTATCTAATAGAAATGTTTACTGAAAAGAAACGATAATTCATAAATATTAAATATTAATAATAATAAATTTAAAATAATGATTCTATAAAATACCCGCGCCCAATATGTGAACACTTAACAATTAGATTAGTTCATAATTAGCTATATTTTTGGGTATTTATTTTCCATTCTGAATGTTTATTCATGTAACATTTTTGTTTTGTCCCTACAGCCAGATTTAGTATCAATTCTAGAGCAAGAAGGTTATGTGCGCGACTCGGAGTGTGAAATATCATCCACTTGCGATCAAGGCACCGCCATAGAGAGTCTGGAAGCCCTGTCTGCAAGGAGTCCTAGCTCTGGTTTCTTGGCTGAGATCACTCAGAGTTTAGCTGCTGAAGATGTTGTATGGGTAAGATTTTTATTACCTCCTCGATACTCGATAAAATTTTTGAGGCTTATAATAAAAAAAGTTATATTATCAATATTGCACCCATTTTTTTTTATAAGTAGCTTAAATTACTCCTTGTAAAATTTGCTATCTACGAGTTAAAATCGTTCCAGCAGTTTCGTAGATTAGCCTGAACAAACAGACAGAGAAAAAATTTTTTTTTTTGTGTCAGTACCGTATACAATTTCATATGCATTTAGTGAACAGCTGTTATTTTGGTATTACAAACGGACACTTCAATTTTATTTATCTGAATAGATTACAACTCAGATCTTTACAGTCGGGCTCATAGTTATTGAATTAAAATTCAGAACTGAATAGTCCAGTTAATATTAGTCGGATTACTACCTTATAGTCCTGATCATATCTATCATATTGCCAGTCAGAATTGTATATGAGAATAGGGAATTCGCGATCTTCAATTCTACACTGAGCATTTTTATTGGGTATTAATTGGGTAGTTGTAGAGCACGAGTTTACATCATCTCGGTGGATTTAAGAAGTTATTGTGTTTGTTTCAGAATGGATCTGATATAAGTGCGGACGAGACGTTGGTCTGTCATGACGACCAGACGCCGTCTGATATAGAGGTAAGGCTTGTCAAATTTATGGGGCGTGGGGTAGATGAGCGATACGGACGATACCATCGGGGTCATTCGGGTTAGATGCGCAGTGTGAATTAAGTTGCTCTGTATGGATAAAGTCAACAAGGTAGCTGCGCAGTATGGATGATATCACCGGGGTAGCTGCCCAATATGGATGAGATCACCGGGGTAACTGCGCAGCATGGATTAGACCACTAGGGTAGCTGCGAAGTATAGATAAAGTCAACAGGGTTGCTGCGCAGTATGGATGAGTTCACCAGGGTAGCTGCGCTATATGGATAAGATCACCGGGGTAGCTGCCCAGTTTGATAAAGGTCAACGGGGTAGCTGCGCAGTATGGATGATATCACCGGGGTAGCTGCCCTATATGGATGAGATCACCGGGGTAATTGCTCAGTATGGATGGGATTACCGGGGTAGCTGTGCAGTATGGATGTAATCACCAGGGTAGCTGCCTAGTATGGATGAGATCATTGGGGTAGCTGCGCAGTATGGATGAGATCACCGGGGTAACTGCAGTATGGATGAAATCACTTGGGTAGCTCCCCAGTATGGATGAGATCACCGGGGTAGCTGCGCAGTATGGATGAGATCACCAGGGTAGCTGCCCAGTATGAATGGGTTTAACGGGGTAGCTGCATGGTATGAATAAGGTCAACGGGTTAGGCGCCCAGTATGGAGAAGTTCAACGGGGTAGCTGCCAGGTATGGATGAGTTTACTCACAGGGGTGGATTGTAGGTTGTGATTCACGTATCGCGTTACTGTCAAACCGTCAATATTTAATGTTGTTTTGTAGGAAGAAGCAGGTGACGTGATAACATCGTGCAGCAGCCGTGTTGCTTGCGAACAGATCTCATCGTGGGTCGACGCGTTCGATCCCTATTTGTTTATCAAACAGGTGATTATTATTTTGATCTTATCGAGAAAGTTGTTCTTTTGTGCACTGTAAGTACACCTCTGCCTACCCCTTTGGGGAATACAGGCTTGTGTATATTTGTATTAAAATGATGTATGGTTTTAGTTGCCGCCTCTTGAGACGGTGGCGACTGGAGCCTTAAGGGCGCGCCACCCCGCCTTGCCGCTCAAGACTAGAACCAGTCCAGATTTCAGCTTGGTAAGTTGTTTTTTTTATAGCTTTTCGGTGGTGGAAAGCCACATTAAAAAACCTTAACACTATTCTAGTTAGTAATATTAATATATATTTATTAATAACTAGCTGACTAAATTAAACGTTGCTTTATTTTGCGAAACCCTCATTTTTTTCATAAATGAAAGCCTATGATACTCCTTGTAACATCAGCTATCTGCCAGTAAAAGTTATTGGTCCATACTTTTCAGGGATTAGCTGGAACAAACAGACAGACAGACGGACAAAAATTATAATAATGTTTTTTTATTTATTCATCCACCTTTATATACTTCCATATGCATTTGTTGATTTGGAATTACAAACAGGCACATCAATTTTATTTACCTGTATTGAAAACAGATAACATAGTATGTTGTTGAATATAGGTACTGGATTTGGACGAGACCCTGGTACATTGTTCGCTCCAAGAGCTTCCCGACGCCAGCTTCCACTTCCCAGTGCTCTTCCAGGACTGTCGATACACTGTGAGTACCAACCTAACCTATCTAAAACTTCTTTTCATAGGGTCAACACATTTTTCTCACAGCGCATCGGTTGGTGGAACACATAAATTTACAATATATAAAAAAAACTTATAATTTAATAATAATAACTGTCCTTTATTTCACATATCTAGAGCCGTGGTGGCTTTGAGGTTTGAGCAGTCGCCTGCTACCCAAGCGACGCAAGTTCGAATCCCAGCGGGGCCTGTTCCAATGAGTTTTTCCAAAAAACAGTGATTTCACACCACGTGCTTTACGGTGGAGGAAAACATCGTGAGGAAACCTGCATACTTCTGAGAAGTAATTCAAAGACGTATGTAAAGTGTCTGAGACGGCGATGGACTCACCATCCTTCACGTTGGCACTTAATCATCTTCGGTGAAAAGTGGGTGTTGTGCTTACAACACCTCTGCCTACCCCTTCGGGGAATACAGGCGTGAGCATATGTGTGTATGTATGTAGATCTATACGTCATATTTTTAAGGAACATAATTAAACAATTACGTCCTAATTGAACGTCACGGACGTAGTAAACGCAGAATCTATTTCGAGCATACATTAAAGTTTTGTCGACGGAACAATAAATAGCTACCGTTCAACACATAAACGTTCGAGATATAGCTTTCCATGCCATAGCCATGTGATTACAACACCTCTGCCTACCCCTTTGGGGAATACAGGCGTGAGCATATATATGTATTTCACATATCATTCAATAAGCATCGAAACTTTAGTAACATCTAACAACTACACTTTATCACAAAAATAAATGGTGAGTATAGCGACGAATAATTAAATCTTCAGTGAAAAATGGGTAGCAATGATAGATCCATCGGGGTAACCCTTCTAGGATGACGTGAGTTTATTATATACATACATACATATGCTCACGCCTGTATTCCCCGAAGGGGTAGGCAGAGGTGTTGTAATAACAACACACACTTTTCACCGAAGATGATTAAGTGCCAACGTGAAGGATGGTGAGTCCATCGCCGTCTCAGACACTTTACATACGTCTTTGAATTACTTCTCAGAGTATGCAGGTTTCCTCACGATGTTTTCCTCCACCGTAAAGCACGTGGTGTGAAATCACTGTTTTTTGGAAAAACTCATTGGAACAGGCCCCGCTGGGATTCGAACTTGCGTCGCTTGGGTAGCAGGCGACTGCTCAAACCTCAAAGCCACCACGGCTCACTCACTCAGCTCAGTTTATTATATATATATGTGTATTTTTTTATTTGTTAGGTATTCGTCCGCACTCGGCCACATTTCGCCGAGTTTCTGTCGCGTGTGTCTCGCCTCTACGAGGTGATACTGTTTACGGCGAGCAAGCGGGTGTACGCCGACCGACTGCTTAACCTGCTCGACCCGGCCCGGCGGTGGATCAAATACAGGTCAGCGGGGTAGTCTGATACGGGGGTAGTGGGTTAGATGATAGGGAGGTAGTGGGGTAGTTAATAGGGGGTAGTGCGTTAGATGATAGGTAGGTAGTGGGGTAATTAATAGGGGGTAGTGGGGTAGTTCATAGGGGGTAGTGGGGTAGATGATAGGGGGTAGTGGGGTAGATGATAGGGAGGTAGTGGGGTAGTTCATAGGGGGGTAGTGGGGTAGTTCATAGGGGGGTAGGAAGATTAATTATTTAGTAGAACATTTTGTTAGAGGGTAATGGTGGGGGGCAGTTTTGTCACGCGATTCTTTCGATATCTTTGGCAGAGTTATATTGGATAATAAAATGACGAGTAGAGTCCATTTCAGTGGTGTATATATAAATGTGTGTATGTCAGGTTGTTCCGCGAGCACTGTCTGCTTGTGAACGGTAACTACGTGAAGGATCTATCGATCCTCGGCAGAGATCTACGGAGGACGGTGATCGTCGACAATAGTCCGCAGGTAATTTATAAATACTATGTTATATTGATTACTAATAAGTAATATGTATATACAAAAAATAGTGAAGTTTTTGTTTGCTTGTTTGTATTAAATTGTTTGGAAAACTATTGTATCGATTAAAAATAAATAAATAAGGATAAGCTTCAGTTAGGACTTACAATTCTCAACTTCCAACCTAGGGGGGGAAGTTGGGATTAAGTCGTTCGATCCCGAGCTCGGGCAGTGTTATATCCAGTAATTTCCTAGTAACAGTCCGGAGTAATATCTGGCGAAATAAGTATGATATGTACTTCAGAGTACATAATATACAATTTGTCAGGGAAAATTGGACAGCTGTTAATGTATGTGATAGGGTATAATTGTAGGAAGCAAATAAAAATATTATGACAAAAATATCTTCTTCCGTTTTCGAGTAATTGACGTTGAAAGCCTCTGTTACATATCGAAATGCGAGTGTACTATAAGTACTAAGTAAGCCTACGCCTTCGGGGAATACAAGCGTGGACATAGTGTATAGTGTAATATGTATGTTTGTAGGCGTTCGGCTACCAATTGGAGAATGGAATCCCCATAGACAGTTGGTTCGTGGACCGCAGTGATAATGAACTGCTCAAATTGCTGCCTTTCTTAGAACACCTGGCCACTGTAAGTATAATATATTATAAATTTTTTTTGTTCGAAAAGATAACGACCTCGGAGGAGATGGCGGGATGAGCTTGATCCTCCCAGGAGCGATTGATTACTCCTGAAGGCAAGGATATTTGGGAAAGTGGAAGAATGGCCTTTACCCAGCAGTGGGACACAACAACGTCGTCTATACAGATAAATAAAATTGATGTTTTATTTATGGAAGTGTTACATAACTAAAATATATTATTAGAAGTCCCTGTAGGCAAGGTTCCGAAATTGAAGTGCCTGTTTGTAATGCCAAAATAACAGCTTTTTACTAAATGTATATGAAAATGAAAGTATATAGAAGGTACTGGAATGAAAAAAAAAACCAATAATCATAAAAATTCTCCGTCTGTCTGTTTGTTCCGGCTGATCTCCGAATTTAGGCTCAGTTACTCCTTGTAACAATAGCTATCTGCCAGTGAGAGTCTAGTTGAATTCGGTCCAGCCGTTTTGGAGATTAGTTGTAACAACAGACGGACAGAAAAAGATGGAAAATGTTTTTTTTATATATTGGTACCTTATATACTTTCAATATGCATTTAATGAAGAGCTGTTATTTTGGAATTACAAACAGACACTTTATTTTATTTATATGTATAGATGTATAGATAGATAATGTGAATTATTTTGTTACAGAAAGACGACGTACGTCCATACATCAGAGATAAGTACAAGCTATTCAGCTATTTACCTCCGGACTAAGATAAAATTATATATTTATAAGACAGGTGTAAAATGTTTCTTAATAAATCAAGCGTGGATACGACAAATTCATAGGGTCTTCCTAGGGGTATATTCCCGTATGTTCAGGTGGATTTAAATAGATGCCGCTAGTTTATAGAGGATGTCGGGGAAAATAGGACAGCTGTTAAAATATGTGATAGGATATAATTTTAGGAAGCAAATAAAAGTATTATGACAAAAATATCTTTTTCCGTTTTCGAGTAATTGACGTTCAAACTTGACCATATCAAGATCTTGTTTTCGCATAAAAATAAGCGGTAACGTAGAGTTATTCACGTGAAATCTAACTACGTTTTTATTTTATTTTATTTTTATCTGAAATAATGCCATAAAATGTTTTTTCGAAACCATTATCCTTCTCCTTAATTGACAAAGTTCAACGATCTTCTACGTAATGTAGGTAAACGCGGCCGCGCGTTCATTCAATCGCTTAAGACCGCGAGCTCTTCGGCCCTTAGCAACCATAACCTATAACTACGTTATCGTTGGAGCTAGATATTTTCCGACTACAACATAGTGATATGTTCATAAAATCCTATAACTTCTAGAAAACAACTGTTCTTTTTTTTCCGATAGCCTGTATAGAACTAGCAAAAAAGTGGCACGTTTCGATTCAATACCGACAGACATGCGGCATCTAATTAGATATATAGTCGGTCTGATATTCAGGGGGGGGGGGGGGGGATTTGTGTATGATATACAATGCGTTTTAGAGCCGAGGGGGGAGGGGAGGTTAGGCATGGACTTTCTGCTACACAGAAAAATCAGCTCTCTCTCCCCCCTAACCGCTTTTAAATAACTCTCCCCCAGTAAAAGATATTTGTATAAATCTTAGAAGTAGCATACGATTAAATTATAAGCCGTCACGAGTTAGGATCGCGCAATTTTTATGAGTATGTCTCCATCTATCGATATACAGACGGACAAAACCAGACTCGTACAATTAACGAATGAATTTGTTTACTCGTTTCTAACTTGAATTAAGTAAGCAAGTTCAATATGGACGCCCAATTTACGGTTAATTAAGTTTGTAAGTAACATGGGCGCCATTTTAGCTAAGACGGTATCTATATTATTATAGCACTAGCGGACGTCACGAGGTTTCACCCGCGTAGTTCTCGTTCCTGTGGGAGTTCGGGGATAAAATATAGCCTATATTAATCAGTGTAGCAATCAAATGGTGAGAGAATTTTTATAATCGTTTCAATACTTTTGAGCCAATTCGTTATAAACATGCAAACCTCTTTCAAAATTCTAAATATCTTTATTTGATTAGACTTCGTACTTTCAAATCGTCAGAAGGACACAACATACATTATACATGATTATAAACGTTACCACCGGGTTCGGTAGGTTGCTTTTGTTGAGAAGAACCCGGCAAGAAACTCAACAATTACTCTTTTAAAAAATATATATTATACAATGTTTTTGGTTACAGTATTTATATCTCATGAATATAAGCCCATGGACACAGTTCAAATGCTCAATTGTCAAATATAATAACTAAAATATTACAAATATTTGTGAGCATGGCAAAATTCCAGCCAGCCAAAGCAAAGATCAAACTAAGATCAATTAATTGTAGCAAAAGTACAGAATGGGATTATTTACAATAATTTTCCGACAAAGATACATCCCAGGGTTCCTTATCACAAATATAAACTTACAGTATAATATCCTTTTCTGAGCAAAACTGCTTTGATGGTCTCTTTAAATTTATTGAAGGGCAAGTTTACAATTTCTGTTGGTAATTTATTATAGAAGCGTGTGCACCATCCTACAAATGAGCCATGTACTTTATAATATTATAATACATAATGGTTTTAATAATATTAGTTTCGTGTTCGTAATATCCTAAATAAAATTATAAATGTGGATTTTGGAAGTGTGTATGTTTTTTGATAATTTTACGAATTTGATAATAGATTTGATGAAGACAGGATACATTTTATCCCGGAAATAAAATTGTTCTCGTAGGAATATAAAAGCAGGCGTAACCGCGGACGGAAGCTAGTAAGTCATAAATATTGTAAAATAAAATAAGGGTTTTGATATGATAAATGTTATTTTTGTTATTTCAAAGAGCACAGCGATTCCCGTTTATATAAAGTATAGTTTTTTGATCTAAGTTAGAATGATGAAAACAATACCAAATAAATAAGGTTCAAGGACAAAATTATCACTTAGGTGCAATTCATATTATGATTCACGAATGATTACAATAATTGTAGATGCTAGTCCCTAACTAACTTTATGATGCTATTTGTCACAAAAGCAATTCATATTTTGTGGACCATTTCAGGAATCGTCATAGGAAAGTGTGAAACAGGTGAATTGCGAAATATTAATCATTCGTGAATCATAATATGAATTGCGCCTAAGTGACAATTTTGACATTTTGATGATGAATCATATTTGGATCACATTATAATTCTCCAAAGTTGCCTTTTTAGACCTACTGTATCCCATGGGGGTATGCAGAGACCATCGTTCGTCACATCCTTACATACTTAGCTTCATCCACATTCATGCATCTCTTCATACACTTCCTTCGTTCAATTTGACCTTTCTGAGAAATATCGCCTTTCACTCATCCTATCGATATGTCCAAACCATCTCAACATACATTTTACTATTTACATACGGTAAAATTTTTAAATGTGAGGGAGTTATGTGAAGGATATTACATTGCACTAGTTTGCTATCCGTGAGGGGACGGAGAAAGAATACAAATCCCCTTCGCTGCCGGTAAGCGGATCGTAAGAGGCGACGAAACCGGATGGGTGGACGGGCCATCGATCCCACGCGTGGGAAAGGACAAACATGATAATAGTTGAATACTCATGATACTCTTTTTTTATTTTAACGGCCCTTTGACGGTATAAAAGTGCTCACATAAGGCTGAATAAGCTGCTCATTTTATGACAATTTTTGCTCGTCAACAATCCGTATTAGCGAACCGCGGCGCTTGATTTTTTTTTAAATTCAAACGGCTCACTCGTACGAATTGTCCCAGGTCGAGCAAAGTGGCATAAAAAATGACCAGTATTAGACCTCGCACTTTTGTGAGCACTTTTTGTTTGGCGAATATTTATTTTTAATTTTTCGCAAATGGAATTTTATTTCGAAAGGTTTCATTGTAAGTAATACATTTTTTTTAATTAAAAAAATACTTATACAAGTTAAGTCGGGTTATTTTAATTGTATCATGAAAGTTTTCAAGGGAAAACCCACGACGTTATACTCTGGGACCTTTGAAATGATTAACTATTATCTGTCCCAATAGGACAAATTTTGACATTATATTTAATATGAATATGAAGTACGGCACCGGTTTTTACCATCAAGAAAAGTGTGTCGGAGTATATGAATGTCCATATTAAATAGGTACCCCTCAAAATATGTCCTATTATGTCCACGCGTGGGATTGTTGGCCAAATGGCTTTACCACCACCTTGTTAAAGACAGACTTTATACGTCTGAGTACAAGGAAGCCAGTAGGGTTGTCGGTGACGCAACGATAATAATATATATTTTTATTGATTGATATTATGTTTGGTGAATGCAATTTAATTGTTAGTCATCTCAGCTTGTAGGCTCGTGCAAGCGAGATCCCAGGTTCAATTCCCGGGTCGAGCAATTTTTGCGTTTTTATGTACATAGATGTATTGGGTTTATGTACATAGAAATTCAATGTTGTGCTCGAGACTGTGTCAATTATATTGTATTTATATTATATTATATTATATGTAAGTATATTTAAATATTATTTCGTATATGTTTATTATTATATAAATAATGTATGTATTATTAAATATATTTTTATTTTTCAATAATAATGTTAACACGCGTCAATATAATAAGACCAACACTCATACGGGAATGAATGAGTGTGGTAGGAGAAAGAGAGTGAATGCTGAAGGGAAGAATGGAGGTAGAGTAAGATGGAGTTGTCAGAAGTGTGAGTGAGAGTGAGATAACGAAAGAGAATAAAGATTTAGTTGACTACAAACCAGAATAACCACCTCACAGCAACGTTATTTTTCAAGCTCGACCGAACGATATGTACGAAGATGTATGAATGTCAACGAAGCGAAATGTGTATGAAAGGATCGTAGAGTGGTGCGTATAGAAATCTCTGCCCCGAAGACGTGATATTTATATATTATATTTCTATATAATTATGTCTATATTAATAAATATATCACTTTTAATTTGGAATAATAATGTTTATGTTTTTTTAACTGTTGCGTGACAGACAACCCTATTAATGGCTGGTTATATATAATATTATGTGACCAGCTTTGCTTTTATAGACAACATTGTTAAATGTTATCACCTAACATTGTTGTTTACAAAGGATATGTAAATATGTATATAAGTGGGCAGTCAGAATTAAAACGACTCTGATAAATATATTTATTACTTAAAAACTCCTTTTTTAAACACAAATGACTTGTTATATACTGGGTTAATGATTTTGTTCAACAAACATACAATACAATACCGAGTGACAAACAAACGGAAATCGCTGCGCTGTGATTGGAATTCATTCGTTCATTCATCCCAAACATCCATTCATCTAAATCATTCACTCATCGATCATTCATTCATTCATTTATACCGTACCGAATCATACAAAAATCCAAATTAATTAAATCATTTTTATATTCTTTTGTATAAATGCGATATGATGCGACAGTATTATACGAATATTGTTTTTTAGGCTTTTTTTAACTGTGATTTTACTTTCGAAGTTACATATAAAGCTATGGATCGAGTTTAGCTTGAGAAAGCTTATACGCACAGCTTATACAAAGCTTTATGTATAACGGCGTCAGGCTTGTAATACAAGATGTAGGAATTTGTATTACAAGCCTCGCATTCGAGAGAATCCCAAAATTTTAAATAATTTATATACTTTTGTATAATAATATTTTTTTTTATAAACTGGTGTACGGAAAAACGGACGGTGCTATTTATTTATACATTTTTAAAATGCAGTGTTTAAAATACGCAATGAAGGAGGAACCATTTGGCTAGGGCTGTCAAATGCGTCAGTTGTCATTTTAGACAGATGCCAAAGCTGTCAACTTGACATTTACTTGTTGCGTATTTTATTGTGTTTACATTTTTTGTGATGAGTTAACGTAATAATTTTATTACTTAAATTATAAGTTTGTCTGGAGGCGGTGTTAATTATATTCGTAAATTTAATTAATTTACAGTCAATTGTATTTTTTTATTTTTTTACGGAATTAATTTAGTAATCATGTATTTTTATGTTCGTGTGAGTGCATGTGCGAATGAAATTACTTTTATTGGAGTATAAAATTTTGTTTGTTTCAATTAAAATTTGTATTATATAGATTTAAGATTAACATATTTTTGTCTAAATATATTTATCAAGAAATTGCATTGGTGCTGACTGTACCATATTGGTCGCTAAATTGTCGAGAATTACGCAGTGTCGCGGCATTTTAGCGTCCAATAACAGGCTTGTGCGGCCGTGACCACTTATTGCCATCAAAGATTGAAACGAGAGACAGAGACAGTCTGTCACTGTCACTTTCGAACTGTCATGGCAATAAGAGGTTATATGAAGGAAAAAAAAATTGGATAAGTCACGTGACCACTTACGGTATTTTGATTAGGACCTGAATAGCAGTGGGTTCACACTACACGAGTTAACAACGTTAGTTTTGACACAAACGCCGGTTAAATATACGTCGGGAACGCGAGACACGTCGATGTCATCACGACACGGTTATTGACGATCGCGGCCTGTATTCTATCGACGCGACGGGTTATCAGTCTTCCACCCGTGTGTCACGACGCGTTGAATAATCGAGTTGTGTTAACATTCCCCGCAGTACGGAGGACTGTTGGGGTCATTCCGCGATGCTCTTACGTACTAGGTGATGGGTTAACCCACACAACCATAGCTTTTTATTTGCGACTTTTTTTTCTAGATTTTGTCGATGTCGATCGTTCGTTACGATAGATATAGAGAAGTCGTGCTATTGCCGTCGAATGCAAATCTATCCCTTTTATATTCGATGGTGGTTGTTTATCGATACTCCACGTTGTCAGTCGAGCGAGTACTCGATTGATATTGCCAATATCTAGCAAGCATCGATGCTTGAATAGTTGTGTGGGTGAATCGGTTACGTGAGAGTAGCGCTGATGTTGTTATACCTGTTTCCCTCTAGCCGGTACCGTTGTCAGGGAGTGTGATAGAGACGGCAGAGACTCCAGCGGGATAGGCTATGTGCCGTAACTTTCAGAACGCGTACCGCGATAATGGTACCGCCTTCAAACTCGACAGTCCCGAGAGCTTTAATTCAGCTTCCTAATCAATTTACCGTTGGAATCCCCTCGTCTGTGCAACACAGGCGGTAATCCCGGATATGACGTGTATGGTACCGTAAGATTGTGAACACAGTTAGTTTGTAATTTGTCGAGAAGTTGTGAAATGGTAATGTTTACAATGTAACGTATTTTTGTTCGTTAGTTTATAATCTATCTAATTATGAGTTTGTAAGGAGGGTGTGAAAGGAGCACTAGTGACAGAGAAGGTGAAGAATAGTACGATGGATGGATTGTGTGAAAGATGATATGGATAAGGGAGTGAATACAGATATGACGGCTGATAGAGATGAATGGAAGAGAAGAACACATTGCGCTGCCCACAAATAACATGGGATAAGGACAGGAGGATAGTGAGCTTATAATCTATCCGTGCCAAATCGTCTGATTGTAAATGAAAGAATTCGCCCAGCGCGTTGATTAGTTGAGATTGGGATGGCTTCATTCATTGTAGCTTGTAAAAAGATTTGCACCATTTTCGTAAACTATACACGCTAGCGTCACTCACAATATTTGTATGAGATATTTTAGTTCTTCACGTCACCGCTGGGAGGCGCTGCACAATTTCTCATACAAATATTCGGCGGAGACGCTAGCGAGTATAGATTACGAAATAGGGTAGGTTCTCATGAAGATCTCAAGCAATCAGTGCGCCAGTTCACAATTTGACGGTTTGACATAGATATATAAACTACGAATAAATACGATATATTGTAAAAGGTATGGTGTTGTTCAGGATTTATCGACAGTTCATGATCTCAAGCGAAAGATTCTAAGCAATAGTGTTCAAAATCTTACGGCGACATATTCAACACAATTGTAAGTTGTAGGAATTTGCACACAACCTTAAGTGTTGTGTGTAACACAGTTGCACAGTGTGCAAATTTCTGAGCTTCGGTGTTTAACTTGCACTTGGAAGGAGTTAAGTTGGATAGGAATTTTCATTGCATTGTATATTTGAGTTTGTTATATATTTCCAAAACTACCCTCTAAAATTACATACATACATATGCTCACGCCTGTATCCCACGGGTGCAGACAGAGACCACCGTTCGCCACATGCTACGATCCTTACCTCTTTCGTTTAGTCCACTTCCATACATCTCTTCATACACATACTTCGGTTAAGTGCTCCGAATTTGACCTTTCTGAAACAAAACATGAATCTGGTCATGGTAGTTCTTCCTTGGACGCCATCTACCGACACTTCCTCTCACATTCGCTCTTTGAGTTACTGTAGAATATTCGTATGATAATATACAGTGTCTAAGCGGTTCTGCCTACCATCATCGGTTTAAGCAAAGCGTATTAAGAACGCTTTGACGTTTCATTTTTGTACCATAAAATTAAACGTCAAATGCAATTTCTTTATACGCGCTGCTTAAACGATCGAAGTTGACTTCCACTGCTCTCAGTACCCCTATATATAGGGGTACAGTATAGGCGTCGACATGTTCGAACGTAGTCGCTTTTGTTGTATGGTGGCGTAAAAATTCCTACACTCGCCGTTTGGGGCGTTTTTTTACGTTCATATACAAAATGAGGGAAATAAGCAGGCGATATCGTCAACGTATCACGAGTTTGCCACCGTTTTCGTAATCTATACTCGCTAGCGTCTCCTCTGAATATTAGTTTGAGAAATTGTGCAGCGAAGAATTGACGCTAGCGAGTATTGACTACGTGCTTATGTGACCGCTAGCGTGCTGATTCTGCAGTGCGAGTGTTGTCCGAATATTCTGGATTACAGGATTGGATTACTATGCCGGTGAAACTAATAATAATATTTATTTCAGACAATAGGGCCCTTACCATGACCTCTTATTGCCATGATAGTTCGACTCTTATTATGAGACAGATGTATAAGTCTATCACTGTCACATATTGGGACTATGATGGCAATAAGAGCTTATGGTAAGGGCCCTATTGTCTGAAATAAATATTATTATTAGTTTCACCGGCATAGTTGCCGTTCCCGTGGGAGTACAGGGATAAAATACAGCCTATATTAATCAGTGATTACATTATCATTAAAATGGTGCAATTTTTTTTAAACTGGTCCAGTACTTTTTGAGCCATTTCGTTACGAACATACATACAAATCCTCCCTCTTTGTAATATTAGTATGGATTTGGCAATATGTTTCAAACTCGTAATTTACATACAGAGCTTCACAAATAGGTTTTGAAATGTTTAAACCTCAGACGATTTCGAGGAAGTGTTGTACATTTTCGAAGCAGAATTAATGTATAATGATTTATTTTTGTTATGTATATAACCACAAATAGCCAATCGTAATTTTGAAGACACCATCCGCCATACTACAAACCTACATATATCTATATAAATCAGTGCCTGTCTGTCTTTATGTTACCGCTTCACGATGAAACTTTGAACCCTAGGACGCACATGGGATACTTAATAAACAATATGCAGGCGAAGTCGCTGTCAAAAGCTAGTAAGAATCAAATAATTTTATTCAACATAAAACACATAGAACACTCATTTAACATAATTTAAACGAAGTTTAATTTACTATCGTTTCCAAATTTAAGCCCCAAGTATAGTATTTGATCAAAATGTGTTGATGCTTTTGTAATGTCGGATCAACACCTTTCGAGCCACGCCAAACGCAAGGTCAAGCGATAACGTTCGAACGTGTCGAAACATACTTGGGGTATGGCTTAATCTGTCATGCGAAAAAGTATCAACATTTTGTTTCCAGCTACATTAATCTATACGATATACAAACCGCCCAAAGTTTAATGTCAAAATCTATATTTGAAGCATCTGTCGCGCCTGAGATTTTCAGCAGGTCTAAACAGAGTAACATTCTCTCGCGCATACGCTAATAGAAACGATTATAAATGTATGGAAATGACATTAATCAGGCTTGTCACAAGTGTCATTCCCATACATTTTGTATTGTTTCTATTAGGAAGCACGAGAAGAGAATACGTTGAATACGCTTTGAGAGTTAGATATCTGGCGTAATCCCCTTTCGGCACCAATTTTTAGCGTCTATTCTACTAACAGCATCGAGTAATGCCTGCTTGGTGCTGTAAGCGGAATTCAAGTTACCTTAAAGTTTGTGTCGAAAGTGGAATGCTTCGGAATTGGATTTTACAAGTTCAAACACGTCCATTGATATCTGAAGATGGATTTGGCGTTTGGATAAGTTTTGCGAATCGATCGATTAAGTCTTTACAAAACGTAACTAAGTCCTCAGTTTAAAAGTACGGCCATCTCTTTCCGTGATACAGATTTAAAAAGGGATGGACATAGTATTATTCCGAGATTAAACCATGTTTTGTAGAGTTTAGTCGACTCTTTCGTGAGACTAAACGGATTTGGAAAGCGTATGTCAGTGACAAATGTTGGCGAGAATGTTGGTGTAGAATGTAATGCTTGTATTCCTAAGTCAACATGGTACACGAATATTTATGCAAATGTTGGTGTGGTGACGTCAAACTTCTAATACAATTTTTAATGTGCTAGAATTTTGTCGTCACTAAATAGCTCAGTTTGAGGCATGGACTGTTTGCTCAAATGTTGGTGTATTACATCAAATATTGGCGAATTTTACAGCGGAACTTCTAGTTCTACTGAGAAGGTACTGGAAGGTTGGCCAAATGTTGGTGTAATACAGCAAAATGTTAGATCAAATATTGGTTATCGTGTCGATGGGAGAGAGTTCGTACTTCGGGTTTGCTCGCCTGTTGTCTACAGAATACGCTTCTCTGTCAGAATCATCTTATTATAAGATATTTCTGATTGTAAATATAGATAAGTAGATTATGGGTGCGTGTTCGTGTCGCTCTACGATCGAAAGTCGTCTGAATGAGTGTATGGTGAATATTTGTAAAATGTGTTTGATGTAATTAATTATAACTACCTATTATTACCTAATTGCCTAATATCACAATAAAAAAATAATAATTAAGTCTGTGTTTTTCTTACCGACTGTATATAAAATAAAATATGCTCACGTCATCCCCGAAGGTAAGCAGAGGTGTTGTATCAACAACACCCACATTTCACCGAATATGATCAAGTGCCAACGTGACAGAGGGTGAGTCCATCGCCGTCTCAAACACTATACGTACGTACGTCTTTGAATTACTTCTCAGATATGCAGGTTTCCTCACGAGGTTTTCCTTCACCGTAAAGCACGTGCTGTGAAATCACTGTACATAAGTTTCTAGAAAAACTCATTGGTACAGGCCGCGCTGGGATTCGAACTTGCGTCGCTTGCACAGCAGGCGACTGCTCAAACCCCGAGGCCATCACGACTATACATAATAATAATAATATCTAATGATCTACCGAATTATGGTCACGGCGGCTAATCTCAACGAGGATCAGCCAACTGCGCAGGAGATATTATAGTGCACAAGTGTGTGCGAACACAGGTGCACTCTTTATTGGGTCACTCTCATAGTGGGATGGGAGGACATCAGACACGACCGGAGAGAGGTCAGGCGGAGGACCAACGGTGCAACGTGCTCCGAGGCACGGGGGTGGAAGCACACACAACTTACAAACTCCGGGCAGTTATTGTGAATTTATTGACAGGAAAACTGAATATCTATTTTTGATCGGACCCGGGAATCGAACCCGTGATCGGCAAGCGATCTTGCTGACCAACGAGGTAGATCAATTTTAGTTGATTTAGCTGTATAAATACGCTATACAAATAAGTATCTACACTAATATTATAAAGAGGAAAGATTTGATTGTTTTTTTGCATTGTATAAGATCCGAAACTACTTGACCGATTTGAAAAATTCTTTCAGGAATGGACAGCTACATCTTCAGCGAGTAACATAGGCTATATTTTATCCCCGTACTCCCACGGGAACGGGAACTACGCGGGTGAAACCGCATGACGTCCGCATGATACCCACTGGAAAAATCTGTCCTGTCTGTTCTGGCTAATCTTTTCAAAACCGACCGATTTTAACGGGACTTCGACTTGCAAATAGCTAATATTATAAGGAATAACTTAGGCTATTTTTGTTATATTAGGGTTCCACGGGCCACGGGTGAAACCGCGGCTCTTCACCGCATATGCTAGTATAATAAAGATAAATAAGAGCCGTGGTGGCCTTGAGGTTTAATCAGTTGCCTGCTACGCATGCGACGCAAGTTCGAATCTCAGCGGGGCCTGTACCAATGAGTATTTCAAAAAAACTTATGTACAGTGATTTCACACCACGTGCTTTACGGTGAAGGAAAACATCGTGAGGAAACCTGCATATTTCTGAGAAGTAACTCAAAGACGTATGTAAAGTGTCTGAGACGGCGATGGACTCACCATCTGTCACGTTGGTACTTAATCATCTTGTGTGAAAAGTGGGTGTTGTTATTACAACACCTCTGCCTACCCCTTCGGGGAATACAGGCGTGAGCATATGTATATAATATAGATAAATTCAGAATCTTTTAATGTACGTTATAACAAATCTTTTAGAATTATCAGCATTTAGATCGGATTATGACGATCAAATTGATTGCCTATTTCAATGATTAGCTAAGTAATGAGATTTTCATAATATAATACCAAGATGGTGCATATACAGGACTCACTACTAATGATTTTATTATTTACCGAACCGAACAATAACGAATCAATACAACAAGTGTCTGTCTGTCTGTAGCGTTTCAACTTGATGAAATTTCTAATAGGAACAGCAATTCGCTTTGATACCATAGTGGTACAGTAAAGGTGCTTATCGCTGAAAACGAGTGACTGCATGACGTATGAGTCGCGGGAAATTTAAAATGGGGTCACGTGACCACATTTGTCGCTGGAAACGTGCGTCGGGCGGCTGCATGTGGTTGCACCTTATGGAATTACAATCCAACCTCCATAATTGATGATTTAAAAGGAAAAATTGAGATACAAGGAATTCTAGAGGTCATTCATATCCCAAAATTAATTTCATGGTGGCTCTCGGACGCCTAATGTTTTTTTAATTTATTAAATAAAGGTAGCCTAATTTACTTCTTGTAATATTAGCTATCTGCCAGTGAAAGTCCCGTTAAAATCGATCCAGCCGTTCGGGAGATTAGCCGGTACAAACAGACAGACAGACACGGAGACTGCTCAAACCCCAAAGCCACCATCGACACGTTAAATCAAAACTTATATCTGAATATATATAACTCAAAGGTGACTGACATAGTGATCTATCAACGCACAGCCCAAACCACTGGACGGATCGGGCTGAAATTTGGCATGCAGGTACATGTTATGACGTAGGCATCCGCTAAGAAAGGATTTTGATTAATTCTACCCCCAAGGGGATAAAATAGGGGACGAAAGTTTAGGCTACTTTTAATAAAAAAAACTAAGCGTATGCTTACGCGGGTGAAACCGCGGGGCACGGCTAGTTTGAGATATTCACGCAACCCCTGTATAGAAGAAAGTTAGGTTTCAGAATACAAAGTGCTAACTTTGATCTAGACGCGGAAACGATAAACAACGTTATTAAAGCACATTACTTAATTAGCAATAAATTGATTATACATGTCGTAACATTGATTACAAGAAAGATTACGTCGGAACATATCTGGGAAATTGAAAAGTATCTAATGCTTAAGATATTAATAGTGTCTGATTTTAACTTACTTTCTCATGTGGTTTCGCTCGCATGTTAAAATTATCTAAGAAGTACCTACCAGGTACCCAGGTTCATTTCAGTAAAAGCACCTTCCGAACCTGGCGGTAGCATCTATAATCCTGTATAATTATGTCATTCCGACGATTTGAAAGTACTTTGTAAAAAGTCGAATCGAATAAAGATATTTTTGAGTGACACTCGCGAATTGTCTTAAATACCTTATAAATAAATGGAATCACTGTGCCAACATAGAAATACATGAAAGAGTTCCACTATAACTAGCACAGAGCCACTGCTCCCCTCCATGTACCTCGACCTCACTCACCTCTGTTGAGGGGCCACGGTGCCTAGTATGAGTTTTCTTAAAATCCCCGTCACAACGCTCACAATAGTGTCATTTTTAGGCCGACAGATGGCGCTGTTTCGACCTTATACAAATCTGCGTTTACGACGACGCGGTGACTTGTGACGGCGGCAGTGAAAAACTCGCACTAGGCACTCTGTATTTAGCATTCAGCCTAACATGCATATAGGTACTGTTACTATCTCTGCCCCGTGGTTTCACCTGCGATAGCATACCCTAACTTTTTTATATTAAAAGTTACCTAAACTTTGATCCCTATTTTATCCCCTTGGGGCTAGAATCAATCAAAATCCTTTCTTAGCGGATGCCTACGTCATAACATGTACCTGCATGCCAAATTTCAGTCCGATCCGTCCAGTGGTTTGGGCTGTGCGTCGATAGATCACTATGTCAGTCACCTTTGAGTTATATATATTTAGATATGGCGCGATCTGAGAGTACGCGTGAATGTCTATGGTAGGAAAATGTAATAGAAATTATTGGAGGCAATATTGAAAAGTCATTAAACATGAATTTCTATCAGGGACGGTGTTTGTTTATTTATCCATATATTATCACACTTTTCAGAACACAACACTGTTTTAAGGCAGCATTAATAGGCTGCAATCTCCTTTAAGGTGCTGGTAGGTGTAGTTGGATGCTGATAAGCAATAATGTGTCAACCCACAAAAAGTCAAATTCAAAGGTTTTGATATATTTTGATAATGCATCACGTATTTAACATTCTAAAAAAGTGTTTCAAGTCATCTGAAACATAAAAGTACGTAAAAAATGGATTTATGTCATAAAACAAATCTTAAATCACGTATACAATCATCTTAAGACGCCATTTTCTCAAAACCAAGTTTATGCGGGTTGACACATTATTGCTTATCTGCATCCAGTTATGAGCGCTGCACATTCAAGGACAGCGCTCATAGCTGGTGACGGGACCAGGGCCCGTAGACAAAATTACATTATCTTTATACTGCAGATCCCTTTCCCGTGGGAATAGGGGGATAAAATATAGCCTATGTTACTCGCTGATGATGTAGCTATCCATTGCTGAAAGAATTTTTCAAAACGGTCAAGTAGTTTCGGATCTTATACAATGCAAAAAAACAATCAAATCTTTCCTCTTTATAATATTAGTGTACTTATTTGTATAGTGTATTTATACAGATAAATCAACTAAAATTGATCTGCCTCGTTGGTCAGCAAGATCGCTTGCCGATCACGGGTTCGATTCCTATTCAATGCAAACAAACAATAAAATCTTTCCTCTTTATAATATTAGTGAAAATATACAGGTAGAGAGATAGACGGCGATAGACTCACCATCTGTCACGTTGCCAGCGTGACAGATGGTGAGTCTTCTTAATCATCTTCGGTGAAAAATGGGTGTTGTTATTATACCTTTGCCTTATTGTTATTATACAGGTGTGAGCATATGTTTGTATGTAGAGAGATAGAAAATAGGTATACCGAGGTACTTGCATATCAATTTTATCGCCATATTTGTACTATTGTCACACAATTATTGAGAATTATGATTAAAAATCGCTAAACTTGTTTACAAACAACCGTCATAACTATAAATACTTATTAATCTACTAGAAAAATGTAGACAATTAGTAAATGATGATAATATACGTCAAAGAGCTGTGCTGGCCTCGGGGTTAAGGCAGTCGCCTGCTACGCAAGCGACGCAAGTTTTAATCCCAGCGGGGCCTGTACCAATGAGTTTTTCTTAAACACTTATGTACAGCGATTTCACACCACGTGCTTCACGGTGACGGAAAACATCGTGAGGAAACCTGCATATTTCTGAGAAGTAATTCAAAGACGTATGTATAGTGCCTGAGACGGCGATAGATTCACCTTCTGTCACGTTGACAGTTAACCAAATTCGGTGAATAGTGGGTGTTGTGGTTACAACACCTCTGTCTACCCCTTCGGGGAATACAGGCGTGAGCATATGTATGTATGTATGTTATATAGGGTAAGAGCAGCATATTGGAGACTTTCGGCTAGACAAAGTAATATTCTCTCGCGTTTGCGCTAATAGAAACGATAAAAAAACTATGGCAATGACGTAAACCAGTCACGTGACATATGTCATTCCCGTACATTTTGTATCGATTCCACACGTGAGGATAATGTTACTTTGTCTAGAGGCCAGCGGTGTTTCAAGTGACGAATCGATTGGGTAACCGCTTTCCATCAGCTTTGATCTTCACATTTGTTCAGTACCAGCCAGTACATGGCATTGACTCACTATCATAAATATCTAATAATGTACTATCTGAGATAAAATAATTAATCAGCGATTGATTTTCCTTACAATATTCACACTGGGAATACTGAGACCCTGACGAAAACTTTAAGGCATTTTAACGCTTTAGGTATAGAGACGATTTTTGTTTGGCACGAGTGTCTAGATATATTTTTCTGTAGTGTATATAAGGCGGTGTACTCAAAGGGCAGGAACAGATGGAAAATGGCAGCTTGATCTGTTTTAATTCTGTCCACAAGTAACTGGTTGCGTTACGCTGTCTAAGAAAATTCTGTGATAACTCTTTGGTGAATTTTGCAATGCTAGGTAAGATATTTTTAAACTTAATTCAATTTGGTAACATAATTACTGTACCTGGTTCTTCACACAAAAAAGGAAAAAAAAGAAAAATTCCGGTGAACGTCAGTCTCGAACCGTGGTACTCTAGTTTCGTTATCGCCCCGTAAGCTGGAAGCCTCACCTTTGAGCTACCATAAATTGACAGATGTCGGCGAAATTTGCTGTCGTATTGTATATTTTATGAGCCTTTCAGTGCCTGAAAACATGGTCAAAACGATGATTTCCATAAATGAAACCTATCTAGACCGATTTTTTGCCCCTGAAACACCCTACATGCAAAATTTCATGAAAATCGTTGGAGCCGTTTCCGAGATTCCGATTATATATATACAAGAATTGCTCGTTTAAAGATATAAGATTGTAATTATTACACAAGAACTAACATTGAAAAACATTTATAAAATCTTACACATATTATAAACGTGAAAGTTTGTGAGTATGAATGAAAATATGAAACAAAAAGACATACGGACAGTTTTTTTTTTGAAAAATTCGTGGCACAGTTGCATATCGTTCGATCAGCGAAGTTAAGCAACCCTAAGCTTAGCCAGTAATTGGATGGGTGACCGCCCGAGTTCCCTCCGTGCCTCGGAGAGCACGTTAAGCCGTCGGTCCCGGTTGCCAATTTATCATCTTTGGCAATCGTTACAGGTCGGTCGGAGGCCTAAAATAGTCTGACAATTCATTTAACCCAGATCAGAGATTTTCCTCGTTAAAGGGGTTGCGAAGGTCAGATGGCAGTCACTTCGTATAAAAACCAGGTGATCAGCCACATTGGGTTGAATCAAGTGCCGACCCCTAAAATGTATGGGATAAGGCCAGGGAGATGATGGTATTTCAATATACATTTAGTGAAAAGCTGTTATTTTGGAATTACAAACAGACAGTTCAATTTTATTTATCTGTATACATGTATAGATTTCACTAATAGAATTCTACATTATTGCTAAGTAACATAGGCAATATTGTTGATGGAGGTTAATAAGGGATCTGTAATAATATGCAAGTAAAAACGCAGACTGTAGCTAGTATAAAATAAATATATTCATCAACTCATTATCTTGACATCAATACATTCCCCTCCTTCCAACTCCAGCTGCCTCGGTGTACTGGATCCTGCAAATATAATTAAATGTTAAAAAAAAATATGAGACATGGCGGCCTCGGGGTTTGAGCAGTCGCCTGCTACACAAGTTCAAATCCCAGCCAGGTCTGTAACAATGAGTTTTTCTAAGAATAACATACAGCATATGTGTGAGAAGTAATTCAAAGAAGTTTTAGTGCCTGAGACGGCGATGGACTCACCCTCTGTCACATTGGCACTTATTCATAATTGGTGAAATGTGGATGTTGTTGTTACAACACCTCTGCTTACCCTGCGACCCTTCTGGGATAGCTATACATAGTTTGAAATATTATATGATATACTATTTGATCATGCTCTCCCAGAATGGTTGTAGATTTAAAAAAAATTCAGATTTTGCAGTTGATTGATTTTGATAAGTAGAAAAAGGACTCAAATTTTTTTTTTGACTAACTAACTGTGCCCCACAGTTTCACCCATATAGATTTAGCTTCATGCAAAATTTCACTGAACCCTAATATATTTTATAAATCAAAGTAGACTAAATTACTCCTTGAATCATCAGCTACCTGCCAGTGAAGTCCCGCTAAATTCAGCCCAGCCATTTCAAAAATTACCCAGAATAAACAGACAGACTCACAGAGAAAAAAAAAACAAAATTTTATTTTATAAATTTTGTGTATTTGTATAGAGTATAGATTTACCTGCTAATGTATCACCATCAAACAAAAACTTTAACTTCTTCAACGGAACCTCCAGCTCTTCTGCACATTTTGTCATCGCCAACGATAGTTTATCATCGTGCCTTATGAATGTCTCAAATGGTTTCCTAACATTCAGACACTGGAATTTTATCTTAATACCATCCTTTATATTTCTATCTTTCGTTACTATTTGCGACACACTATTTTGTGTTACACCTCCATCTATGAACTTAACAATCTGGTACCCTATCGAATCAGGTGTATCGTCGATCTTTAATATCTTTTCGTTGTAAGTAAACAACAACTTATCTCGACCAACATTCTCTTTATTAGAGAAATAATCAAATATTTGTGCTAATTTCTGATACCTACGTATTGTGAACTTGAAGAAGTCAGAGCTCTGCCAGTACACTTTTACGGATAGCTCTTCGTTGTCATCTAATGGATCGTTCTCCTCTATAACGAGAACATCATCAGGCTTGGAAGTGAACATTGCTTGTCCATCACTATAGTCAGGATATTCGTCAGTGTTACCAACACTATATGTTGGGATATCAGAGGGTAGTGCACTAATTATATTACCACAACTTCGTCTGCCGCGGGAACGGGACTGTGTACTTCGACTTCTCCCTCTTCTGACTTCTTGGCGTCCTTGTTGAGCAACAGGTTCTACCTGTATTTCAGCTGTTGCACTTTTCCTCCCCCTTCCTCTCCCTCGTTTCCCTCGCCGCTTTGGTAACTCTTGACTAACAGGATTGTTTTTAGAAGACCTAGTTACTCTACGCGAGTTGTTAGCTATGATCGCATCTAAAGTAAATTCATTGTCCGTGCTGTTTATCGATGTGTTCAGAGTAACTGCAGCATCTTCAACGTGAGAAGAATTTGTTTGATTCGCTATTTTAAGTGGATTTTGTGTATCGTTCAATAAATTCGTGCTATCCAACTTGTCTTCGTGAAACTTATTCTTAATACTCTGCAGTCTCTGTGCTATGTTGCCGTAGCAATCATCATCGGAATCCGACGAGCTCATTTTTGTTTAGATAATTAATTCAATTCGTAACATTCGGTAAAAATTATAAAATAAAACGAACTAACAAAGTAACTCCATCCAAGCGATTTTTTTTTGTTGGTGACGGAAAGACACAGATGGATATGACAGACAAAGCGAAATCGCTGTCAGGTCCAGTGTCACCAATTTAAAAAAAAAATGTAAAAGTGTTTCTTATGAAGCAGGACGATAATCAACTTTTTATTGCGCTAAGATATAGGTATGTACTGATAATTACTGACAATTATCCTAATGAGACCTGTTTTGGAAATTTGTTAATAAATACATAGATTCTGGTCTGAAGTTAGTAGTTACGCCTAAAATACGTAGATCTACTTAAAAATAAGGGGAATTGTCATTCTAACATTTTTTGTTAAATACTTTTGTACGAGAAAATGCACAGGCATCGTAGTCTATACATCCAAAGACTTAAACTTCCTTTAATTTTGTAACAGGCTAGTTTCAAAACTACTTAAAAATTTGTGTTAGTAACATACTCAACAAAATAATAAATAAAAACATAAAATTAAAATGCAATTTTGTAGACCAACTGCATACAAAGACAATGAAAATAGCACCCCATTCTATTCTCTCCTCCTTCAATCCAAAAATCACGGTGTAGATTTCTTCCTGCATCATGAAACATAATATAGTGTTTTTATCTGTAGATATAAGCGCCGATTTTACATAGATAAGATTTCGAGATATCAAGCATTTTAATCTAATCGAATATTTATCTACATAGTTTGAGCATAATGATAATAATCATAAACATTATAATGATTTTCGAGACAATATACAAACTTGAACTTTCGCGGATTCAATGCTCTTTACTAGAACTTGATTTTATAGAATATTTTATTTGTACGATAGCGACTGCGTAGATTATATCTAATCTTATAACATTTTATTATTACTCACTGATCAAATTATTATCAGTAAACTGATAACGATATGAAGTCGATATAATTTTGGGAAATTTTGTTTAGCTATTTCACCTAATTATGTGAAATGTATTTGTCTCTTAGCAAATGTTCCGGCTAATTCTATTCTCTTTCTCCGAAAACGAAATTTCGCTAACGAAACTCAAACATGAGCTTTGTTTTTCGGAGGAAGAAAGTAAACCACCTGAAAAGGCTGGAGCGACGGGACTTGACGAGACTTGACTTGCAACTGATGTAATAAGGAATACGTAATAACTGAGGCTAAGAGATCCAATAATTCAAAGAAAACCGTGTGTATCTAACCTACCGTGTGCATGTAACCTACCCAATCATTTTAAATTAAATGAGTTTAGATGTAATATAGATGTCTACATTAATTAATAAATAATAATTGTTAATAAGGTGATAAGCGGCGGCGCTTGTTAAAGAAAGATATGCCTTTGTGTATTTGCAGTGCAAGATCTCATCATCAGAAACTTTACATTAATATAGCTTATAAGTAAGTATATCAGAATGACTATAATTTTTAAAAGCATAACGATAAGTTAAATTAGCAAAATCGGTCCCACCATTTTCGAGTTTTTGCGAGAGAAATGAACAGCCATTCATTATATATAATTATGCTCACGCCATCCCTGAAGGTTCCCGAAAGGGTAAGCAGAGGTGTTGTAACAACAACACCCACATTTCACCGACTATGATTAAGTGCCAACGTGACGGAGGGTGAGTCCATCGCCGTCTCAGGCACTATACATATGACTTTGAATTACTTCTCAGACATTTGCAGGGTTCCTCACGATGTTTTCTGTTTTTTTAGGAAAACTCATTGGTACAGGCATTCGCTGGGATTCTAAGAGTAATTACTGAGTTAGAAACGTAATTAACGTAAGAGCCGTGGTTGCCTTGAGCGGGGCCTGTACCAATGAGTTTTTCTAAAAAACTTATGTACAGTGATTTCACACCACGTGCTTTACGGTGAAGGAAAACATCGTGAGGAAACCTGCATATTTCTGAGAAGTATTTCAATGACGTATGTAAAGTGTTTGAGACGGCGATGGACTCACCATCTGTCACGTTGGCACTTAATCATCTTCGGTGAAAAGTGGGTGTTGTGATTACAACACCTCTGCCTACCCTTTCGGGGAATACAGGCGTGAGCATATATATGTACGTAATTACTAGTGAGTGACAAACACGACGGCTCCTTTTCAGCAATTCATTTTTGTTTATATACTTAGATTATCAGGGAATATTATATTCACTACTTTTAAAAGGTAACTTGTCATATTTTCGTCCTCAGGTAAAATATTGTCACTGCTGTTAGTAGCCTTGTCAGTTCCGACCAATGGCTTGGACTTGGCTACTGCTGACATCAACTCGCTGCAGTGCGACCCTGCTGGACAGGTGAGTCACTTTCATCATCATCACGATAGTCCTATTTGTAACATATGCAACGTTAAAGAGGATATTCATCCTTTGGTGACAGGTGTCCGTAAAGGAATAAATGTTCGATATTATAAAGGTCAGTCCATACGATATGGCCTGGTTTTTAGGCGTGCTTGGTGCGCCAACCTCAGTTATAACTCGTAGGTTTTTCCAGTTAATGTGTGGATTGTTTAATGATTGCTGAGTTGTGATGTGCGAGCTCAATGGAGCTGACATTGTCTATGTTAGACAGAAGTTCCAAATAGATTAAAGAAGATATAAGATTATACGTGGTCACATTGATGCTCCTTGTCTTCATGAAGAGTTGTGCCGCTTCTACGTGCCAAATAATTAGTAGCGCGGCAGGAAGCACAAGTTATTCTGTGTGCCCACGAGTCGCACAGTCGCTCGGGCCCGTTCGCCTGTCCCGCGCACTCTCTCCGTATTCAACGCTTTCCTGGATAATCACCCTGAATGTGATTTGTTTGCGGATGAATGGAAGAATATTTTGTGTGTATATTTGGAGTTTTGTGAGGAGACTGCATGAAAGTGCTCCTTTTTTCCCTTTAGTTTAAGTGACTTCATGCCGTTCTATGAGGTTAAATAAATAAATAAAATATCATCATCACCCCATAGTACACATACATATATATGCTCACGCCAGTATCCCATGGGGGTAGGCAGATATCACCGTTTGCAACATGCTACGATACTTACATACTTCTTTCGCTTTTTCCATACTCATGCATCTCTTCATACACTTTCTTCGGTTACGAGTGCTCCGAATTTGACCTTTCTGAAAAATACTATTAATTTGGTCTAAAATAAATGTGTTTCATTAATCGCCTTTCACTCATCCTTTCGATATGTCCAAACCATCTCAACATACTTTTTTCAATTCTGGTCACCACATCATTCTTCAACTTACAACTGTTGCCCATAATATCATGGGCTTATCATAACATTTTGTTGAAAATTATGTTCGGGCTCCAATCATATTTCAATTTAATTTCTAGATGACAGGTATAGCGGAGACACATGCATTTCGTTTCGAGACGGTTTTAACCGGAGTCGTGGTAGCCGTGGGGCTTGAGCAGTCGCCTGCTAAGCAAGCGACGCACATTCAAATCCCGGCTTATACCACCTTGTAACGTTGAAACAAAACACAGTGAGGAAACCTGCATGTCTGAGAATTAGTTCCAAGACGTATATTTCCTGAGACGGCGATGGACTCACCATCTGTCACTTTTATACTTTAGTTATGTTTTGGGAATTAACTCCCGGGCGTAGGATATATTTTTTTAATGTCTCTGGTCAAATACATACATACATATGCTCACGCCTGTATTAGGGGTATGCAGAGATGTTGTAATCACAACACCCACTTTTCACCGAAGATGGTTAAGTGCCAACGTGACAGATGGTGAGTCCATCGCCGTCTCAGACACTTTACATACGTCATTGAATTACTTCTCAGAAATATGCAGGTGTCCTCACGATGTTTTCCTTCACCGTAAACCACGTGGTGTGAAATCACTGTACATAAGTTTTTTAGAAAAACTCATTGGTACTCAGTGGACTTGCGTCGCTTGCGTAGCAGGCGACCAAGGCCACCACGGCTCTTAGTATGTCAAATAGATAAGTAACTTAGATTTTATGATTCCGCCTAACACCAGTTTCGACGTAAGCTCGTGTTATATTATAAAGATGATGGATTTGGTTTATTGTTTGTTAGCAATAAATAGGCTCCGAAACTACTGGTCCTATTTGATAAAATGTATCAACAATGGACAGCTATATACAGCGACAAGCATAGCCTATATATCATCCCCGTACTCCCACGTGACGTCCGTCTGTAATATTTATTGTGTTTTATAAATATCTGTAAATAAGTAAACAGGTATTATATCAATCGACAGGTATTCCTGCTCCTTCCCCACTTCAATAATTGTGCCAAATTCTTCATTTGCGCTCATGGAAAGGAGGTGAACTTCGACTGTCCTGAGCCACTCATCTTTGATTTCGTCAAGCAAGTAAGTAATCATACATAAATACATATGCTCACGCCTGTTTCCCCGAAGGGGTAGGCAGAGGTGTTGTAATCACAACACCCACTTTTCACCGAAGATGATTAAGTACCAACGTGACAGATGGTGAGTCCATCGCCGTCTCAGACACTTTACATACGTCATTGAATTACTTCTCAGAAATATGCAGGTTTCTTCACGATGTTTTCCTTCACCGTAAAGCACGTAGTGTGAAATCACTGTACATAAGTTTTTTTTAGAAAAACTCATTGGTACAGGCCCCGCTGGGATTCGAACTTGCGTCGCTTGCGTAGCAGGCGACTGCTCAAACCTCAAGGCCACCACGGCTTCTTAAGTAATACTTTATTTATTTACTAGATGTGCCCCAAATTTCACTCGCACAGACTTCATTTCATGCGATATTTTTAATCATGAAAACAACCTAAATACCCCTTGTAACATAAGCTATCTGCCAGTGAAGCTCCCGTTAAAATCGATCCAGTGGTTTCAGAGATTAGCTGGAACACACAGACAGACAAGAGAAAGAAATATGTTCCTCTTCTTATCCTCAATAGTAATTATTAGCCTTATAAGTCTTAATACCCTCACCCCGCGTTACTAAAAAGTACTCTATAATTGAATCGTGAATCTTCCAGACGTGCAACTGGGACTGGGCTGCGAAGTGTACCCTGCGTACCCCACCGGAGGACCTGGTCCCCGAGACCTCTGGGGAACATGAGGGGTCTGGAGATGGGGAGGGCTCCGGGGACGGGGACCTCGGTTTGATGGGGGCTGAGGTTGCTTTTGCTGAACTTGGCAAGTACTTCATCTCCCTTAGCCCTCTGTTGTGGTCGGTACTTGATTCAACCCGATACGGCTGATTACCTGATTTTTATACAAAGTCTTATTTATATATTAATATCCGGTTGAAAAAAAAGAAAAAAAAAATCCGGTGAACGTCAGTTTCGAACCGTGGTACTCTAGTTTCGTTATCGCCCCGTGAGATGGAAGCCTCACCTTTGAGCTACCATAACTTGACAGATGACGGCGAAATTTGCTGTCGTATTGTTATGATATTTTATGAGTTTTTCAGTGCCTGAAAACATAGTCAAAACGATATTTCCCATAAATGAAACCTATCAAGAAAAATTGTTTGCCCCTGAAACCCCCTACATGCAAAATTTCATGAAAATCGTTTTTATTTCCAAAAGCCCTTTAGATCCTCCGTGCAGCTGGTGGGGACGCAAGACACGGTATAAGGAGGTAATAGTTTAGGGCGCAGACTAATTTCTTCAATTCTGTTGGCAGATGGTCTCGCAGTAGAAGGCATGGTGGGTCCTCTGTCCTCCTCTGTGACGGGAGGCCTCAGTTCCATCCTCAACTGCATCAGGCCCGACTCTTCGGCGAAACAAGTGGCTTATGCGTAAGTATAATATTCCTAGAATTTATTTTAAGAATTTAGTTCGAATTCAGTTGCTTTCACGAGTTATGAGCTCACACTGGAAAAAGTGGGGATACTGAGCACAGGACAGCTGGTAAAATTTGTGATTGGGTATAAGTGTAGGAACCATATCAAGACTTTATTTTCGCTAAAAAATCAGCGGTAACGTAGAGTTATTCACGTGAAATCTAAGTACGTATTTTATTTCTCCCACTAGTTCCTCAAATAATCCCATAAAACTATTTTTCGAAACCTTTAACCTTCTCCTTAATTTAACAAGTTTAATGACCGCGTACGTAATGTAGGTGAACGCGGCCGCGCGTTCATTCAATCGCTTAAGGCCGCGAGCTCTTCGGCCCTTAGCAACCATAGCCTATAACTACGTTATCGTTGGAGCTAGATATTTTAAGACTTCAATATAGTGATATATTCATAAAACCCTACAACTTCTAGAAGACAACTGTTCCTTTTTCTCCGACACCTGTATAATATAAGAATTGCTCGTTATTTATTTTTTGTTGTTACAGAGGCGACTGTCAGAGGTATTGGAAATGCGTCAATGGTGTAGCGAAGACACAATACTGCTCCGATGGCCTGTTCTTCAACCAACAAACAGAACAGTGTGACTTCGAGGCTAACGTCAAGTGTGATGTACAGGTTGTAGATGAATTACAAGGCGAGTTTATGGAACAGAAGAAATAAAGACTTTATTGCTTTTAGTTTAGGTGCAATCTCGTGTGAGGATTGAAAAAAATTGCATATATTTTTAAAAAAAATTTGTAATAAACATTTTCTTTTCTTTTTTTTGGATTGAAATTGATTGAAATCTAAAAATCTCAAAAAAAAAAAATATATATTTTTCAATATTGTGATGAAATTGAAAACTCATTATGGTAGTTTTGTTATAATAATAGGATTTTCAATGCTCTTAACTAATAAATGCAAAGCAAAATAATGTTTTTTTTTATTGTCTTAGCGACAACCATATGTATGTATATTAAGTGTAATGTTACTAGGTGTGAATAAAAATAGACATACTTTATTATAAGTACTGTTTTATTTATGGGCAATATTTTGTAGACATTATACATACATATATCTATATATATACATTATATACTTTGAGTGCCTGCTTATAGAGTCTAAGACGTAACTCAAAGTTTAAATCATATTTTACACATAAAAAGTAATGAAACTGAAAAAAACTTGGTATAATTTTTGGTAATTCCGAAAAAAAAAACATTTTTTTATACATAAAATGCTTATGCTTTTATTCCCCGAAGTGGTAGGCAGAGGTGATGTTATAAGAATAACAACTTTTCACCGAACATGATTAAGTGCCAACGTGACAGATGGTGAGTCCATCGCCGTCTCAGGCACTATATATATACTTTGAAATCCTTCTCAGACGCAAGCAGATGTGAAATCACTACACATAAGTTTTTTTTAGAAAAACTCATTGGTACAGGCCACGCTGGCATTTGAACTTGGGTCACTTGCGTAGCAGGCAACTGCTCAAACGCCAAGGTTTTTTACGTGATAAAGTACATAGGATAATTAATAATAGGAGGTAAATTTATTACGAAGCAGCAATACACGTATACAAATTATGGTGCACCTTTGAAGGGGTCCGGTTGAGGACTGTCTGTCTTCTCATACGGGTAGTAAGGGTGATCCTGCCAGAAGCTTGGGAACACAGTCCTGTAATCCATATTGAATTTGCCTGAAAATAAAAATATTATCCTTCACTTAGATCGCGTAGGAGCAGTGCCCATTTTGAGGTCTTTTGTGTGATTTATTCTGTATTTATAATAAAAGAACTGAGCTGTGCTAGGTTTTTTTTTACACAAATAAAGGAAGAAAAGAAAAAAAAAATACTGGTACTCTAGTTTCGTTATCGCCCCGTAAGCTGGTAGCCTCACGTCTGGGCTACCATAACTTGACAGATGTCGGTAAAATTTACTGTCGTATTGTCATGATATTTAATAAGTTTTTCAGTGCCTGTAAACATGGTCACAAAATTGTTGGAGACGTTTCCGAGATTCAGATCATCATCATAATATGAATTGCACCTAAGTGACCATTTTGTCATTTCGATGATGAATAATATTCGGATCACATTATGATTCTCCCAAACCTACCTACTGCTCTCACTTATCCTGACTCCCAGGCCTAATTTGTGTTATAATCATCATCTCCCTGGCCTTATCCCATACATTGTTGGGGTCAGCACTTGATTGAACCCGATGTGGCTGATCTCCTGATTTTTATACGAAGCGACTGCCATTAGACCTTCGCAACCCCTTTTACGAGGAAAATCTGTGATCTAAGTTAAACCAGTTGTCAGACTATTTTAGGCCTCCGACTGACTTGTAACGATTGCCAAAGATGATAAATTTTCAACCGGGACCGACGGCTTAACGTGCTCTCTGAGGCACGGAGGGAACTCGGGCGGTCACTATGTGGTTAGTTATTGTGGTTAGGTGGCTAGGGATAGGGTTGCTTAACGTCGCTGATCGAATGATACGCGCAATAGCAAATGTGCCACGAGCTCCTCCCTGTGTCATACACTATTTAAAGATAAATATGGATAATCTTACTTAGAGTGTTCATTTCATCAGCGGTCAGCTCGAAGTCGAAGATGTCGATGTTCTGCTCAATCCTGGCTTTGTTTTCTGACTTCGGGATTGGTACTAGACCTCTTTGTACCTGGAAATGAGATTAAGACTAAAATGGCTGGTATGCTTTGAACAGGTGCTGCTTGTGGGGGCTGGTCATATTTATCATCGACTTTTGCACTGAAACTGTGTCCATGGGCTATATTTCGTAAGGGGAGAGGAAGACCTAAGGAACGATGGATGGATTGTGTGAAGGATGATATGGCTAAGGGTGTGAATACAGATATGACAGCTGATAGAGAGGAACATACATACATATGCTCACGCCTGTATTCCCCGAAGGGGTAGGCAGAGGTGTTGTTGTTACAACAAACACTTTTCACCGAATTTGATTAAGTGCCAACGTGACAGATGGTGAGTCTATCGCCGTCTCAGGCACTATACATACGTAATATGTATCTGGCCATTGTGCGGCGCTGTCATTTTGGCTGTGTCAAGTGAGGTTTTGTCAGAGCATGAAATAAAGGAAGAGTTACGGAATATTCGTATTTTATTAAATATATAGCAGTGGCGACGAGGATAAAGTAATATTTATTTCCGCAAGACGCGAAATGTCGTGGATTGGAAGTATATCAGTTTTTGACCACAAAATAAGTGAATGGTCTATATTTAAGAATCGACTGGATCAGTTCGTGACGCTTAATAACATTTCTGATGCTGATAAGAAAAGGGCGGTGCTTATAACACATCTCTCAGATGAGTCCTATCGGCTGCTTCGTGATTTGGCGTATCCTGCGGTGCTGACGGAACAATCGTTTGAGCAGCTCGTTACATTGCTTGACACTCATTTCAAACCAAAGCAATGTTCGTATGCAGACAAGGCGAAGTTTTATGAAGCCGTAAGAAGCTCTGATGAAAGCTTAGAAGAGTGGGCAGCGCGTATTCGAGGTCTTGCAAGTTTATGTGATTTCGGGGTGGCCCTGGAGAAGAATTTAACAGATAAATTTATACTTGGGCTAGCCACCGGTCCAGCTCGCGAAAGACTTTTTGAAAAGAGCCCGTCAACGATGACGTTGGAGGGAGCAATGGACATTGCTCGAAAAGCTGAATGTGCTAGAGGAGCAAATGGTGCGCAATTGTCGACTCCTTTCAAGGAAGAACCGGTTTATCGTGTTTTTCATGAGAGCGGCAGCAAGCATCGTGATAGAGGCGAGCGTGCCAGCGGTAAGATCGCGGCAGCTGGCAGCGGAAGGCCATCGACATCGACGGAGGCTGGCCAGGGAGGCGCCGGTACTCCTCGTTGCGCGGTATGCGGCAATAGGAATCACGATGAAATTAAATGCCGTTTTAAAAACTTTCGATGCGAAAAATGCGGAATTAAAGGTCATTTAAGGAGAGTATGCAACAAAAATAGGTTTTCCCGTGTAAATAACATAGGTGAAGGTGAGGATATTGACGGATTGTGCTGTGAAGAGTGCCAGAATTACAATTTGAGGTACGTGACTGATAAACCTATTGAAATTAGCTTAATTCTAGGCAAATTAAGGGTTACGATGGAATTAGATACGGGTTCTGGTACCTCCGTTATTTCAGAAAAAATGTACTTGGATAAGTTTTCTGATAATAAGTTACATGAATCTTCTATTAGAATGTGCTTATATAACGGACATAAAATTCAGCCCCTAGGGTATTTCTCAATTAAAGCTCAATTTAATTCACAAGCTAAAGTTATAAAGATTTATGTTGTACGTAATGGAGGTCCCCCATTACTTGGGCGCGATTTTATGTCCGCGTTCGATCTTGTAATCACAACGAAGCTTAACAGCATGGTTCATAGTAATGCAGTACATGAATTGTTGGAACAATATCCCGACCTTTGGCGAGACGAGTTAGGAACCTTCAACAAAGTCAAGGTTAGCCTTCGATTAAAGGAGGATGCGTCACCGAAATTTTTTAAAGCGCGTACTGTTCCTTTCGCTTTGAAAGAAAAGGTAGAAAATGAAATAAATCGTTTGAAAGACCTAGGTATACTGATTCCTGTGGACTATTCAGAATATGCTGCACCTATTGTGCCCGTGGTTAAGGAGAACAATAAGGTTAGAATTGCTGGTGACTATTCGGTGACCATAAACAAGGACTTAATAGTTGAAAAATATCCCTTGCCTAGAATAGAAGAAGTTTTTGCCAAAATTGGTGGTGGTGAACATTATAGCAAAATTGACTTAAAAAACGCTTACAATCAATTTTTGTTAGATGAAAAATCACAAGAACTTACGACAATCAATACTTCAAAGGGACTGTTTAAATATACTCGCCTTGTATATGGCCTTGCGAATGCACCCGCAATTTTTCAAAAAGCTATGGAAACTCTTCTGACAGGACTCGACGGCGTGTGTTGCTGGTTAGATGACATTTGTATAACAGGGCCCAGTGCAGATATACATTTAACTAGACTAAAGGAAGTTTTTCGCCGATTAAATGACGCCGGGCTACGGTTACAGAAGGAAAAATGTGCCTTTTTCCAAGAAACAATTACATATTTAGGTTACAGGATTAATAAATATGGGTTACGAACGTGTCCGGAAAAGGTTCGTGCTATTTTAAATGCTCCTGCACCTACTAATGTTACCGAGGTGAAGAGATTTTTAGGAGTTGTAAATTATTATAGGAATTTTATTCCTAACGCATCGTCGGTGATGAACCCGTTGCATGAACTGCTTCTCGCGGGTGCCAAGTGGCAGTGGGACGACCGCCACCGGCGCGCCGTAGAGCTCGTGAAACTAGAGCTGGCCTCCGAGCGGGTGCTGGCACACTTTGAGCCGAGCGCGCAGCTCGTGCTCGCAGTGGACGCAGGCCCAGCGGGGCTCGGTGCGGTTTTGTCGCAGCGCGACTCTGATGGTAATGAACGACCGCTCGCATACGCTTCTCGGTCTCTGGCTACTAGCGAGCGAAATTATAGCCAGATTCAGAAGGAGGCTACGGCTATCATATTTGGTGTCAAAAAGTTTCACCAATATTTGTACGGACGAAGTGATCCGTTTATATTGAAAACTGATCATCGACCGCTAGTGTCTATATTTAACAAGGATTCCGGCATATCAACTACCACTGCGCTTCGATTGCAACGGTATTCGTTAATATTATCCGCCTATAATTATATCGTTCAGTATACTCCAAGTGAAAAGAACATTGTAGCGGATTATTTCTCACGAGCTCCTCTATCGGATTCAGAGGTTTCTGATAACAATACCGACAAGTTCTGTAATTTTTTAGATTCAGTATCGAGTGCCGTTACCTTAGAAGAAATTAAAAAGGCTGTTAAGAATGACGCGACCTTACTAACCGTCGTAAAATATATACAAAATGGTTGGCCGCGAAAAATTTCTTGCGAGTCAATAAGACCGTATTTTCTTTGCAAAACCGATCTGCAGTATGAGAACGGATATCTTTTGCGCGGTTTTAGAGTTATTATTCCTGCCTCCCTTCGAGAGCGTATGTTGTCTGAGTTGCACGGCTCACATCTCGGTATTATTAAAACAAAGTCGAACGCGCGTAGTAGGATGTGGTGGCCAGGTATTGATAGTGATATCGAGGAAAAGATAAGCAGGTGTCAGACATGCATTGGTGTGCGCGCTGCACCACCGCGCGAGGTTCCTGCGCCCTGGCCGCGGCCGCAGGGACCGTGGCAGCGGATACATATAGATTATATGACCATTGGTCAGCGAGTCTATCTCGTTATTATTGACGCCTTTAGTAAATGGCTAGACTGTGTTTATATGAATAACGGGACATCAACACAGGCATTGATCGCTAAACTAAAGTATACATTTTCCTTGTTTGGTATTCCATGTACATTGGTGTCTGACAATGATACCAAAATTAATTCTGCAGAGTTCAGGGAATTTTGTTCCAACAACGGTATCAAGTACAAGACTTCACCAATTTATCATCCATGCAGCAATGGACAAGCTGAAAATTCTGTTAAGTTTTGTAAGAAAATGATTAAATGTATATTCAAAGATAATACCCAGAATGTTACTGTTACTCATGAGAAATTGTTGGGATATTTGTTCGACTACAGGAACACGGTTCACTGTTCTACCGGTGCATCTCCAGCACAATTGATGTTTGGTAGGAGATTGCGCTCTCGGCTAGATTTAGTATTGCCAACCGAAGACCAGCATCACTCAGAACATTGCTTGTTGAATCGGAAAAGACCTGAATTTGTTGTTGGTGATCGGGTCTGGGTCCGGTGGTATGGTGCAAACAAGGAATGCTGGAAAATGGGCACCATACAAAAAGTAGTAGGTCAAAGAATGTATGAAATTTTCATGTGTGATGAAAATATTACATGCATTCGTCACATCGATCAAATTTTTAAAAGTAGGATTGTTAGAAACTTTTTGTACCCTGATAGTGAGGGTGATACTAGTTCCTTTCCAACTGCATCAATCCCTGTTCGTGAACATAGTGGCGACACTGTGTCCACAAACGAAACGGTGGAGAGGGGAAGTGATGAAGGTCGGGCGAATGTTGAGTGTGAGCGAGGGGCATGTTTAGAATCTGATTGTATGGTGCCATCATCGTCAGAGCCTCGACTTGAAGGAACGGTGTCGGAGCCGCCGCCGGTTCCATCAAGTTCTCAGTCTGCAGTGGCTACTGACGTTCCACCCGGACGGCAGCTTCGTCCGCGAAATAAAAAGATTAATTATAAGTTGTGAATATGTTATGAGCACTTTAAGTTCTGAATTGTAAATACGTTATGATTAATTTAAGTTGTTTTGTGTTGTTACTAGATTTCGGATTGGGGTGGAGGATTAATATGTATCTGGCCATTGTGCGGCGCTGTCATTTTGGCTGTGTCAAGTGAGGTTTTGTCAGAGCATGAAATAAAGGAAGAGTTACGGAATATTCGTATTTTATTAAATATATAGCAATACGTCATTGAATTACTTCTCAGAAATATGCAGGTTTCCTCACGATGTTTTCCTACACCGTAAAGCACGTGGTGTGAAATCACTGTACATAAGTTTTTTAGAAAAACTCATTGGTACAGGCCCCGCTGGGATTCGAACTTGCGTCGCTTGCATAGCAGGCGACTGCTCAAACCCCGAGGCCACCACGGCTCTAGAGAGGAATGGAAGAGAATAACACATTGCGCCGACCACAAATAACATGGAATAAGGGCAAGAGGATTATGAGTTATGCCAAACACTGTAACTTACCAGATATCTCAATGCGATCTGTGCAACAGTCTTGTTATGTTTGTCGCTAAGGGACACCAGTGTGGGGTCGTTGACCTGTGTAGGGGTGGGTGTAGGGGTCGGTCCGCTGGTTTCGTCCTTAGAGAACAGCGATCCGAAGGGTGTATACGCCATCACTACTATATCGTTCTTCTTGCAGAACTCTATCAACTTATCTTGACCCAAGTTAAGGTTTACCTGTAAATATATACGTTTTCAATGACACGAGTTCTAAATAAACTGTATATATTTTAAAATTATACAAATACATTAGCCACGATGAAATAATTATCTTAATGTCTTGAAAACTCACGAAGTGATTCAGTATTTAATGCTTGGGGAATTTCATTCTGAGACGACGCCACAAGTTCCTACGCTTCCTGCATAACCTGCATATGTCTGAGAAGTAATTCTATGTATAGTGCCTGAAACGGCAATAGACTCACCCTCTGTCACGTTGGCACTTAATCATATTCAGTACAAAGTTGCTGTTGTTATCACAACACCGCTACCTACCCCTTCGGGGAAAACAGGCGTGAGCATATGTATGTATGTACGTATGTTTAATTTTTATCGACATTTGTGCATTGGAGTTTTGTCCATGAGCTTACGTTTCTTAAATTATTTATTTTGTATTCTTTAAATCGTATAATATTTTTGAAAAGAGTAATTACTGTGTTTCTTGCCAGGTTCTTCTCAGTAAAAACAACCTTCCGAAGCTGGCGGTAGCATGTATAATCCTATATAATTATGTCATTCTGACGATTTGAAAGTACTTTGTAAAAAGTCTAATCCATTTGATGCCCTGTCATAATGACAGATGGCGAGTCTATACCACCTTCCTTCGGAAGTCAGGATAAAAATCATATACCAAAATCACATACCGGTATGTTGAAGATTAATCGAAAAAAGATATTTTTGACTTTGACTTTGACTGAATAAACTACCATTACAAATGTGTGCACTGCCATTTTTAAGTTTTGAGGCAATCATCAAATATAAACTTTGTGAAAAAGCATATTATAGTGAGTATATTGATGATAGCCAAGCAAGTCAATGAGTTGGTCACTCTGAAGGGAGAAGACGACTCTCACAAAGAAGGGACACATGTCTAAAGACGGGGAGTTTGTTTCCCCGTTTGTTCTCGTGACAGGCTTACATTTGGAAACGGTAGTAAATTAACATAAGTTATCGTAAGATGAATGTCGTTCAATGAGTGTTACAAGTGTCCTTATGTTGACTAATACTTTTTGATTTGATTTCAATCCACTGACCTCAACTTGCAACACAGCAGGTCTGATCTCACTGTTGTCCAGGATCCTTTGAATCTGACTAATGTTGAAGTTGGACACGCCGATGGTCTTGGCAAGGCCTGACTTCTTCACAAGTTCCATTCCCCGCCATGTGTCCAGGTAATCTATGATGTCGTAATCGTTGGAGTTAGGCTGAAAAAAAAACATATATAACGCATTGTTGAGCCAAGTTCCATCCAATCCAATCCCAGCGGGGCCTGTACCAATGAGTTATTCTAAAAACTTATGTGCAGTGATTTCACACCACGTCTCAGGCATTATACACACGTCTTTGAATTACTTCTCAGACATGCAGGTTTCCTCACGATGTTTTCCTTCACCGTAAAACACGTGGGGTGAAATAACTGCACACAAGTTTTTAGAAAAACCTACTTATAAAGTAAGCGAGGTAACGCAGCCAGCTTACTGGGCACCATTCCCACAGACACTAATTTAAATTCCGTGTTTTATTTATAATTATTATTTTGTTTTTCTTTTTTACTATGTGATAGGGTTAATTAAGCTGTTTATTGAGGTAATTATTGAGGAGTTCGTGGCACAGTTGCTATTGCGCATATCATTCGATCAGCGAAGTTAAGCAACCCTACCCCTAGCCAGTAATTGGATGGGTGACCGCCCGAGTTCCCTCCGTGCCTAGAAGAGCACGTAAAGCCGTCGGTCCCGGTTGCCAATTTATCATCTTTGGCAATCGTTACAGGTCAATCGGAGGCCTAAAATTGTCTAACAACTGGTTTAACCCAGATCACAGATTTTCCTCGTCAATGGGGTTGCGAAGGTCAGATGGCAGTCGCTTCGTATAAAAATCAGGTGATCAGCCACATCGGGTTGAGTGCCGACCCCAAAAATGTATAGGATAAGGCCAGGGTGATGATAGGGTTAATTAAGCTATGTATATATAGATAAATATTTGTTACTTATAAAATAAAATTATTTTGCTTATAAAGTTAAATATAGGTAAGTATGTGGACATAACAGGATAAATATAATTAATTAGCGTTATTATTGTGCTTCTATGGAGTTACTCTTAAATATGTAATACCGAGTCGTAATGCAGTTACATTATCCTCATATCACAAAATGATTGTATACTCAAGGTATTCATTTGGGTGTCAGAACAGGGGCCTATCATGGGCTCTTATTGCATTGACATTTCAGCTGTGTGACAGTGACAGATGTATACACGTCAAATACATCCGTCTCACAATAAGAGTAAAACAATCATGGCAATAAGAGGTCATGGTAAGGCCCTGGTGCTTTAACTCTTTTCTGGTTTAAATATATTTCAATGGTGATTTCACATCACGTGCTACGGTGAAGCAAAACATCGTGAGGAAACCCGCATATGCTGAGAAGTAATTCAAAGACGTATATGTAGTGGCTGAGACGGCGATGGACGCACCATGTGTCACGATGGCACTTAATCATCTTTGGTGCAAAAGTGGGTGTTGTTATTACAATACCTCTGCCTACCGCTTCGGGAAATACAGACGTAGCATTTGTATATAACAATACAGTTATTCTCATCGTTTTACTAGGAAACCCACCTTCTGTCATGTATCATTATATTTTGTGTCTGCATAATCCTTTTGTGGTATGTCACGGATAATATAAACAGATGGACATTTTGAAAGTTTTCTGAATGTATACATAGCCGTAATTATAAAGATTATCAATTAAAAAAAATATTCCGTTTATATTATTTTTTTCGTCACGCGGTTTCACCCGCATAGTTCCCGTTCCCATGGGATTATGGGGATAAAATATATCCTATGTTACTCGCTGATGATGTAGCTATCCATTGTTGAAAGAATTTAATATCGGTCTAGTAGTGTCGGAGCCTATTTAATACAAATTAACAAACAAATCTTTCCTCTTTATAATATAGATTAAAACACATATACATACATATTATAAACTAGCGGACCTCACGCGGCTTCACCCTCGTAGATCCCGTTCCCGTGGGAGTACGGAGATAAAATAAAGTCTATGTTACTCGCTGATGACGTAGCTATCCAATGGTGAAATAATTTTTGAAATCGGTCCAGTAGTTTTTGAGCCTATTCATTACAACCAAACAAACAAAGTTTTACTCATTATAAAATCTTCTCAGTAAAAGCAACCTTCCGAACCTGGCGGTATCATGTATAATCCTATGTAATCGTGTCTTTCTGAAGATTTGACAGTACTTTGTAAAAAGTCTAATCGAATAAAGATATTTTGGAATTTGAATTTGAAATTTGAAATATAATATTAGTGTAGATATCATCATAAAATCAGATTCCCTATTCAGCAAATCGTTAGGGCCGAGAGTATGGATGGAGATGAAATCTCTCAAACAAACATTGTGCCTTTTGCTTATCTGTAAGGAATAGACTAACCATCTGTCACGTTATCACTCAATCATCTCCGATGAAAAGTGAGTGCTGTTATTACAATACCTCTGGCTACCACTTCGGGGAATACGGGCGTGAGCATATTTGAGAAATAGTATAATATCATTTACATTATACTATTACTAAATTAATGTTAAAAAGTACCAGTCCGATTTGAAGAACTCTTATAAACTCTTAAGGCTATATAATATTATCTATCTTTTATAAGCTCGACACGTAAACGAAATCGCGGGCAAAGGCGCTGCCAGAAGTTAGTACTTTATGAAATGTTAAAATTTACCATGTGAGCCGTGGTAGCCTCGGGGACGCTTGCTACGCAAGCGACGCAAGTTCTAATCCCAGCGGGGCCTGTACCAATGAGTTTTTCTAAAAAATTTATGTACAGTGATTTCACACTTATGTACAGTAATTCAAAGACGTATGTATAGTGCCTGAGACGGCGATGGACTCACCATCTGTCACGTTGGCACTTAATCATCTTCGGTGAAAAGTGTGTGTTGTGATTACAACACCTCTGCCTACCCCTTCGGGGAATACAGGCGTGAGCATATGTATGTATGTACAATTTACCATCGACTCAGAAACTAGCCTGGTAAAGTTTCCACTTAAAAAAATACTATGGAATAGGTAATTATTTGTAATTTTACTGTTTTAGCTTACTGTGACATAAGAACGGGAAACCCTAAGTAAATTGTACATTGTTTTAATATTATTACAAATAATGACAATATACTGTCTGTCAATTAAGTACTAGTCATTGACTTGCATGTACGTAACGTCAAATAATTATTTAATTTATATATTTATATAATTTATTTAAGTAATTTGTTTAGTTCATACATCAACGGAATTCTGAGGTAAGTTATCCAATATTCTAAGCAGTCTTGGCACGTTGTTACAACACCTCTGCTTACCCCTTCCGAGACCCTTCTGGGATGGCGTGAGCATATTTATTTTTATTTATTTATTACTGTTTTTACTAATCTATACTACAATTGAAATGTCTGTTTGTGATTGCAAATTCACATCTTCTCACTAAATGCATTTTAAAGTGTATAATAAAAATGTATTAGCTGTGTATTGTTTTACTTGTGTCTAATTAGTGTAATTGGCATACATACATATGCTCACGCCTGTATCCCATGGGGGTAGGCAGAGACCACTGTTTGCCACATGCTACGATCCTTACATACTTCTTTCGCTTCATCCACATTCATGCATCTCTTCATACACTTTCTTCGGTTACGAGTGCTCCGAATTTGACCTTTCTGAAAAATACTATTAATTGTGTCATAGTAGTTGTTCCTTGGACGCCCTCTACCGACACTTCCGGTCACATTCGCTCTATAAATTTCTTTCGTTAATCGCCTTTCACTCATCCTTTAAATTTGTAATTGGCATTGAATAATTATTGAATAAATAAATAATAACCAACATAACATAACGGCACCTTTAACCCGTGATTGTATGTATGTTTGTATAAAGTATAAAGTGTTATTGTGGCTGGGGTAAACTGCATCTATTGCGATTAATGTTCTTGATATCAAAAAAAAATTCAAACATCATGCTTATTTTATTTTTCTTAAAGACAAATTAAGACTGGTATAAGTAATATTATAGTATAAATTACTTTTATTTTATTAAAAAAGCCGTGGTGGCCTTGAGGTTAGAGCAGTCGCCTGCCACGCAAGCGACGCATGTTCGAAACCCAGCGGGGCCTGTACCAATGAGTTTATCTAAAAAACTTATGTGCAGTTATTTCACACCACGTGCTTTACGGTGAAGGAAACCTGCATATGTCTGAGAAGTAGTTCAAAGACGTATGTATAGTGCCTCAGACGGCGATGGACTCACCATCTGTCACGTCGGCACTTAATCATCTTCGGTGGGTGTTGTGATTACAACACCTCTGCCTACCCCTTCGGGGAACACAGGCGTGAGCATATGTATGTATGTAAATTACTTTTCCTAGCGGACGTCACGCGGTTTCACCCGCGTAGTTCCCGTTCCTGTGGGAGTACGGGGATAAAATGTACCCTATGTTAATTAGCGATAATTAAGTATTCAAATGGTGAAATATTTTTGAAATCGTCACAGTAGTTTTTGAGTTTATTCATTACAAACATACACACAAAAATACAAATCTTTCCTCTTTATAATAGTAGTGTAGAAAATATTAAATAAATATTTACATGACACAAGCCGAGACGTGTTTGGGTGAGTTTTACCCTCCCTCCTAAAACCTTCACGTGATTATTTGACGCCGCCTAACTGCCTACTCTTTTGTCCCCAGCCATGTTCGGGGTCGCATGCCTGGTGTTGGTGCTGTGTGTGGCTGTGAATACAATCGAACAACCTCATTCAGCAATGAGTGTGCCAGCTACCACGACCGATGCTGATTCTCTCCTACTGTTGCAAGAAGTACGTGACCAAAGAATATGCTCAGTGTAATCTCACAAGTCAGAGGAGCTCGTGGCACAGTTGCTATTGCGTATATCATTCTATCAGTGAAGTTAAGGAACCCTAACCCTAGCCAGTAGTTGGGTGGCCGTCCGAGTTCCCTCTGTGCCTCGGAGAGCACGTCGGTCCCGGTTGGCAATTTATCATCTTTGGCAATCGTTACAGGTCAGTCGGAGGCCTAAAATAGTCTGACAACTGGTTTAACCCAGATCACAGATTTTCCTCGTAAAAGGGGTTGCGAAGGTCAGAAGGCAGTGGCTTCGTATAAAAATCAGGTGATCAGCCACATCGGGTTGAATCAAGTGCCGACCCCTACAATGAGTGGGATAAGGCCAGGGAGATGAATCTCTTTAAGTCAGTTTAAGTCCTATGTAATAGGAGGCGAGCCTATTGCCATTAATCGGGCACTCATCCAGATTCCGAACTGCTACTGGGGAATTACAAATGAGAAAATCTGTTTCTCTGTCTGTATGTAATTACAAACTAACAGCTTTTCACTTATTATAATATAAATCAAAGGTGACTGACTGACTGACATAGTGATCTATCAACGCACTGCCCAAACCACTGGACGGATCGGGCTGAAATTTGGCATGCAGGTACATGTTATGACGTAGGCATCCGCTAAGAAAGGATTTTGATTAATTTTACCCCCAAGGGGATAAAATAGGGGATGAAGTTTTGTATGAAACTTTGTCAATTTTACACCGATCAATTTTACTCCCACGGGAACTACGCGGGTGAAACCGCGTGACGTCCGCTAGTAAATCATATGACAGTATATACTTACTTACTCACGGTAGTAATTACATTAATAAAAGTCATACATATGCTCACGCCTGTATTCCCCGAAGGGGTAGGCAGAGGTGTTGTAATCACAACACCCACTTTTCACCGAAGATGATTAAGTGCCAACGTGACAGATGGTGAGTCCATCGCCGTCTCAGACACTATACACATACGTCTTTATATTACTTCTCAGAAATATGCAGGTTTCCTCACGATGTTTTCCTTCACCGTAAGCCACGTGGTGTGAAATCACTGCACATAAGTTTTTTAGAAAAACTCATTGGTACAGGCCCCGCTGGAATTCGAACTTGCGACGCTTGCACGATAAAAGCCAATAAAAAAAACTGTCTCTCTTTAAGATCCGGATAATCTCTGAAACAGCTGGATGGATTTAAATGGGACCTTAACTGGAAGATGGATGTTAATACCTAAAGCTGAATTAATCTTACCACTTTTTACACGCTTTATATTAGCTTCACCTGTATGTATGTAACCGTACCCTTTGAGCTCGATTTTGTCCTACTTTGAACGATCAGATTGAATTCAAACTTTGCGCACCTGTCGAAGATCGATAACAATGCAATAATCCGATCAAAGCATCCGATTATCCTAATTAGATTCGCCAGGATTCATTAATTCCTTTCCGCATCCTTTGCATGCTAGTAAGAGAGATAGAGCTAATTATATTAGTATAGTAGTATTAGTTTTCTATATAAAGCGTGTTTTCTAGTTTATAAATCCTATCTACCTAAGCACAGCTAGTTCTGCATAAAAATTAAATTATTTGTGTATATTTCAGTTGGTTCTCTTCAGTCACACTCACATGGCGAAGCACGACCAGGGTGGTCCTACTCCTTCCACCATAGGGAAGTGTCCTGAAGGTTATGAAAATATTGGTAATGACTGCATTAAATCACCCGATGACTATGTCTAATGACTCGTCATACCAGTGGAACAGGAAGATGGTTAATGAAATATCACTCAAATTGAAATATTAAATTTATGTTTAAATAGGTATTTAATTAACTCATTGTTTAATGAGTTTATAGTTGTAACCAACCTTTTTAGAGTAAGTGAATACAGTCCACTATACATTTATATTAAAAACATGAGCTGTCAAATGAGTTGTGACAAATAAAGAATTATTGAGAAAAATTAGCATTAATTGTTTCATATTCTATTAATTTAGAAAAAGCAATATTACGATTAAACACTCATGTTAAATATAAATTCAACTGTACTTTATTCTATTCGTAAAACATATTCGATCGTAATAAAAATCGATTATTTATTAACATCGATTTGAAAGCACTTTGTAAAAAGTCTAATCGAATAAAGATATTTTTGACTTTGACTTTGACTTAATGTCAACGACTGGAAGTCGCTACGACAACGTTACGGAATACACAACGGATACACTTGGACAGCGAGGAATCCAATGGATTCCTCTACAAATGTTTAACAATTTACAAGATATCAAAAAATTGCTGTGCCCAACAGGGTACATATTGTTAATTTATAGTGTTACCGCTCACTACCTGTAAGTGCTAAATTAAGAATATGTTTTAAAGCTATAAATTGAAATTGAAATTGAAATATTTATCTCAACAATCACTTCACATTGGCGGAATAGTTTTACTTAAGCTCATCGCCATTAAATAAATAAAAGAAAGAAAGACAACGTTCCGATTTTCATTACGTAATTCGAGATATTATGACTTACCTTATAAGCAACAGGGGTGTGAATGAGATAGAGGTCAACGTAACTCATGTTAAGTTTAGACAGAGAGCCCTTCAACGCTGCTGGAACATCCCTCTGTTCAGTCATACCCAACTGGAAAACAAAAAATATTTAAAGGGGTTGTATGTCTGGTCTCCAAATGGAGAGGACCTCAAGGAAAGAGAAGGAGAGGAAGACCATATACTCGGTGGGAAGACGAGATCGTGAAAGCTGCTGGCGCTAACTGGTGGGACACAGCACAGGACAGAGAGAAGTGGGCATCTCTGGAGGAGGCCTTTACCCAATCTGGGGACCTCGCTTAAAATAAGCAGTTATTAAATAATTAAATTAGCAACTAAGTTGAAATGAAGCATGGTCAGATAAAGGCTTTTTTATTTTATTTTATTATGTCCGGTAGAGGCCTTGACACTAGGGAATGCAAATCTCGCGAGATTGGAGCTCGAGCGAGATCTCTGCGAGATTGGCAGTTTACTATATTTTTTTCTGCAAGTTTTTAAAGGAGATATTTTGAGTGTGGTTACATGATAAGGAGACCAGAATCTAATGATGGCATCCCTGAGAAATCGAGTGGAACTTTCGAAAATCGTAGCGAATTGCACTAGGTAATTGTTAACGTTTTTATAATGTCTTTGAAAGTACTACTATTTAATGAAGGTCTAGAGTCGATGTGATGGAGCCGAAAGAATGTCAAGGGAATTCCTCAATCGAAAAGATTTACAGCAATTACTTGGTTGGAAACCGCATAAAATTTTGCTCGTGAGTAATCTCGCGAGATCTCGTCCACAAAGGAAGGCGATCAAATCTCGTGATGCCACCTTCAACTATCAATGCAGCCAATAAAGGTTTGCATAACCCCTAAATTACTTACTTTAGTGGTGACGAAGATATGTTCCCTTGGCACTGATGACTTCCTAATTGCAGCCCCAACCTGCTCCTCGTTGTGGTAAGCAGATGCTGTGTCTATTAACCTGGGGAATTTATGGCGAATACAGGTCCCGTCACAGATCATGAGCGTTTGAATGTGCATTTTATGAGTCTGTCTATCTTTAAGGCGTTACGCGAACAAAACCAGCCCCGCTATTTTCGATGAGCCCTCATATCAGCACCCTGTATACTTTCATATGCATGTTTCATAAACAGACACTTCAATTATATCTATGTGTATCTATATATACAATTTGAGTATCTGTTTCTCATTCCATACTAACAGTTTTTCACTAAATACATATAAGGCAATTAAAAAAAAAATATCTCTCGTCTATTTGTTCCGAATAATCTCCGAAACGGCTGGATCAATTTCAACGGAACTTTCTCTGGCGGATAGCTAATATTACAAAGATTAAATTAAGTTAGGTTAATGAATCCCATGAAATTAAGTCATCGCGGGTGAGTCTTAAATAAAAATACTAGCTTACATTAGTACATACATAATGCTCACGCCTGTATTCCCCGACCTCGTAGGCAGATGTGTTGTGATAACAACACCCTCATTTCACCGAAGATGATTAATACAGATAGTGAGTGTTTGAATTACTTCTCCGACATACACAGGTTTCCTCACGATGTTTTCCTTCATCGTAAATAAGATGGTGTGAAATCAATGAGCAGATTTTTTTAGAAAATCTGGTACAGTCCCCGCTGGGATTCGAAACTGCTTAAACCACTTCTCATAATGAAAATACTAACTAAATTTAAAATGTACTGCACTAACCTGTACCCGGCATCTAAAGCCCAAGAAACAGGGCCCTCAACCTCTCCCTCTTTCGCTATCCTCTGGCCCTTCTGAAAGAGAAATAAAACAGATTTTTGCCTAAGCCTAGTTACTCCGGTACTGCAAGCGTCCATCGACGGCTGAGTCCATCTTTAAACGAGCAATTCTTGTATATATATAATCGGAATCTCGGAAACGGCTCCAACGATTTTCATGAAATTTTGCATGTAGGGGGTTTCACGGCCAAAAATAGATCTAGCTAGGTTTCATTTATGGAAAACATCGTTTTGATCATGTTTTCAGGCACTGAAAAACTCATAAAATTTTATTACAATACGACAGCAAATTTCGCCTACATCTGTTAAGTTATGGTAGCTCAAAGGTGAGGCTTCCAGTTTACGGGGCGATATCGAAATTAGAGTACCCAGGTTCGAGACTGCGTTTACCGGAATTTTTTTTCTTTTATTTTCTTCTTTTTTTTGTGAAGAAGAAACCAGGTCAACCAGATATTTTATCATAATGTTTGATTGATAAAAGTACCTGAGATTTTTATGTCGGATAATTTTTGTTAATATTCCTTGGCAATCACTGTACTTTTGCTACAATTAATCTTAATTTTTATCTTTGCATTGATTGTGTGGGATTTACAGAAAGGTATTGCACGCACAGTCGTAACGGTCACGGCCTTTGACACGTTCGAAAATCCCTCGTAATGATTCTATCTAAAGGTAGACAATGTAGAGTGTTTCTACAGACAACTACTCTATACCGATCAATTGATATTGACATTGACACACAGAGTTCCAATGACAAAGCTTTTCCACAGACAACTACTCTATATCGATCAATTGATATTGCCATTGACACAAATTCCAATGACAAAATTTCATACAAATTTTCATCCCCTATTTTATCCCCTTAGCAAAATCCTTTCTTTAGCGGATGCCTACGTCATAACATTTACCTGCATGCCAAATTTCAGCCCGATCCGTCCAGTGGTTTGGGCTGTGCGTTGATAGATCACTTTGTCAGTCAGTCAGTCACCTTTGAGTTATATATATTTAGATGTAACATCTACAAGCTGCAGCCTTTCAACCTTAATACTTTATGACTATAGTTTAATATTACCTCATCAAATCCGAGGAAAGTCCCAAATCCCATAGTTGGGATCGAGTTCCCATCGTTCAGGGACAATCGCGGAGCTTTGCCGCCATCACTGGTATCACATAGCTGTAAATAAACCAAATATTTGTTTACATCTTCCAAAAGGGGTAGGCAGAGGTGTTGTAATAACAATACACATTTTTCACTGAATATGATTAAGTGCCAACGTAACAGATGGCGAGTCTATCGCCGTCTCAAGCATACATACGTCTTTGAATTCTCAGACAGTTATGATTTGATAAAACTATAATAATATTAAGAAAGGGGTTACTATACTTTTTAAGGCCTTGTATAAAAGTTTGCGACACAAGTTCGAATCCCAGCGGGGCTTGTACCAGTGAGTTTTTTTATAAATCTTATGTACAGTGATTTCACGCCACATGCGTGATGCGTGATACGGTGAAGGTAAACATCGTGAGGAAGCCTATGTATCTCTGCCTGAGACGGCGATAGACTCACCATCTGTCACGTTGACACTCAATCATATTCGGTGAAATGTGGGTGTTGTTATAACACCTCTGCTTACCCCTTGGGGGATCCTTCTGGGATGGCGTGAGCATATTTCTTTAAGTCGTGAATGAGGCGGTGAGCCTATTGCCATTAACCGGTCACTTATCCTACTGGCTGCTACAGATGGGAATAGCTGAACCCGGGGATCAGAATCAGGACCAACAGGACCCTTTGAATGCGACCATAATACCAAGGAAGCAGTCAGTAACCTTGTATTTATATTACGAAAATAATCATTTTGTTCACAATCCTTGCATATTTTTTACTTAAAAACCACGAAGGTAGGAAGGAAATATTCTAGTAGTCACACAAATGACAAAAAACGTTTCATTTGACAACAACTTAAAAAGTTGTGGTCATTTCCATATCACGTTTTTACGACTGGAATGACACTAGTCAGATTATTTGGGGATCTGTACGCAAATGTATAAGGTTTTACATGTCTGGCCTTGGGGTCCAGATGCTCATCAACTCTTCAAAGAGGTTGCATGTCGTCTGGTAGGAGCTTCTCGTGACAAGCGGGCTGGGGCTTTTCTCGCTCAGAGAATCAGCATTGCTATTCAACGTGGCAATGCTGCCAGCCTTCTTGGCACGATCCCGAGAGACACATTTGGGACAAGTTTTCTACTGGTAATTAGTTTTAATTATTGTTCCTTTTATATATGATTAAATTTTTATTCAATAAATATGTTTCAAAATATCTTTATTTGATTAGACTTCTAACAAAGAACTTTCAAATCGTCAGAAGGACACAAAATACATTATACATGATTATAAATGTTACCACCGGGTTCGGAAGGTAGCTTTTGTTGAGAAGAACCCGGCAAGAAACTCAATAATAACTCTTTCTAAGTATATTTTTTACATAGTTCCCTAGGTTTGTATGGGAACCTAACAGCGCCCCTAGCGGTGAGTGTAGGAAGTTTTACGTTCCCATACAAAATTAGAAAATGGCTCATATATGAAAAACAAGAATATATACAATAAAAAAGGTTAGATTCACGTGATGTTGTAAATTGGAAAGTTGATTACAATTGGAGCAAAATATTTTTCTATCAATTAAAAAAATCTATCAGAAAAAAGTATGCTCACGTCATCCCAGAAGGGTCTCCGAAGGGGTAAGCAGAGGTGTTGTAACAACACTTACATTTCACCGAATATGATCAAGTGCCAACGTGACAGAGGGTGAGTCCATCGCCGTCTCAGGCACTATACATACGTGTTTGAATTACTTCTCAGACATATGCAGGTTTCCTCACGATGTTTTCCTTCACCGTAAAGCACGTGGTGTGAAATCAATGCGCATAAGTTTTTAGAAAAACTCATTGGGATTCGAACCCCACGGCTCTTATTACTTACTTCGACATCTATTTCATTATTCTGGTTCCTTACTTACTAAGTTTCAGTTCTATAACTTGTATTAATGTAAGTTCTTAATACGGAACCATACTTAAGAATATATTGTGTCTGTAACACTTGATTAACTTCTAAATTTTGTTTTTATAACGGTAAATATTTTTTTCATCAACATATTTTTTGGTCTACCTCATGATCGCTTTTGGTCATGCCTTCTTAAATATGTTTAAGTCAAATGAAATAAAAATAACTATAATATAATAAGCAGTCTCACACCAACCCAGACGGGTCCCCGAAGGGGTAAGCAGAGGTGTTGTAATAACATGGTATTTACGGTACATAACAAAAAAAAAATCTCTTGTCTATTTGTTCCGGCTAATCTCTGAAACGACGATGTTTCAAGGAGTTACATTATTTATTAAAAAAATAACGCTTGAAACTGGATGCAGATAAGCAATAATGTGTCAACCCGCATAAACTTGGTTTTGAGAAAATGGCGTCTTAAGATGATTGTATACGTGATTTAAGATTTGTTTTATGACATAAATCCATTTTTTTACGTACTTTTATGTTTCAGATGACTTGAAACACTTTTTTAGAATGTTAAATACGTGATGCACTATCAAAATATATCAAAACCTTTGAATTTGACTTTTTGTGGGTTGACACATTATTGCTTATCAGCATCCAACTAAGGTATACGTTATTTCTGTAAGGTATGTATTATATCGTAATTTTTTTGACATTCAACAAGGACTAAGCTGAATAAATCTTTTTCATTCAATACCGTCATGTCTTAAATATTTGCTTCCCAATAATAAAGTACTTAAGTACCTAGTACATTATTATATATGTGCGGTATGTTGACAATGACAGCCGAGACGATATTGCTACAAGATAGCAGAGGCTGTAATTATCAAAGCGCACGTTATATAACATATTCGCGATCAAATAAATAAAACTCGGACGAAAATAGAAAAAGCGCGGAATCTTTTAAGGCAAAATCTCAGATACAGCCAGCCATCTCTCAAAGTTAATTTTAGTCATAAAATCAACACTTTTCAGACATAAAAACTCTTTGTTAACATTTAAAAAAGTTCACGAACCGTTCGTTTGAGACGGAGCTCTTGACAAACCATTACAATATCGCAATACAATACGATATTGAAATTGGTGAACTAAGAGAAAATATTTTACTTACCACATTAAGTGCCAACGTGCTTAAAAAAACAACTTGAAACATTCTTTAACTTTAAACACTATGTAGTAACGTCCACGGCGTATAAAGTACGAACACAGATTGATCAAACCTTGAATGCCTTCACAATTGACCAATACATTGAAGCTTTTACACACAATCAATTTTATAACTTATCGTCTTCAAAATAAGTCTATTTTTAGCTTGTGTGTTGTAGTGTAGAGCCGTGTCGGCCTAGGGGTTTGACCAGTCGCCTGCTACACAAGCGACGCAAGTTTGAATCCCAACGGGGTCTGTAACAATGAGTTTTTCTCAAAACGAATGCGTAGTTATTTCACACCACGAGCTTTACGGTGAAGGAAAACATCGTGAGGAAACCTGCATATGTCTGAGAAGTAATTCAAAGACGTATATATAGTGCCCGTGTGACTGTGTATCTTAGTTGTGGCATTATTGGGTCCTGTCGCACCCGGATGCACGTCGACCCTTGGCATCTTTTGAGCCGCCCTTATACTCTACGTACCTGACTCCACAAACTCCCTGAACAAGCCGGCTGACCTTGCCCAAGAGGAAGAGCCTATCACCAAATATGCTCACACCGTCCCAGAAGGGGAAGGGAGAGGTATTGTCATAACAACACCCACTTTTAACCGAAGAGCATTAAGTGCCAACGTGACTGATGGTGAGTTTATCGCCGTCTCAGGCATACGTCTTTGAATAACTTCTCAGACATATGCAGGTTTCCTCATGATGTTTTCCTTCACCGTAAAGTGCGTGGGGTGAAATCACTAGACTCATTCGTGCAGGCTCCGCTGGGATTCGAATTTGCTAGGCGACTGGTCAACCCCACGGCTACCACAGCTTTTTAGTATCGTATTATTTATAGTTATAGTATAATCTATGTTGGAAAAAGAAACTTTCTTTCTATCTTTCCTGTTTTATTTTAAATACTTAGTACTTACAATATCGGCAAGTAGGTATGTATATAGATACAATCTCTTTATGTAGTTTTTGCAAGGTGAACTAGTATATTATTGCATACAATTGTGATTGTTTGAATTCATACACAATTAAATCAATTAAGGTTTTTTTTATTATCAGGAAGTTATGTGATACCAATGTCCTAGAAAAATGGACATTGAATTATTTTCTAGCTTCTACTCACGTTCGCAACATCATTCTGTTATTTATCGACATTTGTGCATTGGAACTGTGTCCATGGGCTTACATTTCTTATGTGATTTATTTTGTAGTTTTAAAATTGAATGATAATTTTAGAAAGAGTAATTACTGAGTTTCTTGCCAGGTTCTTCTCAGTAAAAGCAACCTTCCGAACCTGGCGGCAGCATGTATAATACTGTATAATTATGTCGTTCTGACGATTTGAAAGTACTTTGTTAAAAGTCTAATGAATAAAGATATTTTTCATTTGATTTGATTTAGTAGTTTTTTTACACAGGGTTTTCATTCAAGTTAGTTGAGAATGTTATATTATTATACTATTATGTTACATCAAAGTAAATATAGTTTGATGCTGGAACATATACAGAATAAGTTCATTAGGTACCTATATTACAGGCAATATGGAGTATACCCTTACTATCCTTTGAAGTATCCCACTCTTTTCGTTCTAGGAATGGTAGGGTACAATGAGCTCCGGGTGCGAAGAGATTTATCACTAGCATTGTATATTTTTAAATTGATTCGCGGAAAATTGTTCAATGCGGGATTGTTAGAGCTGGTGGGGCTATGGGTACCTGATGGGTATGTGCGGCGTCGTCGTCGACCGCCTCTGCTGGTGGTACCGCGCGGGCACACCAACCTACTCAACGAAGCGCCGCTCACGCGCACACTGCGCACCATTAACCGTATGGCCGACATTGCAGACTTGTTTGTCTGTTCTCTGAGTGAATTTACAAAGATTGCATTATATGTTATATGTTACCAGTAGACTATTATTATTAGCTACCATATCGCATTAGGCTAAGCCTGTAATGATAGGGTAAGCTTAGTATGTGTGTAAATAAATAAATTATGAATGGTAATTAATCGCGGTGTTTCTCGTAATTAAATGGTAGTGCAAAATACCAGCCTTAGGTCCCAGTCAGTAAGTTACTGCAGCCTATGAACGTGGCCAATACCAGAGTGTCGACTACCTTATAATAATTTGAATAAAAGATATTGATGTGATTGTTACATATAGAGTATCCAAAATATAATGAGCAGTATATTTAGTTTATGTTTATCTGTGGATATTCTCTTGAGACTTTGTGGGTCAATGTCAATTTATCGATATAGAGTAGAAATGTCTGTGGAAATACTCTAAATTTTAAGAAATATTGTCTACTTTTAGATGGAGAAACATTACGAGAGATTTTTGACGCCTCAAGGGCCGTAACCGTTACGACTGTGCGTGCAATACCTTTCTGTAACTCCACCTTACGTGTTCAAAGTACTTGTTTACTATCATATTGTAATACAATTAACGTTCTACAAGTCTCCTGATTTCACAGTAATTAAATAAACAAAAAACAAATATGACAAGTCTTTATTTCCAGCTCAAAATTTAGTCAATATCCAAATTGTAACCGTTTTTCCAAACTTTCAAGGACGGAGGGATCTCTACTTTCTTGTCAAGAGGAACTTTGTCGAATGGGTAGTTGGTATAATCCTGCCAGAACACAGGTCTGACTGTACGGTAGCCGTTGTCGAACTTCGCAATTTTGGCGACGTCGTCAGAGTCCAGTTCGAAGTCGAAAATCGACGCGTTTTCGACCACTCGAGATTTTGTCACTGTCTTCGGGATTGACACTATGCCGCGCTGGTACTGGAATTAGAAAAAGGTTTAGAAAGCATTTATAAGTCTTCTCAGAATCTCTGTCTCTCTGGGTAGGCAGGTTGCAGGTACGTACATCTAGCTATGACTGAAGATTTTGATTACCTATGTTATCTTTCTTTTAATTCGTTCAAAGTAGCAAGACATTTCAATATAATTAAAGTTTTGACGAGACTACACAAATTCTATACGTTTTATTTGGGAGTACCTTCAATGACACAAAAACAGAGTGCCTAGTGCGAGGTTTCTTAATATCGCTGTCACAAGTCATCGCGTTGACGTAAACGCAGATTTGTATGGGCTCACAATAGTGTCACCTTTAAGCCGACAGACGGCGCTGTTCGATCCTATACAAATCTGCGTTTACGTCGACGCGGTGACTTGTGACGGCGGCAGGGAAAAACTGTGTCGTAATCGTCACAGTGTGAAAACACCTAATGGGCTACAAAGCCAAGAGTTTATTCTAAACGACAAGGAGATGGCGCTGTTCACGTTTTTTATAATGGTAACATTCTTACCAAGTATCTGAGTGTGACTTGAGTGACGGTCTTGCCATGTTTTTTAGCGATGGCAACCATGGTAGGGTTGTTGAGTTTAGGCTCGGGACTGTTCGGGGCAGCTCGGCTTGGGATCATAGTCCCGAATGGGGAGTAAGCTACCAGCACCACGCCGTTTGACTGGCAGTAGTCTACCAACTCTTTCTGGCCGAGATTCAAATTTAACTGGAAAAAAAAATCCAACATATACAATTCTTTATTAACAAACTCCTCCGGAACGGTTGGACAGATTTGCATGAAACTTTGTGTGTATATCGGGTCTGAGAATCGGCCAGCATCTATATCATCCCCCTAAATGATAATGGCGATCCATACCAAAAACAAAATTGTTTATGCATGAAATGAAACTAGCTCTGCCACGATGTTTCACCTGCATAGACTAACAAGCAGACAGACAGATAAACATAATATTTATTTTTTTCTGAATTTAATACTTTTTGATTTTCATTGTACCATATATACTTTCATATGAATTAGAGAAAAGCTGTAAATTTGGAGTTACAAACAGACAGTTCTTTTAATGTTAATCGTGTGTTATATGTACTTATATAGGGTGTCGGAGAAAAAGGAACAGTTGTCTTCTAGAAGTTGTAGGGTTTTATGAATATATCACTATGTTTAAGTCGTAAAATATCTAGCTCCAACGATAACGTAGTTATAGGCTATGGTTGCTAAGGGCCGAAGAGCTCGCGGCCTTAAGCGGTTGAATGAACGCGCGGCCGCGTTTATGTATTTTTTTGTCATAATATTTTTATTTGCTTCTTAAAATAATATCCCATATTTTAACAGCTGTCTCAATTTCCTTACCTCAATCTGGTTTGTAGCCGGTTTAACTTTACAGTTAGCCAACAGACGCTTCATTTGGTCTATGTTGAAGTTGGACACCCCAATGGATTTGGTGAGCCCCTTAGCCAACACAGATTCGAACCCGCGCCAAGTTTCCAGGTAGTCGATCTTCTCATCCACTCCGGCTTGCTAGAGGGAAACAGAGAATCTTCCTTTAGTATTTAGAAACACCGAAAAAGGAGATCTATTGATATCCCTAACCCTAGCCACTGGTGTAACTCTTATCACAGATTTTCCTCGTTAAAAGGGTTGCGAATGTCAGATGGCAGTCGATTTGTATAAAAATGATGAGATGATGATATGGTACACGAATTGCCAGGCGCACATCACGGGCAAGGAGTTAATAAGTTGATTGCGACTAACATGGAGCCACATCGGGTTGAATCAAGTGCCGACCCCAACAATGTATGGGATAAGGCCAGGGAGATGATGATATGGTACACGAAGTACCAGGCGCACATAACGGACAAGGAGTTAATAAGTTGATTGCGACTAACGTGGAGCCACATAGGGTTGAATCAAGTGCTGACCCCAACAATGTATGGGATAAGGCCAGGGAGATGATGATATGGTACACGAAGTACCAGGCGCACATAACGGACAAGGAGTTAATAAGTTGATTGCGACTAACATGGAGCCACATCGGGTTGAATCAAGTGCTGACCCCAACAATGTATGGGATAAGGCCAGGGAGATGATGATATGGTACACGAAGTACCAGGCGCACATAACGGACAAGGAGTTAGTAAGTTGATTGCGACTAACATGGAGCCACATCGGGTTGAATCAAGTGCCGAGCCCAACAATGTATGTATGTAACTAAGATTATTAACAAAAGTTTTAATTTATTTTTATCATTAGTTCCGCGGACAGCTCGTCACATCGTGACGGTGACAATTAAAATAGGCACAATACTTTTACGAAAAAGTGGCATTATTCTCACGATTTGCGAAATCGGTACATAATGTACTGCAATGATATATGTCACGTGACTGATTTATATATTTTGTATCGTTTCTATTAGCGCAAGCGCGAGAGACTGTATACTGTTTTTTATTCGCCTCGTGTCATACATAAAGACAGAGACAAAGTCAAAGTCAAAAATATCTTTATTCGATTATACTTTTAACAAAATACTTTTAATCCATCTGAATGAGATGATGATACAAGATTATACATGCTCCCGACAGCCTCAAAAATGTATACTGTGCACACAAATGTACGTCTCGTGACGGCTTCTGGGGACCAACAATGAATGTTTCAGCAGCGCGTATTAATAACTTCTTAGCTTTGACGTTAATTTATACGAAATGAAAACGAATTTTAGAAGGTCTCCTGGACTAGTATAATAGAAGTACAAAATGAGCGGAAACTGGTTATTTCTTTAACATCACTATCAACTATCATTGCTCATAACAGACGCGGGTAGTTCTACAAAGAATGTGTGAATTTACACGATTATTAATGTTTGTTCAAACTGCGATCTACTCTTAGAAGATCGGAGGCTCAAGAGTTCTTTACATGGCTACACGCGCGATTTCCCTCGGTATAATTATCACTAATGCAGTAAAATAAGCCGTACGCAAATTTCCCTAAGTGTCAATACAATACCAGTTCTCAAATCAGTGTAAATCTATCAACGTGATTACCGTTTATGTAAAAGTAAGTGTGATAATTTACTAAAATTTTACATACTTTGCGCACGCCTCATCACGATAGGGTAGGCAGAGGTAGGTGTACTTGTAGTACACCCACATTTCCTCATGTTTAAGTCCCATGTAATAGGAGGCGAGCCTATTGCTATTAACCGGGCAGGTTGCGATAACAACACTCACTTTTCACCGAAGATGATTAAGTGCCAACGTGACAGTCTATTGCTGTCTCAGGCACTTTACATGCGTCTGTGAATCACTTCTCAGACATATGCAGGTTTCCTCAAGATGTTTCACCGTAAAGCACGTGGTGTGAAATCACTGTACTCATGTTTTTAGAAAAGCTCTTTTCGAACGTAACAGGCGACTGCTCAAATCCCTGGGCTCTTTTCAACTAACTGACTTCAAACAGCAGAAATGTAAGACTTATATAGGTTCCTCATAGATGCCATTGTCAGGGCTGACCACACAGGAACCACCAGCTTTCAAATAAAAACCAAATCATTCACACATCCTTTTTCTATTGCCGTTGGGATTCAAACTTGCGTCACTTGCGCAGGCGACTCCTCAAATCCCAGGGTCACCACAGCTATATAGTTAACAATAAGTGATACTTACAGAGATGGACATAGGCCAGTGCATCAAGAGCTGGTCCACGTAGTCCAGCCCCAACCTTCGGAGGGAACCCCTCACGGACACCTCGACATCGGCCTCGCGGTGGAAATGATGCCACACCTGGAAGGTATTAAATAAAGAAATAAATTATAAGCTCAAAGTCAAAAATATCTTTATTCGATTAGGATTATACATGCTACCGCCAGGTTGGGAAGGTTGCTTTTACTGAGAACAGCCTGGCAAGAAACTCAGTAATTACTCTTATAAAAAAATATTTTTACAGCTTTGAGTAATACAATATAGATCATAAAAAAATATATATAAGCCCATGGACACAGTTCCAGTGGACATAAGTAAGGCAAAGACTAAAAATAAGGACTACGAATAATTGTATACCTTGGGATGACCAGCCCCCACAAGCAGCACCTGTTCACAAGTATGACGAGAATGCCAGCGTAATAATTATATTCTAGTACTTGCCTTAGTAGTAACGAAAACATCCTCTCTCTTAACAACTCCTTCTTTGATCTTCTTATTGATGACAGCACCGACTTCTGGCTCTATTCTGTAGAGATGTGCCGTGTCGACGTGTCGGTAACCGACGTCGATGGCGTACTCTAGTGCCTCCACCATCTTCGGCATATCAGTCGTGCTGAGTTCATACTAAAAAAATATTAATTCATATATTTATTGCGAGTAAGTATCATATTACACACAATATTAACATAGTTACTTAGCATATAGCTAACAACCCTGTTAGGGCACAAAAATTTGAGAGGCACTAATTAATTGATATATATACAACTAGCTTTGCCCCGCGGTTTCACCCGCGTAGATTTAGTTTTATATAATATTTTTTTCGCAATAAAAGGTAGCCTATGTCCTTTCTCAGGGTTTAAAGATTGTCTGTCCCAAATTACGTCAAAATCGGTTGAGAGGTTTAAATTAGTTGAGATTCATCTTATATTTATTACTCCTCAATTAGAAACATTAATATACTTATCTATTAAATAATGCAATTTGGTTTATTTATAATAGGCAATAATTTTTTTTGAGGACATACATTTCTATATTACTTATGTATATAAATAATAATATTTATATTTTTTTAAATTTATACTTAACTTAGCAGTTTTGAATAGACAATCATTATTTTTCTAAAAGGATAGCTGTGCCCCGCAATTTCACTCGCGTTGACTTTATGTCCTTGTAACATAAGTTACGTGATAGTAAGATTCCTTTTAAAATCGGTTCAGCCGTTTCTGAGACTAGCAGGAACAAACAGATAGACAGATAAAGAAATTAATAATTGGATTTAGATAAAAAAAACCTATGTTTCTCTTTGTAACATTAGCTACGCACCGTATATATTTTAATATGCATTTAGTGGAAAGCTGTTATTTCGGAATTACAAACAGACACTTACATTTTATTTATCTGTATAGAGTAAAGATATATATTGACATGTTTTTGACTACCAACCGATGTTCTGTGAAAAAATGTGAGCCACAGAGTCTACACCCTATACAGAATGTCGGAGGAAAAGGAACAGTTGTCTTCTAGAAGTTGTAGTGTTTTATGAATATATCACTATGTTGAAGTCGTAAAATATCTAACTCCAACGATAACGTAGTTATAGGCTATGGCTGCTAAGGGCCGAAGAGCTCGCGGCCTTAAGCGATTGAATGAACGCGCGGCCGCGTTTACCTACATTACGTACGAGGTCATTGAACTTGGTCAATTAAGAAGAAGGTTAATGGTTTTACTTGGTTATTTCAGAAACTATTAGTAGGATGGAAAAATAAAAACTGCGTTACCGCTGATTTTTATTCGAGGTCTTGATATGGTCAACTTTGAACGTCAATTACTCTAAAACGGAAGAAGATATTTTTGTCATAATAATTTTATTCGCTTCCTAAAATTATACCCTATCACATATTTTAACAGCTGTTCTATTTTCGCCGACATCCTGTATATTGTGTCGTAACAAATAAATACACTTACCGCGAACTCCCCAACCATAGCTTTTGACTCCTAGAATAATATTAGAAGGGTTAGGCACAAGGTTAGTTGTTAGTATATAATAACATAGTATTTAGTAATGCTTGCACAGATACAACATTAATAATATTATTTACAAAGTGAGTTAAAACATAGACACAAATCTTGAACCCTAGAAAATACGAAAAGTAAACGATGAAGAATAATCATACATAGATGGCGCTACTCGCTAACAATTGTACGTTTGAGTACAAATACACGAGAATCTAAATCGCGCTATGAGAGTACTCTAGAAATTATTTTTAAAAAAATATCCTCACGCCATCGCAGAAGAGTCTTCAAAGGGGTAAACAGAGGTGTTGTGACAACAACACCCATATTTCACTGAAGATGATTAAGTGTCTTTGAATTACATCTCAGACATATGCAGGTTTCCTCACGATATTTCCTTCACCGTAAAGCAGGTGTAAAATAAGTAACATAAGTTTTGTTACAAAAACCCATTTCAGGCTCGCTGGGATTCGAGCTTCCCTCGCTTGCGTAGCAGGTGACTGCTCAAACCCATGGGCATTACGACTCCTCTATTTAAAGTAAGTAAATGATATATTATCTCCCTCTTTCGATGGCCACCACGGCTCTGAACACGAGATTTTGAAATCTAGATTATTAGATTTCAACATCGCATCGTAAGGGAAAAATAAAAATTTACATATTTGTAATTAGGTTTTCTATCGTATTTTCCATGAGTTCTATTATCTATTTACGATTTGTAAGTATGTAAGTGTCACTCAAACATAAACAAAAACACACACAAACAAACTACATATATATTCCCCCCCCCCCCCCCTATGGTATATTACAGTACACCCACATTTCAACAGTTATGTTTAAGTCCCATGTAACCCTATTGCTAATAACTGGGCATTAATCCAGACTCCAGACTGGGAAATTACAGATGGAAAAACCCGATAACACATTAGCCACCCGGGAATCGAACCGAGGACCACTAGACCATCGATGCAGTGAAACATATAAGTGTTCTAATATTAGTCACAAGGCTTGTGTGTATTTAATACTTCATAAATCAAAAGCTGGTACCTACCTCCTCATTCAGGCCAAGCCAGGTGCCATAGCCTATAGCTGGCAGCTTTAGGCCATTATTCAACGTTACCGTTGGAATTTTCACCTGAAAACAAAAGGGATACATCATTAGCTATGCATGGAAGGGATGTCTGGCACTTCAATAAATTTAAAGAGACCATCAAAGCAGTTTTGCTCAAAAAAGGGTATTATACTGTAAGGGATTATATTTGTGATAAGGAACCCTGGGATGTATCTGTGTCGAAAAATTATTGTAAATAATCCCATTGGCACTGTACTTTTGCTACAATTAATTAATCTTAGTTTGATCTTTGCTTTGACTGGCTGGAATTTGCCATGCTCACAAATATTTGTAATATTTTAGTTATTATATTTGACAATTGAGCATTTGTGCTGTGTCCCATGGGCTTATATTCATGAGATATAAATACTGTAACCAAAAACATTGTATAATATATATTTTTTTAAAAGAGTAATTGTTGAGTTTCTTGCCGGGTTCTTCTCAACAAAAGCTACCTTCCGAACCCGGTGGTAACATTTATAATCATGTATAATGTATTTTGTGTCCTTCTGACGATTTGAAAGTACTTTGTAAGAAGTCTAATCAAATAAAGATATTTTTGATTTTGATTTTGATTTTGATTAGCGTCATACCTGTGAACAGGTGCTGCTTGTAGGGGCTAGTAATCTTTTTACACAATTATAATGATGCTAGCATTAATAATACAAACATACATACATATGCTCACGTCTGTATTCCCCGAAGGGGTAGGCAGAGGTGTTGTAATAACAACACACACTTTTCAACGAAGATGATTAAGTGCCAACGTGGCAGAGGATGAGTCTATCTCTGAAACGGCTAAATCGATTTTAACAGGACCTTAACTATCAGATAGCTAATATTATAAGGAGTAACTCTGGCTTCCGCGAAATATGTTATCCATGAAATTTACCCAAAATACATCAATAAAAATATAAGCAAAAATATTTTCATATCAAAACTTTTTATCATCAAACAATGGGTTATATATTTAAGTAAATACTTATTTGTGAATTGATAACGTTATAAAATAAAAATGTCACTGAAAATAATGATGTTTACATACATATTAAATAAGATATAACGGTAGTAGGTAATGATTTCATTGTTATCATTATACCGTTAACCTCATGGTTCAGGGTCAAGCGATTTTGCTTCCCAAGATCATGGCCACGAGTTCTTTTCCACATACATATGCTCACGCCTGTATTCCCCGAAGGGGTAGGCAGAGGTGTTGTAATCACAACACACAATTTTCACCTGAATGCCAACGTGACAGAGGGTGAGTCCATCGCCGTCTCAGGCACTATACATACGTCTTTGAATTACTTCTCAGAAATATGCAGGTTTTTTTCACGATGTTTTTACCTTTTTTTCCTTCACCGTAAAGCACGTGGTGTGAAATCACAACACATAAGTTTTTAGAAAAACTCATTGGTACAGGCCCCGCTGGGATCCACCCAATAGCCAGGGTCTAAGAATATGGCTATGGTATCCCCTGCCTGTCGTAAGAGGCGACTAAAAGGGGTGGCGGTGGTCGGGGTGGGAGCTTTGACCACCGGCGCGGGCCCGGGAAGGTGGCCAAGCGATGTGGCTCGCGCTGCCTTGCACAGCGAGGTCTCCAGGGGCGGCGTCACAGCTGCCCCGGGGATATGCCCCGGCAAAGTGTGGGGGGACACCGGTGCGTTCTATCAGAGTACCCGGAGTCCCCCCTGAGCACTGAGGATGGCCACCGGGGGGGTTTTAGTGCGGTAAAAATCCCACATACCCCGATCTGCCTCTCCCAGGGCGGTCGGGGACCTTTTGAAGGTTTCCCCCGCGTCAAAAAAAAAAAAAAAAAAAAAAATAAGGCCCCGCTGGGATTCGAACTAGCGTCGCTTATATAACAGGCAACTGCTCAAACCCCAAGGCAACCACGGTACAGATACCTACTTATCAGGGACGTGAATTCCATATAAGATAAGCAGTGCTTACCATTTGTGAGTAATTAACCTACCTACCCCACTCATTGTTCATACTTACCCATCTAAAAATCCCATGCACGCCCCTGCTAATTATATATAATAACTTCTTACTAAGCTGGAGCCCGCGCCTTCGTCCGAGCAGGATTATCTTTACATTTTGGACAATTGACACAATATCTTCATAAATTATAGCCTATGTGTTATTCTGATGTATAATCTATATTATTGCAAAGTTTCATTAAAATCCAATCAGTAGTTTTTGCGCGAAAAGGTCGCAAACATACATCCATAATTTCAAACTTTCCTACTAATGTTATAAGTTATGCAAATAACTTGAAGTGACGCGAGTTGCGGGTCGCTAGTATGTTAATACACGAACTGTTTTTAAACTAACAAATTTTTGCGATAATTTCTTTTGGAAAACAACAAATTCTTCGAACCCATTCAGTCTAACTCGCCGACAAATCTGCCTGTTGAGTAATATAATGTTTGTGTCTATTAATACAATACACTGACCTTGGCAGACATGTCGAGTTGTTCACACACCGACTACTTTGATCACACTGGCTAGAATGAACGATGTATCGCGTATGGTATTACTACGCAATCTTTCTACATCTATACAAATCAATAAAATTATACTGTCTTTTTGTAATTCCAGCTATTCTATGAATGCATAATAAGAAAGTACTATAAAGGTATGATTATTTATTTATTTATTATTTAGAGCCCGATGTGGCCCATTGCTGGGCAAAGGCCTCCCTTCCCTTTCCAACCCTTCCGTATGATTACTTACATAAAATAAAAATAAGATTTTCATCTGTTTGTTCTGAATCTTTGAAACGGCTTGACCAATTTAACGGCACTTTCAATGGCAGATAGGATGTTAGTATACTTTGATTTCAGAAAAGAAATATTCAGTAACTTCCTTACTTTAAGAAATAATTAATCTTTCTAACTCCTGAAATGCTGAATCGATTGGAAGATCACAAAATCTTTAAATTTTGCATCTGGGGGTAAGATCGAACGCTTTAAGGCATCAAAAAGAATCGATCAGAATACATTCATTTCACGTTATTTAAGAAAAATATTTTAACATGTATTAGAATGGGAATAGAGCCGTGGTGGCCTTGAGGTTTGAGCAGTCGCCTGATACGCAAGCTACGCAAGTTCGAATCCCAACGGGGCCTGTACCAATGAGTTTTTCTAATAAACTTATGTACAGTGATTTCACACCACGTGCTTTACGGTGAAGGAAAACATCGTGAGGAAACCTGCATATTTCTGAGAAGTAATTCAATGAAGTATGTAAAGTGTCTGAGACGGCGATGGACTCACCATCTGTCACGTTGGCACTTAATCATCTTCGGTAAAAAGTGGGTGTTGTGATTACAACACCTCTGCCTACCCCTTCGGGGAATACAGGCGTGAGTATATGTATTCTAAGTAAAGATCGAACATATTTATTTTATAAACCTCGTTGTCCAAAGGTTAGAAATGACTTCAAGTTGTTTATATTTTATGTTAAACTATGTTTAATCATTAGCGCAGTATTTTAACGTTCAATGATTTCAAGAAAATTATGTTTTTAAATCATTAACTGGTCGAAAATCCGAACCTTACTGGACCGATTATAATAAATTTTACACTGCAAGAATAGATTTCAATTTGGTGTCTTTATACGCAGGCGAAGCCGCGGACGGAAGCTAGCTTTGTGTGCTAAGATTAACAGGTGAATTGGAACACATCGATAAGAATCGATATGGAGTGTCACTGATTAAAAAATTCCAACGTTAGTTTTAACTGTTGATAGGTGTTGATGATGTAAATGAAAGCTGAATGGACTGTATGAAGAATGTAATTATTTGTTTGATGAATACATGGTAATGAATAGATGAATAGCGCGCTTGTGTACGTCTGTTCGATGCGCTGGCACAGAATGAATGAAATGGTAGTGGGAGCGTTGCAGTTGGTCGGCGGCGCACCGGCGCTGTGTTCTCCCTGTATGTCTATGCATTCTTAACATGCCCCCCGACGTTGAAACCCTGGGTTTCGACAGTATCCTTGGGTTGAGTTGGTAGTGGACAGATCTTCTGACATGAGCGACGGATAATCCCTTTTTTGGTTTGAATGTCTGCTACTCGATTAACACCGTCAGCGCCTGCATAAACGCGATGAATGCGTCCAAGGCTCCATTTTAATGGTGGCAAGCCATCTTCTTTAATGAGGACCATGGCTCCTTCTTCAAGCTGGCCCTTTGAATGTCTCCACTTGACCTTTTGCTGTAGTTCTGACACGTACTCCTTTTGCCAGCGAACCCAAAAGTGTTGTCTCAGCTGTTCTACTCTGTCCCATCGTTGAAGCCTATTCGGGTTTGTGTCAAGCAGGCTTGGAGTAGGTAGTGCCGTCAGAGGTCGTCCGACCAAAAAATGACCAGGTGTGAGTGGACTCAAGTCGGCAGGATCAGGGGATATAGGTGATAAGGGACGCGAGTTCAGAATTGATTCGATCTGTACTAATGTGGTGTACAACTCTTCAAATGTTAATCGTGCGTTACCTAACACTCTAAACAAGTGATGCTTTACTGACTTCACACCAGCCTCCCACAGTCCCCCGAAATGAGGTGAGTAGGCTGGAATGAATTTGAAATCAATACCTTCATGGGCCATGCCCTCTGTTAATGAAAATGAATTTTGATTGAGAAATTTATTAATCTCATTTTTGGCTCCAACAAATTGTGTGCCATTGTCTGAGAACATAGTTGACGGCTTTGACCGACGTGCTATGAATCTGCGCAAGGCAGCAATGTAAGCGTCCTTAGTCAAATCGGTAACCAACTCTAGATGGATCGCCTTCGTGGTGAAGCAAACGAAGACAGCAATATATACCTTAATGAGTTTGCTTCCACGACCGCGCCTATCAGCAGCCAGCAAAGGTCCGGCATAGTCTACACCCGTAGTTTGAAAAGGGTAACCAGGAGTGACGCGCTTCTCAGGCAGTTGTCCCATTATTGGGTTGACTGCTTGTGCTCTCATCCTAAAACACTTCGGACATGTGTGTACGACTTGTCTAGCCAAATTCCTACCTCCTAGCGGCCAAAATTCTTGTCTGACTGAATATAAAAGTAACTGAGGGGCTGCGTGAAATAAACGAACATGTTCATCTTCGAATATTAAACGTGCAATAGAATGCTTACATGTTATAAGTACGGGATGCTTTTTATTGAAACTGAATTGGGAGTTTTCCAATCGTCCACCTACCCGTATTAGTCCTGATTCGTCCATGTATGGTGATAATTGTAACAGAGAACATTTCGAGGGTAATGAATTTTTATGTTTTATCGTGTTGTATTCTTTAAATGATTGAATTTGTGTCTGTTTTAATAATGTTTTGAATGCGTCTTCTAGCTCGATGCTAGTTAAAGGACCCGTTCTGCGGATATTGTGTTTTTTACAATTGTTTACGAATCTTAATGCATAGGCGAGTGTACGTTTGATTTTAGAAAGTTTAGAAAATCGATCGAAGTCGATTATCTGATTATCGGTTTGTGAGGATACAATGTTTGAAGTTATTTCAGGTAAATTGACTTTCTCATTTTTGAATGGATTGTCGGGCCAAACTGATTCACTTTTGCGTAAATATGAAGGACCTACCCACCATAAATCTAAATTGTTGATTTGAGACATGTTTACTCCTCTAGTCAACAAGTCTGCAGGATTTTGTTTTGTCGGAACATAACGCCAATCAAAGTTTTGTGTCAACTCTTGTATTTCTGCGACGCGATTTTTAACGAATACCTTTAGGTTACTGGGTGATGTTTGCAGCCATCCTAAGACGACTGATGAATCTGTCCATAAGACGCATCGGTGTATGGGCAATCTGAGAGCTTTGAGGACCTTATGAGTCAAACGTGCAGCTATGGTCGCACCACATAGCTCTAACCGAGGAATAGTTAAAGGCTTTAATGGCGCAACTTTACTTTTTGCGCAAAGCAAATGAGTCTCCGTGTTGTTATTGTTTGAAGAGCTTCGCAAAAAGACACAAGCTCCGTATGCGTTTTGAGACGCGTCTGAAAAGGTATGTATTTCTAATATTATTGGATCATTACATGTGGCACACCGAGGTATCTGTAGGCTATTTAAAAAATGTAGTTCTGAAATGAATTTAAGCCAATTTTGTGCAACCTCTACCGGCAACGGTTCATCCCATGACACTTTGTGAAGCCAAAGTTTTTGGAGAATTATCTTAGCCTGAATGACAAAGACTGCAAGCACACCAAGTGGATCAAAGATTTGTCCAATTGTGGACAGAACTGACCGCTTGGTTGGGTTTTGAATCAATAAGTGATCATGCGGGAAGCACAGCATGTCTGATGACGGTATCCATCCAAGACCCAACGTGCTTGTGGAATTTTGCTGCCCTAAATTAAGTGGAACGCATGGTTCTGAGCTTGTTGACTCAAAATTATCGATGTTTGATTGAATTTTGCGTAAATTAAAACAGCCAGTGGCTAAAACTTTTGTAACTTCATTTTTGATTTTGATCAATTCTTCCGGCGTTTGTGAACCTGTAACTAGGTCGTCAACATAAAAATCTTTGCTAATGATGTCAGAAATTGTACCATCTTCGCACTCATATGCGAGCTGTTTTAAGCAACGAACTGCCAAGAAAGGCGCAGAAGCAGTGCCATATGTCACGGTGTTTAATTGATAAATATTAATGTCTTTCATTGGGTCATCCCTCCAAATTATGTTTTGCAAGTGTCTTTGTGCCTCATGAATCAATACTTGCCTATACATTCTCTCTATGTCTCCTGTCATCACATATGAATAATGTCTAAACCTTAATAAAATGGAAAAAAGGTCATCTTGTATTGTGGGTCCTACCATTTGCAGATCGTTAAATGATACGCCTGTTGTGGTAGGGGAACTAGCATTGAACACAGCTCTGAGTTTTGTTGTAGTGCTTTTCTCCTTTAAAACGCCGTGATGGGGTAAGAAATGTAAATTTGAGTCAGTACTTTTGGTGACAAGAGACATGTGACCCGAGTTCTCGTACTCAGCCATAAAGTCAGTATATAGACGTTTTAGTGTTGGGTGTTTTTCTAACTTTCTTTCTAGTGATTTGAAGCATTGTAAAGCTCGATCGAATGAATTACCTAAGTGTGATTCTGGTTTCTTTAGTGGTATCGCAACTGAAAATCGACCACTAGGCAATCGCGTAAATGTATTTACAAAGTCTTCTTCGCATAGGCGTTCCTCTAATGAATACACTTGTTTGGTAGAATAATCGTGAGTTTCCTCGATCGACCAAAATTTTATTAATTGTTCTTGTATATCTGGAATATCATTTTGAATGAGATTGCATGAAATGGATTGTTTAGGTGATGTATATAGACCACTAGTGGGGCCTGAGATTATATAACCAAACTTAGTTTGTTGTAGAATAGGACAATTTTTGCCTAAATGTATTTGATTTGCTTGTATCAGATCCCAAAAAACATCTGCACCCAATAATATGTCAACATTGGCTGGATTAAAGTATTCAGGATCTGCCATGACTATGTGTGCAGGAATCTGCAAATCTTGTGTGCGCACCCTGTTGCTACATAAATTTGTGATGTTTGGCAGAACAAGAAAGGATATATCAACTGTGTATGGTGCCACTCTTGAATGAATTGATGTCTCACATCGTTTGGTTATGTTTGTGACTGTGTTGTTGATTCCTACTACTGTTGTTTGTGTATGTTTGTGATTGAGTTGTAACTTGTGTAATAATTGTTCAGTCATGAACGATGCTTGGCTCCCTGAATCGAGAACAGCTCTAGCTTCATGATGCTGATTGTTTTTACCCATTATGTATATCACTGCAGTCGAAAGCAATACTGGCTCTGTCATATGAGCTGAGAGCGTAGTGGTTCTCTCAACTGGTGTTGATGAATTGGTATTTTGATTATGATGAATGTGAGTGTCCTCGTGTAACAACGTGTTATGCTTCTGAGAGCATTTCGTGCAGGTTCCCAAGGCGCAACGGTTCGCAAAATGGCCAGATCGTAAACAGTTGCTGCAAAGCTTGAGTCGACGCACTGTTTCTGCCCTCTCACTAATGGATTGATTACGGAATGTGTCACACATAAATATCTTATGTGTGCTTCTGCATAAAGGACATCTCGGTGTGTATGGCTGTGTATTTAACAATCCTTTAATATGGTCGTGTTTTATTTTGTCCACAACGTTCTGTGTTTGTATTGTCTCAAGTAAATCCGCTTTGTTTTTCAAAAATTGTGTAAAATCTGTCAATTTAATGTGTTCGAATTTAAACTTACGTTCTTCCCACTCCCTAGATGTTTTCGCATCCAATTTTGAATTAATAAGATATATAACTAGCGTATCCCAATGTAGTGTCGGTTCACCTAGTGATTGCAAAGACCTCAAGTTTTTAGAAAATGTATCTATAATGGAACGAATTGCTGAGGCGGATTCTCGTTTCATTTTGTCAATACCAAACAATGACTGAACATGATTTTGTATGAGAAGCTTTTCATTGTTATAACGGTCGCACAACAAGTCCCAGGCTATGCTGTAGTTGTTGGATGAGAAGGCAAGCGATCGTATTACCTGAGCAGCACCTCCCTCCAAAGAAGCCCTTAAATAGTGAAACTTCTGTATACCGCTAATCGTGGCGTTGTCATGAATGAGAGATGTAAACGTATCACGGAACTCCAGCCAGTCCTCGTACTGGCCGCCGAACTTAGGAACCTGAATGGTGGGCAATCTGACACTCGTGCGTGTCTTAGTTGGCTTCACCCCGCCAGGTGTTCCATTATCGTTGGAGACGCAAGTATTAACCTCATCGTCGTCATCACTGTCAACCCTGTTAGTCAAACAGTTTTTATGAATGCATTTTGCTTTGGCTATAACTGAATAACATTGACTTTCGAACTCTTCCCTCTCTTTATACTGCACTTGCGCTTCGTCCGACTCAACTAAACATTCAATGCTGCTTTGAATTTGATCGAATTGATCAAGCAATTGCTCCGTTTTCGTTATACGAATTTCAAGCTCGGTGCTCGTTATGGGCGACAACGTATCGTCTAATGAATTAACAAAATTTGCAAACATCGTAAGGCGTCCCTTGACTGATGCACGCTTCTTTACTAAATCTTTGAAGTTATCAGCCATGATTATAGACTTAAATGACAGTGAAATAAAGGTGCGAATTCAATAAAGCAATCACAATCTTAGATAATACAAAAGTTGTTTACTAGTTAGGGAATGCGCTTTGACTTTTATAATTAACTAAACTGAACCTTATTGCTTGGGCGTAAGGAAATGAATCAATAACACAAAACTGCATAAAAAAGACCAGCTGGCTGCCGGCCGCAAGAACAAAAGATCCTTATCAGTTACTCGCATTCCAATGTCTCATCGCACAGTTTTAATGTTTGTAATGAATCTAATTTGAATCGAATATTGACGTTGACGTCGTATTATGTTTATTACTGAATTATAGTGTTTTGTTAAAATTAGAGGAAATATGGGAGGGAATTAAATGGAACGGACTCACTCTGTTGGCTTCTTTAGGTACTCCTTTGAGGTTGATTTTCGGACTTTTGGTTGAGTTCTTCTTCCAGATATCCGGCTCGAAGACCAGAAATTGTATGTTGATGATGTAAATGAAAGCTGAATGGACTGTATGAAGAATGTAATTATTTGTTTGATGAATACATGGTAATGAATAGATGAATAGCGCGCTTGTGTACGTCTGTTCGATGCGCTGGCACAGAATGAATGAAATGGTAGTGGGAGCGTTGCAGTTGGTCGGCGGCGCACCGGCGCTGTGTTCTCCCTGTATGTCTATGCATTCTTAACAATAGGTTATCATTAAGTTGTCGGTTAATTAATTAAAACCACGAAAGATTAAAAAATCTGATGCCTACCATTCTATTCAAGGTAGGCTATGCGTGAATGGCACGTTCATAGGCTGCACTGTGCCCCAAGGTCCCAAGCATAACTTCACTTCAAGCAAACTTCCTACACTCGCCGCTCGGGGTGCTTTTTAACGTTCACATACAACATGAGGGAAATACGCAGGCGATATCTTCAACGTAACAACATGTTAAATCCTATACTTGGAGTAAAAATCCTATACTTTCTGTCATTAACATTAGTATAACAATCGCAAACTACAGTTTTGAACGAATAACTACTATACTTAAAACAAGACAATCAGATTAAGTTATCCCTAAAGTGGGTTTGAAGAAAGTTAAGATATATAATACTGGTACATACATACTTATGCTCACGCCTGTATTCCCCGAAGGGGTAGGCAGAGGTGTTGTTATTACAACACCCACTTTTCACCGAAGATGATTAAGTGCCAACGTGACAGATGGTGAGTCTATCGCCGTCTCAGGCACTATACATGCGTCTTTGAATTACTTCTCAGAAATATGCAGGTTTCCTCACGATGTTTTCCTTCACCGTAAAGCACGTGGTGTGAAATCACTGTACATAAGTTTTTTAGAAAAACTCATTGGTACAGGCCCCGCTGTGATTCGAACTTGGGTCGCTTGCGTAGCAGGCGACTGCTCAAACCCCAAGCCCACCACGGATAATAATGATCTCCTACCGATTTTTGGTCACGGCGGCTAATCTCAACGACGATCAGCCAACTGCGCAGGAGATATTATAGTGCACAAGTGTGTGTGAACAGGTGCACTCTTTATTGGGTCACTCTCATAGTGGGGTGGGAGGACATCAGACACGACCGGAGAGAGATCAGGCGGAGGACCAACGGTGCAACGTGCTCCGAGGCACTGCGGTGGAAACACCCATCTTACAAACTCCGGGCATTTATTGTGAATTTATTGACAGAAAAACTCAATATCTATTTTTGACCGGACCCGGGACTTGATAACCACTAGACCAACAAGGCAGCAAGGCAGCACCTATATATATATATATATATTCGGAGGCAGGTTGGGGTTTAATTCCAAAGATGGCGGATCAAAACATTTTGAGTCACGTTAAAACGCAACGTCTAGTGTCGACATTTCCAACCAACATATAATACTTAGGACACTTATGATTCTCAATAATCCAACTACTTAATTCAGAGATAAATCAATCACATGATAATAATATTGCAAAATATTACAAAATATGTTGCAATTGAATCTATACTAGTTATACTTTACTTCACACGCGTAGATCTAATTTAATTCCCGCGGAACCCTAAATGTTTTTTTTTAATAAATGTAAGCCTAAGTTACTCCTTGTGACATTAGCTATCTGCCAGTGAAAGTCCAGTTAAAAATAGGTCCAGCTGTTTCGGAGATTACTTCAGACAGACAGACAGAGAGATAGACCGACAGATAGACAGAGAAAAAGTTGGCTTTTCAGTACCTTATATATTTTGGAATTACAATCAGACACTTCAATTTTATTTATATGTACTGTATACAGTATGGTATAGATTATAGTGATATTATTAAGAGGAAAGATTTGTATGTACGTATGTTTGTAATGACAGGCTGAAACTTCTGGACCGAATAGAAAAATCTTTCAGCATTGGATAGCTACATCATCAGCGAGTAACATAGGCTATATTTTATCCCCGTACTCCCACGGGAACGGGAACTACGCTGGTGAAACCGCGTGACGTCCACTAGTTTTTATAATCTAATGTCTTATTCCTACACAGGAATTACGATTTCATCACCGTCAGGGGGCCAAAAGCCCCGAAACGGTTTCCCCAGCCCCCCTACAGGGAGACGACTCAGTAAGGAACTACGATAATTAAAGATTTTTGATTTTATTCAAGTACTACTTAAGTATATCGTATGTTATCGCCTTATCTAATACTTGTCGATATTATCATCCACCTATAAGTAATTTGTATTGACAGATAAGTTAAAATATACATTCAGTACCCCTATCACGATTTGTCACCGTTTTCGTAATCTATACTCGCTAGCGTCACTCGCAATATTTGTATGAGATATTTTAGTTCTTCACGTCACCGCTGGGAGTTGCTGCACAATTTCTCATACTAATATTCGGCGGAGACGCTAGCGAGTATAGATTACGAAAACGGTTGCAAACCCGTGATAGGGGTACTGATGGCCTTTACTATCGTGGGGGCATGATACCTAGTACCTATCAGCAAATTTAGGTACCTAATTATTATTTTATTCAAGTATTCTACGAACGAAGATTTCGAACCAGAAAAGCCTTAATAATACGTTTTGACACATACGAACGTCGTCCGTTAACCTTGCGTTTTGAGCTTATTTTTGTATGGAGACGTAAAACTTCCTACACTCGCCGCTTGGGGCGCTTTTTAACGATCCCATACAGAGTGCCTAGTGCGAGTTTTCTCAAAATCGCCGTCACAAGTCATCGCGTTGTCGTAAACGCAGATTTGTATGGGCTCACAATAGTGTCATCTTTAGGGCGACAGACGGCGCTGTTTCGATCATATACAAATCTGCGTTTACGTCGTCGCGGTGACTTGTGACGGTGATAGTGAAAAACTGGGAGTCAGAAAAATACGTAGACGATATCGTCTACGTAAAAATATGTTAAAAACTATGGGGCACAGATAAGTATAAATAAGGGTAACTACCTATCTCCTTACATACCTGATATAAGTATTAAAATTGCTGGTCATTCGATTTTCCGATGGCCTTTACTATCGAGGGGGCATGATACCTAATATTTACAACCAGAGTTCGATAAGAAGCAATTATTTTTATTTAAGTACTAGCTGTACTTCGCGGTTTCACTCGGGCAGAGTATATTTTTACTTAATGGGACACTTGCACGGACTGGATATTTTAAAATAAATACAGACTAAGTTACTCCTAGTAACACCAGCTATCTGCCAGTGAAATTCCCGTTAAAATCAGTCCAGCCGGCAATCAGACAGACGGAAATAAAGACAGAGAAATACTTTTTAAATTGTTTCTTATGTATTCTGTACCGTGTATTCTTTCGTATGCATTTAGTGAAAAGCTGTTATTATGGAATTACAAACAGACACTTTAATTTTATTTATCTGTATAGAGTATAGATATAGGTAGATATGAAAAGTGAAAAAAAACCTTTTCCCTCTATGACGGGTTACATCTGCCGTCATAAAATTATTACTTCCCACCCAACGTGTTTACAAAACATTATCTCGTGATCATGCGAATTGTATTTTTTAAACATTCTTTTCTTTATCTTACAAGTTAGATCGTAGGTAACTAGTTTCGGTTTGCGGCTTCACTCAATACCATCTAATACCTCATAATACTTGCAAAATGTAAAAACAAGTATCGGTAGTTTTATGTCTATTTATTAGCGCCATCTATTCGCGAAGCTTATAAACTACTTTAAGGCAAAGCTTACAGGCTAGCAACCGTAACTAGCTACTGGACCATAGATGTCGCTACACGTAAACAATTAAATTTACGACACAGATGGCGTTAGTAGTTAAATGGTATTGTGCAACATCTACTGCACAACAGATGGCGGTAGTATGCGCAAAAAATTAATAAACCCATCAGATTTTATCTAGGAAATTGCTGCGAAAGATTCATATCAGAGGCAACTGAGCAAAACGTTTCACTGAAAGTAAATTAGATTCGTCGGAATGTATCATTAAGTGCGATACAAGATCTTTATTAGCGGTTTTCTTGCCGTTCACGTTTTTGTTTGAGAGTTTTTATTGTCCATTGCTTGCTTATTAAAGTTACAATTGTGCTCTGAGCTAATTACAACGTCGCATTTATTACGGACATGTTCATTATGACGTTTGAGAAATTAAACATCCGATGGAAATGGGCCGTGAGTTTTCTACAATTAAATATGGCCGACTGTGCGCTTTGAAATGTTTCCTATTGTTTGAGATCAGATACGATTGTTTCAGAAAGAAAATAATACATTGGACGCACAAAACAGTTACGCTATGTAAATAATAATTTTAAGTCCAACTACATATTTAATAAGTGATATTTAAACCAATTGCCAGTTCTGTGCGTCCGTACGTAGACCAAGACTCACTCCAAGTCGCTGAGCCAGCGGGGTAAGTAAATAAAGTTTTCTCACTTACCTACTTATCTATCTATAACTAATATTTTTCAACCCTAAATATTAGCCGATTCTCAGACCTACCTACTGAATACGCTTATAAAAATTTCATATAAATAGGTCCAGCCATTTCTGAGGAATACGGTAACGCACATTGTGACATGAGAATTTTATACAAGATAAGGCTGAAGGTCTTTAAAAACAGAAGGAAAGGTAGAAGGGAAGAGAGGGAGAGGAAGACCATACATACATGAGACAAGTTGAAGGTGTCTGTCATGACGTATAGGGAGGTCAAAGAGATGGCACTGGACAGAGACAAGTGGAAAGAGTTGCATCGGTTACACCGACAAGAGTTATTACTCTTAAATTCATGATGATTAAGGCTGTAGAGTTTGTTTGACCAAACGGTAATCTCATAAACAACTGGTTTGAATTGCAATAAATATATGTAGATATTTCATTCATCATGGAGTGGGCCAGGAGGAAAACGGGAAGACGAAATGTAGGCAAACCATTCAGACGGTGGGCTGATGATATCAAGGAAAAAGCAGGGAAAGATTGGTTGATTCTAGGTAAAGACAGAGGGGCATGGAAAGAGATGGAGGAGGCCTTCATCCAAGGAGGGGTCCTGATCCCAAAGATATAAAGAATATACCACAACGTACTAACTATTAGATTAAAGCTAAAAATAACAACATTTGATTTGTAACATGATGGATGTGGAAATAAAGAGGCTTTATTATTATTATAGTTCATTCATCGAGAAAGGCTTTAAGCTTGATTACATCACGCATCAAATCAAATCAAATCAAAAAGTTTTATTCAATATAAGGGACACTTGGAACACTTATTGAACGTCATTTTTCTTACGTTAACTTAAGTAAATTTACTACCGTTTCCAAAAGTAAGCCTGTCAGGAGAAGAAACGGCGAAACAAACTCCCCGGTTTTTTTTTTTTTTTTTTTTACATGTGTCCCTTCTATATACATAGGGTTGCTTAAGTACATTTCAATGGAAGAGTGAGCAACTCATTGCCCTGTTTGGCTATCATCAATATACTCAGTTACACTATAATATGCTTTTTCACAAAGTTTCTGTTTGATGCTTGCCTTAAAACTTAAAAATGGTATCGACCAATAGGAGCGAAGCATTAATGCAACTTAACTTTGACGTTTAATTTTACTGTACCAAAATGAAACGTCAAAACTTAGAAGTTCTTAATAAGCTCTCCTCAAACCCATGATGGTAGGGCCCCAGTAGTTCCTCAGTTTACTTAGCATGTTCAAGCAAACATCCAAACAAGCTCTTCAGTTTTATACATGTATATTTTTCACGTGCAACACGTAACTACCTACAGTAAGTAATATGTATATAATATTTCTACACGACCGAACACGGATCTCACGGCGAAGATAATTATTTTAAGTACGTGATTACAATTCAAATTATATTGTTAAGACATAATACTCACGCCTGTATTTCAGCGGTAGGCAGGTGTACTGATAGTACATCTTTCGCCAGTTATGTTTAAGTCCCATGTAATAGTGCCTGTTCCCATTAACCGGGATTATAAACAGACACTTCAATTTTATTTATACATACATACATACGTATGCTCACGCCTGTATCCCATGGGGGTAGGCAGAGACCACCGTTCGCGACATGCTACGATCCTTACATACTTCTTTCGCTTCATCCACATTCATGCATCTCTTCAAACACTGCCTTCGTTCATGAATGCTCCGAATTCGAACTTTCTGTAAAGTACTATTAATTGTGTCATAGTAGTTGTTCCTTGGACGCCCTCTACCGACACTTCCGGTCACATTCGCTCTATAAATTTGTTTCGTTAATCGCCTTTCACTCATCCTTTCGATATGTCCAAACCATCTCAACATACTGTTTTCTACATAATTTTATTTATATGTATAGATATACATACAGATATAGATAGACTACTTAGCATACCGATAAGAACTCAAGATAAGTAGGACCAAATTGGCTCCAGTACCCCTATCACGAGTTTGCGACCGTTTTCGTAATCTATACTCGCTAGCGTCACTCGCAATATTTGTAAGAGATATTTTAGTTCTTCTCGTCACTGCTGGGAGTCGCTGCACAATTTCTCATACTAATAATATTCGGCGGAGACGCTAGCGAGTATAGATTACGAAAACGGTGGCAAACCCGTGATTGGGGTACAGTATTTTTTGGTTAGCTTAAAAAAAGTTCCACCCAAAGTAACGGACAAGACACTATAGTGAAATTGAAGTAAAAAGCGTAGGTAAGGTAAGATAACACCAACTCGAGTAATGTTCGTTTTAAATGTCGGGAGTGACTTGTAAGTAAATTTCTAATTAAAAAAGCCAGAGCGGACTCCCATTACTATTTGTTTTAAGATGAATACACTTCTTTTCCCCTTTTCCTGAAGGAATAAAGTGTCTTGTGCTGTGTTTACACTGGGGAGCTACTCGCTTAGAATTATAACGTTAGTACACAGCTGTTCTGCTTCTCAGCGTCGCACTCGACGTCGGTTTTGCAGAAACGTAATTGAACCTTATTCACTACCTCACGGGTTAACAGATTTAGTTTGAGATGTTTGCGGTACTTAGGTTACAAGGCTCGTCAGCAATCAAACTCAAACTCAAACTCAAAATATCTTTATTTGATTAGACTTCTTACAAAGTACTTTCAAATCGTCAGAAGGACACAAAATACATTATACATGATTATAAATGTTACCACCGGGTTCGGAAGGTAGCTTTTGTTGAGAAGAACCCGGCAAGAAACTCAACAATTACTCTTTTAAAAAAATATATATTATACAATGTTTTTGGTTACAGTATTTATATCTCATCAATCAGATGACTACACACATCGCTGTAAAATGGATAATTTTCTTCCTCTCGATTGCAAACGTCAAAGAAATGATACAATGTCTATTATTTATTATAGTAAAACCTAAACTATACAAATTTCATAAGATAACATAATATTATTAAATTCAAGAACTACATAGCTAAAAACCTTATAAATATAATCTAATAACTAAAAACCTTAAAAAATATAATCTTATAACTAAAATATATTATTAAAAGAAGTCCCTGTAGGCAAGGTTGATATAATATGTTTTCTGTTAAACATTGCGAATGGATCGATCGACTGTCCAGTTATTATTTAACTTTTTAAGCTGTACTTTTTTTGTTTCTTAGAAAGGAACACGGAAATTTGTGCGCTTTAGATGGCGCTATCCAATTTATATCGCGCTTTCAAATCATTCGTTCTTTCCCAACACTTCGCAGGAATGTCAAAGAGTCTAAGCATGGATGAACTGATAACGTTGTGGTACCAATATGAGCAATCATATTGTATGAATGCGGCATGATTACGGTAAAGTAAGATTGTTTTCTAAAAGGTCATAGTCAGCCCCCAGATCTATTGGCGAAATTAACCTTGCGCACCAACCAACTGGCGTTTCAACAGCGTCCTCTGTTAAGTGTACCTTCGGCAAAGACTAAGTATAGACGAAATTCATTTACGTTCAGAAGTTCGCTCGTTATCTCAATATTTATTTGTTCTGTATCAATCCAAGTACGGCAAGACGCGTAATAACAAAGGTTCTGTTTGATGATGATCTTAAACAGCAGTATCTTTTGTAGGTTAACCAACTTTCTTTCTTTATTATTTTCATCTTGTCCTGTTAGAAAGTTATTGGCTATGTATAGGGTTGTTCTAAATTTTAACTGTCAAATTATAAATTTTAGGTTACTCGTTAATATTTCTAGTGTGTTTCGCTTTAAATTTCCTTGACTTAGATAATTATGTATCTGTGGAGGCTTGATAATAGCATTATAAAAAACTTATGTACAGTGATTTCACACCACGTGCTTTACGGTGAAGGAAAACATCGTGAGGAAACCTGCATATGTCAGAGAAGTAATTCAATGAAGTATGTAAAGTGTTTGAGACGGCGATGGACTCACCATCTGTCACGTTGGCACTTAATCAAATTCGGTGAAAAGTGTGTGTTGTGATAAGACCTCTGCCTACCCCTTCGGGGAATACAGGCGTGAGCATATGTATGTATGTAATGAACCACTAAACACGTTCAAACGAACCTCTAAGCTGCAGTCACTCTTAAAAACGCTGACTAATTAAAAAACTCCCCGTTACGGAGAATTAATTCTTTTTCCTCTTCCCGACGGGAGGCTAAGGGATGACGGGGAACATTTTATCGTCAAGTAGTTTGTTAACTAGGTAAAATAATTGGTTTTGCTATATTCCCAACGGCTAAGTACTTCACTTCACACTTCGATTTTACTTATCTGTAGATAAGTAAAATCGAAGTGTCTGTTTTTAATTCCAAATTAACAACTTTCCATTAAATGCATGATATGAAAATGTATAAGTACGGTACTTATTTATTTATAATACATATGCTCACACCTGTATTCCCCGAAGGGGTAGGCAGAGGTGTTGTTATAACAACACACACTTTTCACCCAAGATGATTAAGTGCCAACGTGACAGATGGTGAGTCCATCGCCGTCTCAGACACTTTACATACGTCATTGAATTACTTCTCAGAAATATGCAGGTTTCCTCACGATGTTTTCCTTCACCGTAAAGCATGTGGTGTGAAATCACTGTACATAAGTTTTTTAGATAAACTCATTGGTACAGGCCCCGCTGGGATTCGAACTTGCGTCGCTTGCGTAGCAGGCGACTGCTCTAACTTCAAGACACCACGGCTTTTTGAATATATAAACTTACAGCTATTTCCAAAGCGCTTAGGTATATATAAAATCAAAAGAAAATTATAATAGACACAATTTACAAAATAATATTCTAAACCTCCGTGTGAGCGACGGCAGCGAATATGCGAATACGTCAACATCTTGGATCATAAAAACTTAAGTAATGTATGAGAGAGCTGACGAGACCTTTTTTTTTATTGACGAGGATACTGGTGACCATCCTCTGTGCTTAGGGGGACTCTGGGTACTCTACACTTTGCCGGGGCAGCTGTATCGCCGCCCCTGGAGACCTCGCTGTGCGCTGCACCTTCCCGGGCCCGCGGCTCGATGATCAAGGCTACCCCGACCACCGCCAGCAGGCCCTCCGGCCCCCTTTTAGTCGCCTCTTACGACAGGCAGGGGATACCATAGCCATATTCTTAGACCCTGGCCATTGGGTGGGAGAGAGCTGGACCTATTTAGACAGATAGCTGATGTTACAAGGAGTAACTTAAAAAAATAAGGTAGGTAAGTAGGTACCGTAATATAAATATACCTTTGAAATTAAGTGCGGGTGAAATCGCGGGACTTAGATAGTTTAAAGTAATAATTGTTTTAAATCTCAATACTACTGTGATCTATCAATACCAATTTTTGTGAGGGTACTATTTGTTAGTCGTGGTGGCCTTGACGTTTGAACAGCCGCCTGCTAGGTAAGCGACGCACGTTCGAATCCCAGCGGGGCATGTACCTTTGTAATGAGTATTTTTTTAAACTTATCTACAGTGTAAAGGAAAACATCGTGAGGAAACCTGCATGTCTGAGAAGTAATTCATAGACGTATGTATATTGCCTGAGACGGCGATGGACTCATCCTCTGTCACGTTGGCACTTAATCATAGTCAGTGAAATGTGTGCGTTCTTGTTACAACACCTCTGCTTACCCCTTCGAGGACCCTTCTGGGCGTGAGCATATTTATTTAGAACGCTAAAAAACGAATATTATACAATTCATAAAATATTCCACAGAATAAAAATCGATTCCAATCATAAATAGAATGTCACTCTCAAAAGCCTCATTACCAATTCTTAAAAAAGAAAAAAAAATCCGTCAGTCATTTATTAAGACACGCGCTATCATACTACCCAACCAAGTCGATATGAGCACAATGACGAAATGACAACTTCACTTTTATTTAAATTCAACAAACAAACATACATTACAATATAATAAACTGCTCGAACAAAAATAATATAAAACCGTAGCGGCACAGAATTTCTGAACGTATAAATAGGCATAGGAAAAAAGTAATATTGCGGCCTCGCTCCGCCCAGCAGTGGGCCTGGACAAGCCCCGCCTTCGTTAGGAAGGGATTTCGTCTTATTCGCCAGTCGGTATAAGCATTCGCGCATCGCGTACGTTTCAACATACAATACTGTTTTTTTCAACGAATTAATTAGTTATTTATTTGACATCTGTCAAATTTTCAAATCGTTCTATTTCCCCGCGGCGGTTCGCGCGCGATTGTTTTTTTTTCAATGTGATAGTTTTTAATATCGAACGCGTTCTGTGTGTTGAGTGTCTGTGAGCGGCCTGATTCAGTTTTAATAAGTTTAATTGGCAAAATGGCGGATGCATTGGGAATTTTCTTCAGGATCGAATAATAGGGTGAGTAAGTGTTAAGGGAGCTTCATATAATGGTGTCCCCAATTATAATTACTAGCGGCCCACTCCAGCTTCGCAAAGGGTTTAAATAATTAGCCTAGTAAGCAGTTTTTTTTTATTTACGACGTCACATTAGAAACCTCAAAAATAACAGTATTTCTCCACTATTTAATGGATGTTATTATACATATAAACATTCCTCTTCAATCACTCTATCTATTAAAAGAAACCGCATCGAAATCCGTTGCATAGTTTTAAAGATTTAAGCATACATAGGGATATAGGGACAGATAAAGCGACTTTATACTATGTAGTGATTAGCAGGCAGGGCGGGCGGTGAAAATTATTCAAACTTCAATGCATAAAATAATTATGATGGTAAGCGGTAACCATCAGCTTACGTTTCGCGCTTGACTTCAGATACCAATAGTAGCAATCCAAACCAATTTTTTTTAAATATTTAAGTAATATTAGGTAGTTTACTTATATAATCACTAAAGGTAGTTGTGTCGATATTTGCAACTACCCACACTCAAAATATTTGTTGTAAGGTAGTTAATTGAGAGGTAGCTAAGTAATTTATTTACTTAATTGCAATTCTTGTATATATATAATACTTAAATAGAATCTGTATCTCGGAAATGGCTCCAATGATTTTCATAAAATATCGTATGTATGATCTAACTAGGTTTCATTTTCAGAAAACTTAGTTTTGACTATGTTTTCAGGCACTGAAAAACTCATAAAATATCATTACAATACGACAGCGAATTTCGCCGACATCTGTCAAGTTATGGTAGCTCAAAGGTGAGGCTTCCAGCTTACGGGGCGATAACGACACTAGAATTCAACATACATACCATATGTTCACGCCTGTATCCCATGGGGGTACTATTACTTAACTTCACAAGAATCCACTCAATACACTGAGAAGACAAGTGCCACCCTCTTGTACACGTTCATAGGCCGCAGCAGCTTACCATCACACGAACTGTAATATTTTTTTCATCTCAATATTAAGATGTATAGAAACGTTTAAGTTTAACTAACACCTACCAGGGATTTTGCCCGCTTTCTTTGATACAAACTATCTAAACATATATAACTGACTGACTGACATAGTGATCTATCAACGCACAGCCCAAACCACTGGACGGATCGGGCTGACATTTGGCGTGCAGGTACATGTTATGACGTAGGCATCCGCTAAGAAAGGATTTTGATTAATTCTTCCCCAAGGGGATGAAATAGGGGATGAAAGTTTAGGCTTCTTTTAATAAAAAATCTTAAACCGCGGGGCACAGCTAGTATAAAATAAAGTTCTGTGTTGTATAACTTTATCTGTTTACACACTAGCGGACGTCACGCGGTTTCACCCGCGTAGTCCCCGTTCCCGTGGGAGTGCGGGGATAAAATATAGCCTATGTTACTCGCTGATGATGTAGCTATCCATTCCTGAAAGAATTTTTCAAATCGGTCAAGTAGTTTCGGAGCCTATTCAATGCAAACAAACAAATCTTTCCTCTTTATAATATAAGTGTAGATTGAACCTAATTAGGTGTATGGTCCCAGTAGACCGATTCAAAAATGTTATCAGGCAACTGGGACCGCGTTCTCAAATCTTAGTGGTTTGGGGAAAGCTATATAATTAGTGAGAACCATGGTAGCCTCGGGGTTTGAGCAGTCCCCTGCTACGCAAGCGACGCAATTTCGAATCCCAGCGGGGCCTGTACCAATGAGTTTCTCTAAAAACGTGCAGTGATTTCATCTCACATGCTTCACTACCCGAAGTGGTAGATATATTGTAATAACAACACCCATTTATCACCGAAGATTTAAAAGTGACTGAGACGGCGATAGGCTCGAGACGGCCTATCGCCGTCTCAGGCTAGACGTATGTATAGACATACGTCTTTTGAATTACTTCTCAGACATATGCAGGTTTCCTCACGATGTTTTCCTTCACCGTAAAGCACGTGGTGTGAAATCACTGTACATAAGTTTTTAGAAAAAACTCATTCATCCCCGCTGGGATTCGAACTTGTTACACGTGTTGAGTATGAAAGGTGTTTAAATAATGGTCAAAAACAAATTTATTATATGTGAATCATCGGATTTGGTGTTAAATATTATAATATGACCGCATTTTTTCGATAATTTGCATAAATTCTTGAAGATACAATGTGGTTGTTTATTTTTAAGGAATCTATACATGTATATCTAAAGAGATTAGTAAAATTGAAGTGTCGGTTTGTTAATCCAAATTATTGGCTGTTCACAAAGTGCATAATATAAAATTATATTACAGTAAGTAATCTATGAAGCGGCTGCACCGATTTTAGAGCGATAACACTAACAGATAGCTGATGTTATAAGGAGTAACATAGGATGCATTAGTTTAAAAACAAAAGGAGAACCGTAGTCTTGGAGTTTGAGCAATCGCCTGCTGAGCAAGCGACGCAAGTTCGAATCCCAGCGGGGCCTGCACCTACTAACCGATGAGTTTTCTAAAAACGTGTGTACAGTGATTTCACACCACGTGCTTTACGGTGAAGGAAAACATCGTGAGGAAACCTGCATATGTCTGAGAAGTAATTCAAAGACGTCTGTACATTGTCTGAGACGGCGATAGACTCACCCTCTGTCACGTTGGCACTTAATCATGCTTTCATGATTTTTAAGCATGAGACAAGTGCTTGTTAATTCTTATATATATAATAACTGTTCATTAAATGCTTCGATTGTAAAATCTTAAAATAATTAACCGCAAAAGGGGTGGAAAGGTCGTTGAATCGAGTACCGTGTTGCAAATACCGTTTCAGTAAAATATCATAGTTTACAGATGGATCGCTACCCTCAGCTATCTGTCAGATTTGATTTATCCATACCTTCTATTTCATAATAAGGTTGATTAGGGATAAGTTATTGCAATGTAAATAAAAACAATATGATAGATTTGTTGTTAAATAAGAATAAATATGCTCACGCCATCCCAGAAGGGTCTGGTAACTCCAAGAACAATACTCACTTTTCATCGAATATGATTAAGTGCCAACGTGACAACGTGAATCTCTCGCCGTCTCAGGAACTACACATATGTCTTTGAAATACTTCTCAGATATATGTAAGTTTTCCTTCACCGTAAAGCATGTGACTTTAAGTAAGTTTTTTAGAAAAACTCTGGTACAGGCCCCGCTGGGATTTGAACTTGCGTCGCTTGCGTAGCAGGCTAGTCGAACCCCACGGCTATCACGGCTTTATATTTGTTTATCTATAGTGACCTAAATGACAGGTGTATATATTGAAAATGGCCATTATTTAGATGCAAATAAAACCGTGGAATGGATTTAACAAAACCGTAAACAAATTCACTTGTGCAAATAACGAATATCTATATCAATACAGATAAATAAAATTGAAGTGTCTGTTAGTAATTTCAAAATAACAGCTTTTTACTAAATGCATATAAAAGTAAGTGTATACGGTATTGACTTAAAAAAAAAATCAATTTTTTGTCTGTCTGTTTATTCCGGGTAATCTTTGAAACAGCTGGACCGATTTTTATGGGATTTTAGGATTAAAGAATTTTATTTCTCATAAAAACTTAAATTAGTTCACTTAAAATGAGATACAGCAAAAATTATATTTTCTTAGTATAAATGTTTACCTCTAGTGTGTTGGATAAGCTAATTAGTTTTTTACAATAGTTTAGTGACATATTTTTTTAGTTTGTTTTTATATATATTTATATTATCACATTCAGTTATTTCCTTCGGCAAATTATTAAAAAGTTTTACATACATACATACATATGCTCACGCCTGTGTTCCCAGAAGGGGTAGGCAGAGGTGTTGTAATCACAACACCCACTTTTCACCAAATTTGATTGAGTGCCATCGTGACAGATGGGGAGTCTATCGCCGTCTCAGGCACTATACATACGTCTTTGAATTACTTCTCAGAAATATGCAGGTTTCTTCACGATGTTTTCCTTCACCGTAAAGCATGTGGTGTGAAATCACTGTACATAAGTTTTTTAGAAAAACTCATTGGTACAGGCCCTGCTGGGATTCGAACTTGCGTCGCATGCGTTGCAGGCGACTGCTCAAACCCCGAGGCCACCACGGCTTTTTAAAAAGTTTTATTATAATTTATTTTCACTGGCCGACAGCTAATGTTACAAGGAGTAACTTAGGCTTGGTTTACTGAAAAAAAAATATGGTACCGCGGGAATGAGATTAAATCGAAACCGCAGGATAGTTATTATTAAGTATATAACTTGAAACCGTAATCTGAATAACTATAAATATGATTATTTATTATTTAAACAATATTATTTGTTGTTTAGATTAAAATAAGTTCCAGTAGCGCGACAAATTGAGAAATAATAAATGGTTAATTGCGTTACAAATCGACCAGTTATCGGATTTTTTGTGCATTGGAACTGTGTCCATGGGTTTATAGCTGTTAATATTATTGGAATAAGTAATTATTACGATGATTTCCGGGTTGATTTCTATAAAAACAACCTTCTGAACCGGCGGTAAAATTTTTATATTGCATTTGAAAGTAATATCATAAAATAAAAATATAATTACTTTGTTAAATCTAAATATATATCTATCTAGAGGAGCTCGTCGTACAGTTGCTACCCAATGCGCATAACATTCGATCAGCGAAGCTAAGCAGTAATTGGATGGGTGACCGCCCGAGTTCCCTCCGTGCCTCGGAGTTTTTTTATCATCTTTGGCAATCGTTACAGGTCAGTCGGAGGCCTAAAATAGTCTAACAACTAGTTTAACCCAGATCACAGATTTTCTTCATTAAAGGGGTTGTAAAGATCAGATGGCAGTTGCTTCGTATAAAAACCATGTGATCAGCCACATCGGGTTGAATCAAGTGCCGACCCCAACAATGTACGGGATAAGGCCAGGGAGATGATGATATGGTCCACGAAGTACCAGGCGCTCATAACGGACAAGGAGTTAATAAGTTGATTGCGACTAACATGGAGCCACATCGGGTTGAATCAAGTGCCGATCCCAACAATGTATGGGATAAGGCCAGGGAGATGATGATATGGTCCACGAAGTACCAGGCGCACATAACGGACAAGGAGTTAATAAGTTGATTGAGACTAACATGGAGCCACATCGGGTTGAATCAAGTGCGGACCCCAACAATGTATGGGACAGATTCATACAATGGCTACTGTGCATTCAAAGGTACTTATATCTTGTGACGGGACCTGGGGGTTATGACTTATTAAGAACTTCTGAGCTATGACGTGTCATCCTGGTACCCTAGAATTAAATGTCAAAGCTAAGTAGTTCTTAATACGCGGTGCTTAAACGATCATATTTGGTGTAATACACATTTCCCATATGCCATAATTCAAAATAATACATATATTAAATGAAGTTTCTGTTAATTTACAACGCAAATGGACAAATTTATTGTGAAACGTTCCATTGTCCGTCTGTTTGTATTGAAACAATCATAAGTGTATTAACACCTGGGACAATACAATTAATATTGCATTACTGACGGTAATTGTATGGCGGTCACGCGTTTAATTGATAATTTATTATTTTGACACTATAATAAGAGACAATACGTCTGTAAATTATTATTTTTCCGTATATTTAAGTCTTTATTTTTCTGGGATCTTTAAAATTTCAAATATCTTTATTTGATTAGACTTTAACAAAGTACTTTCAAATCGCCGTATCGGGTACAGCGGTACACGAAGTACCAGGCGCACATAACGAACCAGGAGTTAATAAGTTGATTGCGACTAACATGGAGCCACATCGGGTTGAATCAAGTGCCGACCCCAACAATGTATGGGATAAGGCCAGGGAGATGATGATATGGTACACGAAGTACCAGGCGCACATAACGAACCAGGAGTTAATAAGTTGATTGCGACTAACATGGAGCCACATCGGGTTGAATCAAGTGCCGACCCCAACAATGTATGGGATAAGGCCAGGGAGATGATGATATGGTACACGAAGTACCAGGCGCACATAACGAACCAGGAGTTAATAAGTTGATTGCGACTAACATGGAGCCACATCGGGTTGAATCAAGTGCCGACCCCAACAATGTATAGGTAAAGCCACGATGGTGTTATTTATAACAATATATATTCAAATGATTACGTTTATCTATAGAAAGGAAACAGAACCAGATATAAAAAAAAACTGATTAAAAATGTTTATGAAAATTAGTTCAATAATCTTACGAGAGATGGCGCTAGTAGTATCTGGCGGCAGGCTGCGTGCGCGCAAGATGACTGACAAACATCCATTTCAATAATTGATTTTTACTGTGATAATCTCTTATTCACATAATAGTTAAACTTCATAAGAAAATAACAGACGTCACGCGGTTTCACCCGCGTAGTTCCCGTTCCTGTGGGAGTGCGGAGATAAAATATAGCTTATATTAATCAGTGATAATGTAGCATTCAAATGCTGTAAGAATTTTTCAAATCGATCCCGTAGTTTCGGAGCCTATTCAATACAAACGTACTGACAAACAAATTTTTCCACTTTATAATATTAGTACTTATAGATTAAACTTTTTTTATAAATAAAACAAACGTGTTTGAAGCTAGCTGTGTCCCGTGGTCTCACCCGCATGAACTTAATTTCATTCATGGTTTTATTTCGCAGTACTCAAATTATTATTTGTTAATAAATATAACCTAAGTTACTCCTTGTAACATATACTGACGGACGGACAGGGAAATAAAATTAAATATATGAAAAAAATATGCTCACGCCATCCCAGAATGAACCCCGAAGGAGAAGGCAGAGGTGTTGTAACAACACACACATTTCACCGAAGATGATCAAGTGCTAACGTGACAGAGGGTGAGTCCATCGCCGTCTCAGACATTATACATACGTTATTACATATAAATTAAAATATTGTTACGTTTTTGTGTTTGTTTGTAACAGACACTTCAATTATATTTATCTGTATAGATAAAGGTAATGAGTGTGAAAATACGCTATTTTTTTCTCTGTATTTACCACGGCCTTATTATGAAAATAATTACTATACTTAAACTTGATCTCCATTCATATTAATAAGTAAATCTTTACTAATATTATAAAGAGGAAAGTTTTGTATGTATGTTTGAAACGAATTGGCTCAAAAAGTACTGGACCAATTAGAAAAATTCTTTCACCATTCTCGTGCTACATTATCACTGATTAATATAAGCTATATTTTATCCCCGTACTCACACGGGAACGGGAACTAAGAGGGTGAAACCGCGTGACGTCCGCTAGGATGGCATAATTTATTATCTGTATGTGCGTACTTGTCTCAGATCTGTTGTGTATCTCATTAAAAAAACCATTATAATCATTGACACAACACCTGCGACATTCATGAATAAACTCACTCATCCATATATCTATACAGATAAATAAAATTGGACTGTCTGTTTGTAATTCCAAAATAACAGCTTTTCACTAAATACGTAATATGAAAGTATACACGGTACTTACATACAAAAACCAAATTTATATAATGTTTATCTGTCAGTCTGTTTGTTCTGGCTAATCTCCGAGACAGCTGGACCGATTTTAGCGTGACTTTCGCTGGCAGAAAGCTAATGTGCAAGGAGTAACTGAGCTACTTATGTTAAAAAACATTTAGGGTTCCGGGGGAATTAAATTAAACGGCGTGAAACCGCAGGGCACAGTTAGTATTATATTCATTTATATGTTTATTTATAGTCGTAATTCTTATGTATTTTATGACAAGGAATTTAAAATGTAAATTAACATTTAACAAAACGTGTAAAATATTTCGCAAAGTCACATTGCATTAACGAAACGTTTTTTCCAGACACTTTTCAACCAATCATCGCGTACAAAATGACTTTAAAAAGCTTTGTACATCGAAGTTGACATTTGGGAGCTGTCAAAGTGACGTTTTACACAATTTTCGCGCCTCCGTGTGACATTTGTATTTTAATTCCTTCAACAAATGGCGCGAACGCAATAAACACGTCAAAATACACGGGGAATAAATGAATTTCAATACTGACAGCTACTAACAAGCTTATTATAAAGTAAATACATTCCAGATACATAATTTAATATCAAATGCGTGTTTGGACTGAATTGAACGCTAACATGTAGTTACTAGTTGTGCCCCGCGGTTTGTCTCGCATAGAGTTGATTTCATAGGTGATCCGCGGACACATTTTATTTTTTTGAAATAAAAATAATTCATACCATCCAATTTACTCCTTGAAACATTACCTATCTGCCAGTGAAAGTGCCGTTAAAATGGGTTAAGTCGTTTCGGAGATTAGCCGGAACAAACAGACAGACAGACCGAGAATTTTTTTTTTTCAAATTCTCTATCGCATATACTTTCATATTAATTTATGAAAAAGCTGTTTTTTTGAATTTACAAACAGACTCTTTAATTTTATTTATCTGTATAGATTTATAGATTTAAATTGACAGTACGAAATGGCGCGAAAACGTCAAACGTCAGATTGACAGTTATATTTTTTCTGACGACCGGTTCGAGTAAGCCTAGGTCTTATTTTACGTGTTAATGGGGCTAGGACGCATTAAATCCTTCTTATATGGCATTAGTGCAGTGCTTCTGTGAACATGATTACCGATTTAACTCAAAGTAGATCTATAAATCGAGTCTTGTTAAAAATGGCGGTTGAATAGCTCGCATTGTGAGTGCTTATAGCTATTAATTCGTGACCTATAAAATGGTGACTGGAATTAGTGTGCCTTGTGCGATTTCTTAAAATCGCCGTCACAAGTCATCAAACGCAGATTTGTATGATCACAATAGTGTCATCTTTAGGACGACAGATGGCGCTGTTTCGATCCTATACAACATACATACATATGCTTACGCCTGTATTCCCCGAAGGGGTAGGTAGAGGTGTTGTAATCACAACACACACTTTTCACCAAAGATGATTAAATGCCAACGTGACAGATGGTGAGTCCATCGCCGTCTCAGACACTTTACATACGTTATTGAAATACTTCTCAGAAATATGCAGGTTTCCTCACGATGTTTTCCTTCACAGTGGTGTGAAATCACTGTACATAAGTTTTTTTTTAGAAAAACTCATTGGTAAAGGCCCCGCTGGGATTCGAACTTGCGTCGCTTGCGTAGCAGGCCACTGTTCTAACCCCGAGGCCACCACGGCTCTGTCGGTATAGTGGCGGCGATAGACTCACCATCTGACACGTTGGCCCTTAATCAAATTCGGTGAAAATTGGGTGTTGTGACAACAACACCTCTGCCTACCCCTTCGGGGAATACAGGCGTGAGCATATGTATGTATGTATGTGACAGAGGGTGAGTTCATCGCCGTCTCAGCCACTATACATACGTCTTTGAATTACTTCTCAGATATATGCAGTATTCCTCACTTCCTCAAAGTTTATTTATGATATAATTATAGTTTTCCCAGCGAGTACAGCATGCAGTTGATCACGAAGAGTGTGATGGTGGCACGTGATGCCTCTGGCATTGCATGTAACAAGGATTCAATGATGAGTTACTTAAACTGCCTACATGGGCCAAGAGCTTTGAGTGGCCGTGAGGTTGAGCAGTCGCCACGCAAACGCAAGTTCGAATCCCAGAGGCCTGCCAATTATTTTTTCTAAAAACGTATGTGCAGTGATTTCAAACCACGTGCTTTACGGTGAAGGAAAACATCGTGAGGAAACCTGCGTATGTCTGAGAAGTAATTCAAAAATGTATGTATAGTGTCCATTACCATCTGTCACGTTGGTATTTAATCATCTTTTGTGAAATGTGGGTGTTGTTATTACCCCTTCGAGGAATGTTGTAATGAGGGTTTTACCTAAAAACCCATTGGATACAGTCTAACTAGTAAAGTTATTTACAAAATATTGAAAATTTAACACACAACTGACACCTTGGTTATTGCGAAATCGTGACACTGAAATAAAACGATCCAATACGTTACACTTTAGCACGTAACGATCTACCAAATTGCCCCCCCGCCTACATTTCAGCCATATCTCCCACTAATAAGGTTCAAATTCCATTAAATTGCATCCTTAAATAAGGTAGTTAAGAGTTTAAAAGTAGACAACGATAATATTTCTGTGATATAAGGCTTTATTGTAAGGCAGTAAAGTGTATTTTCCCTTGGCTGTTGGTGTGAGCAAGCCTTCGCGGAGATTAAGCGAAATATCTGGTTTGGTTGCGCGTGCGACTCTACGTGTGTGGTCTCGAGCGTTGACTGGGAATAATGCTCTACATGGATTTGTGTTATAATTTTATAGCTGTTCTCCATGGTTTCATATTCAATATATGTAACTCAAATGTTACTGACTGACTGACTGACATAGTGATCTATCAACGCACAGCCCAAACCACTGGACGGATCGGGCTGACATTTGGCATGCAGGTAGGTGGCAATTCTATCCCCAAGGGGATAAAATGGGGGATGAAAGTGTGTATGAAACTTTGTCAATTTTAAAGCGATATATTATATAAAACTAAATCTATGCGGGTGAAACCGCGGGGCACAGATAGTTTTATATAATATAAATATTACGATACACATTTAACGTAGTTTCTTCAGACGATTTAATATTTTTTATGAACATAAAAGTCGTTATTGTGACTAAAGTATGATAGTTAGATATGTGCTCTTGCTGACTTTTTTGTAGATCTTAATAAGACCTACAAACCCGTAGTACATCATTTTGTTCTATTGTCAACAGTTTTTGCAGCGCACGCATAAATAGGTTTTCGATTTTACACCTTGGGTTACAAAATCGCAATTTTTCTAATGCAATCGATATATAAATGGACCATCAACACTGAAAGTTTTTTTGAAATCGGACCACTAGTTCCGCGTTCAAACCAACAAACAAACATATTGCAGCTTTATAATATTAGTATAGATTTACGCTATTCGAACTTCTGATCCATAATTTCAATAGAGATTGGCAGCAGATTGCTGAGGACAGGAACAGTTGGGCCTTTGCATAGCAGTGTGACACAGGCTGAGAATAATGATATATGAAGTTAGAATACTTAATCATTAACTTTTCATGTGTCCACGACGAAGGTTTATTTTTAATGACTGTAGAACCCTAAATGTTATTTTTAATAAAAGTCAAAGTCTCATTGTAACATTAGCTATCTGCCACTGATAGTCTTGTTAAAATCGGTCCAACCGTTTCAGAGATTAGCCGGAATAGACAGACAGATCGAGAAAAAAATTATATTGGTTTTTTAATGTCAATACTGTATATACTTTCATATTATGTATTTATTGAAAACCCGTTCTCGCTCAGAGAATCAGCATTGCTATTCAACGTGGCAATGCTGCCAGCCTTCTTGGCACGATCCCGAGAAACACCGATTTGGGCCAAGTTTTCTACTTGTAATTAGTTTTTAGTTACGTATTTATTAAAAATTAATTAATCTGTATAGATGTATATATAGTCAAAGTCAAAGTCAAAGTCAAAAGTATCATTATTCGATTAGAATTTTTACAAAGTACTTTCAAATCGTCAGAATCACATAATTACACAGGATTATACATGCTACCGCCAGGTTCGGAAGGTTGCTTTTACTGAGAAGAACCTGGCAAGAAACTCAGTAGTTACTCTTTTCAAAAATATTATACAATTGAAAGAATACGAAATAAATAATTTAAGAAACGTGTATAGATGACGATATACAAAGCAGAGCGCGATTCCCAGCGGAGTGCATCCAACCCGTTCTCCGACAGACCGCAAGCAACACGGTTACACATTTATAATTATGGTGCAGAATCAATAAGAGAGCTCATCACATTCTGCCATCGATATTATGATACATACTTGTATGGAAGACACCCATGGGTGTGTGGAAAGGTCACAGGAGGTCAAGAGATCGTATTAAGGAGCATCAGCTATATTTCTACACTAATATTATAAAGAGGAAAGATTTGTATGTATGTTTGTATTGAATAGGCTCCGAAACTACTGGACCGATTAGAAAAAATATTTCAGCAATGGATAGCTACATTATCAGCGAGTTACATAGGCTATATTTTATCCGACATTCTTGCCGGTTCTTCTCAGAAGGTTAGTTGTCGAGGAATTTACCACCGAACCGGTGGTAAATTCCTCGACATTAGTAAGTGCGTGACGTATTAAACCGCTAGAATTAAAAAAATATATATTTCTACAAGGTGTTCCTTGTATGTTTGCGGTTGATACTCTGGCGCCTTGGGGTCCGGATGCTCATCAACTTTACACGTCGTCTGGTAGAAGCCACTCGTGACAAGCGGGCTCGGGCTTTTCTCGCTCACAGAATCAGCATTGCTATTCAACGTGCTGCCAGCCTTCTTGGCAAGATCCCCAGAGACATCGATTTGGGCTAGGTTTTCTAGTTGTAATTAGTTTTAAGTACCGGGTTCGACTGGGGGCCTACTAACATCAGTTTCTTCTTCATAGTCGTAACCTCATGAGTGAGGGACGTGATCATGGCGCGATGTCTGCATCAACATTGCTTTCCAAGCCTATCTTGTGCCATCTGGATGATAGCCTGAAGTAGTCCTCGTTGCAGCCTGGGTCGCATCCGTCCATCGTGTTGGCGAATGACCCCAGCTCCTCTTGCCCTCGACCCGTCCCGTAATCATCAGTCTTTCTAGGCTGTCTGGATCGCGTCGTGTTAACATCACTTTAGGCAGAGCTTATCAAGAACTTCTGAGCTTTGAAGTTTCATTTTGGTACCGTAAAATGACGATATGCAAGCTCTTTGAAAGTCTAGTAGTATTTAAGTTTATTCGTTACATAAAAAAATGCTCTTTTTATTATTAACTAGCGGACGTCATGCGGTTTCATCCGCGTAGTTCCCGTTCCCGTAGGAGTTCGGGGATAAAATATAGCCTATATTAATCAGTGATAATGTATCATTTAAGTAGTGAAAGAATTTTTTTTAATCGGTCCAATACTTTTTGAGCTAAATCGTTCCAAACATACATACAAACCTTTTATTATATATTTTATACTAAACGAATTATTTAAGTTTTTCACCATTTAAAACTTCCCTGAACTTTCACAAATATATCAAGATCCAAACTACCCAAATGGACCCACTCAATCTCAAGTTTTAGCGAGACAAACGAAATATAAAGAAGAATATGAAAGAGAAGTGATGATTATTAAAGTATATTTTGTCCTTGAAGATCCTGTCCAATCATGGAAGGTTGGTAATCAGCTCCGAACATTCCTTTCCTTAGCGCCGCGATACAGTAGCCCGAGACAAAGTAAAATTCTCTCGCGCTTGCGCTAATAGAAACGATACAGAATGACATAAATCGGTCACGAGACATATGTCATTCCCGTAGAATTCATATCGTTTCTACTAGCAAAGCGTGAGGGTAAAGGTGCTACCACATGCAGCCGCCCGTCGCTCGTTTCCAGCGACAGATGTGGTCACTTGACTCCATTTTAAATTTCCGGTGACTCAAAAAGGAACTACGTCATGCAGCCGCTCCAATCACGTATCGCTACATATCACATGACCACATTTGTCGCTGGAAACGAGCTTCGAGCGGCTTACATCAGGTTGCACCTTAATGTTACTTAGTCTACAGTGGTCGGCGGCAATTATATCTAACGCCAACCTAAATAGCCGAAATAAAATGACTCAAAGTTGTATTCTCTTGTCAATAGATGGCGTAACTACAAAATGGCGGCGGCGACATCAGTCCACCTCGACTCCAGGATCAAGATCCAGGAGCAGAGTGATGAAGAGCCGTACTCCCCAGCCACCAGGGACGCCCCCAGCCCCTACCATGACGAAGACAAGGATAGACCCATCTCTTTCTCCATTCACAACGTGCTAAAGAAAGAAAGAGATACAAACAGTCCTGAAAGCGTTTTTTCAACGGACAAACTACTCCAGAACACTCCGAATTTCGAAGAGAATCCGGAGAGTTCTAGAAACTCTGCCAGCATCAGTCCTGTTGATGATGATGATAACATCACCAATGAATCACGAGCAGAAATCAGCGTGGATGATGATCATTCCTGCTGCAGCGATGATACTGTTCTATCAGTCGGGAACGAAGCCCCAGTTTCATACGATCCTGACGATAAAAGCAGTTCTGATACATCTGGTCTCACGTCTTTCAAACATATACAAACTCATCTGAACGCCATATCGCAGTTGAATCAAAACTTAAATATAAATCAACCCCTTCTCCTAAGGCCGAGTCCAATCACGCCAAACCCACTAATGTTCCTAAACCAACCCCTTCTGTTCCAAAACCCACTCATGAATCAAGTGGACTTAAAGTCAGGCATCAATGGGTTAAGTCGAATGCCAGTTCCGCAGAATGGGTTGAACTTAAACCAGCAATTTGGTCTGAATTTCGGTTTGAGGATGAAAAATAGTCAAAATGATCTTAGAAGTACAAGAACTGATGAAAACAGAAGATATAATTATAATATAACTCCCAAATCGCCTGATAACGAGTCGGGTAGAGATTTCATTAACCAGAATTGTCTTAAGTTTAGTATAGATAATATTTTGAAAGCTGATTTTGGTCGGAGGATTACTGATCCTTTGCACAAGAGGAAGGTAAAGCGACATTTTGATGTAAAACCAACGCCTGTTAAGGAAGTACCTCAGAAACCAGAGGTGGTTGAAGCTAGGGTGCCTGAGGTGAAGGCTGGAGAGAAACTGGGGGCTATAGACCTGAGCAAAGCTGAGGATAGCAACAGCAATCAAGGGTCTACTACTGGTAAGACATTTGGGATCTTAACTCATTCACACAATATGTATACTGGATGTTATAGAAGGGAAACATGAATTTCTAGACAAATCTATACATACGGATAAATAAAATTGAAGTGTCTGTTTGTAATTCCAAATTAACAGCTTTTCTCTAAAATCATATAATGAAAGTATAATTACGGTCCTGACATAAAAATGTTTCTTTATATAAATTTCAAAATGTGAAAAATGAAAATATGATTGAGTGCCAACGAGACAGAGGGTGAGTCTATCGCCGACTTACGCACTATACATACGTCATTGAATTACTTCTCAGACATACGCAGGTTTCCTCACGATGTTTTCCTTCACCGTAAAGCACGTGTGAAATCACTGCATATAAGTTTTTAGAACCCCAAGGCCACCACGGCTTAAATCTGATTATCTCTTCATGGTGATGATGATGAATGTATTAATACCGTGTGTTGTAGGTACTTCGAGTGGCGATGGTCCCATGGTGTGGCCGGCGTGGGTCTATTGTACGAGGTACAGCGACCGACCCAGTTCCGGTGAGTGACACTATCTATTTATTAAGTTCACTTGCCGATCACGAGGTCCAGGGTACGATTCCCGGGTCGGATCAAAGTCAAAGTCAAAAATATCTTTGTTCGATTAGACTTTTTACAAAGCACTTTCAATTCGTCAGAATGACATTTACAAGATTATACATGATACCGCCAGGTTCGGAAGGTTGCTTCTACTGAGAAGAACCTGGCAAGAAACTCAATAATTACTCTTATCAAAAAAATATTATACAATTTTAAGAGTACAAAATAAATCACTTAAGAAACATAAGCTCGTGGACGCAGCTCCAATGCACAAACGTCGATAAGATTAACATAATTAAAAATCTAGTAATTCTACTTATAACTAAATGCGTAGCTTGAGATGTTGGGTTTTCTGTCAAGAAATTCACAATAAATGCCCGGAGTTTGTAAGTTGAGTGTGTTTCCACCCCCGTGCCTCGGAGCACGTTGCACCGTTGGTCCTCCGCCTTACCTCTCTCCGGTCGTGTCTGATTGCCTCCCACCCCACTATGAGAGTGACCCTATAAAGAGTGCACCTGTGTTTGCACACACGCCTGCACTATAATATCTCCTGAAATTCGTTGGGAGACCATTATTCTTATTCCTTTGTAGAACAGAATAAAATATAAGCTAACTACATCAGTACGGAATCTAGGGACAAAACGTTCGATGTGGCAGTGTTGCCAACTGTTAGCCCTATATAGTTGCGAGACATTTCTCAAAATGTTGCTAGACTAGCTAATTGTTACAAGTAGATAGAGTTATGGTAAATAATCAATATTTGAAAGCCCTTTTTATTTCCATTAATTTTAACTTTAAAAAACATATATTTGTATCGTCATCTATATCTATACATATATATATAGAGCAACAAAATTGCAGTGTCTGTTTTTAATTCCAAAATAACAGCTTTTCACTAAATGCATATTAATGTATATACGGTACTGACTTCATAAAGTTTTTTTATTTTTTATTTTCTGTCGGTCTGTTTGTTTGTTCCGGCTAATATCTGGAACGGCTGGACCGATTTTTAACGGGACTTTCACTGGCAGATAGCTAATGTTACAAGGAGCAACTTAGACTTTTGTTTAAAAAATAGCTACTATAAGAATGTACGGTTATTTGTCACCTTCGTGTAAACTCAAAGAAAACCTGTAGGGCAGTATTATCACTTCGCCCCAGCACAAGGGTCCGACCCCTATTTAATTCAATGTACCGCACAAGTACAATAATTTGATAACTACCCCCCAGGGATGTGCGCGTGAGATAACGAGGGCGGGGTTCAACCACAATACACAAATATATACAGTACACCATTTTCATTTAAAGAACTTTTATATAAATGTATTGGTCATACTTGCTGTGGTGTGGACGGCGATGGACTCACCATCTGTCACGTTGGCACTTAATCATCTATGGTGAAAAGTTATTACAACACCTCTGCTTACCCCCTTGAATAAATATAAATCACTGCTCTATCTCGTTGGTCTACCGTTCAGAAGCGCTACTGTTGAACACGAGGTCCTGAGTTCGATTCCCGGGTCGGGCAAAGTATTATTGAACTTTTCCAACTGTAATTTCCCAATAGCAGCCCGAAGTCTGGATTAGTGCCCGCTCGTCCCCACATGGGATATACGCATAACTGGCGAATATGAGTGTACTATAAGTACTACCACCTTCGGGAATACAGACGTGTGAATATGCCAGCGAAATAAATAGCTACTTCTTTGGAAATCAACAGTATAAGATACACAAACATACATATGCTCACGACTGTATTCCCCGAAGGGCTAGGCAGAGGTGTTGTAATCACATCACCCATTTTTCACCGAAGATGATTAAGTGCCAACGTGACAGATGGTGAGTCCATCGCCGTCTCAGACACTTTACATACTTCATTGAATTACTTCTCAGAAATATACAGGTTTCCTCACGATGTTTTTCTTCACCGTAAAGCACGTGATGTGAAATCACTGTACATAAGTTTTTTAGAAATATCGCGTTCACGTTGTAGTTGTGGTACTGTTTAAGTCATGTCAAGTGACATAGGGTTATTTGACACTCAATAAACAGAGATTAGTATAATAATGTTGGTAAAAGGTATGTTCAAGAGATTTTATTCTAGCTTGTACCTTTTAGCGACTAGCTCGCGCCCTTACTTCACTCCGTGTAGGGATTTTTAAGATGTAGATATATAACGAAACGTTATCTTTTCTCTACTATATAAACAGATAAATATAATTGAAGTGTCTGTTTGTAATTATATACTGTCATCATCGCCCTGGTTTTATCCCATACATTGTTGGGGTCGGCACTTGATTCAACCAGATGTGGCTCCATGTTAGTCGCAATCAACTTATTAACTCCTTGTCCGTTATGTGCGCCTGGTACTTCGTGTACCATATCATAATCTCCCTGGCCTTATCCCATACATTGTTGGGATCGGCACTTGATTCAACCCGATGTGGCTCCATATTAGTCAGCAATCAACTTATTAACTCCTTGTCCGTTATGTGCGCCTGGTACTTCGTGTACCATATCATCATCTCCCTGGCCTTATCCCATACATTGTTGGGGTCGGCACTTGATTCAACCCGATGTGGCTGATCACCTGATTTTTATACCAAGCGACTGTCATCTGACCTTCACGAGGAAAATCTGTGATCTGGGTTAAACCAATAAGACTATTTTAGACCTCCAGCTGACCTGTAACGATTACCAAAGATAAATTGGCAACCGGTACCGACGGCTTAACGTGCTCTCCGAGGCACGGAGGGAACTCGGGCAGTCACCCATCCAATTATTGGCTAGGATTAGGGTTGCTTAACTTCGCTGATCGAATGGTATGAGTAATAGTAATTGTGCCACGAGCTCCTCTGAATAAAAGTATATACGGTACTAGCCTTAAAAACAATTAAAAAAAATATCTTCCTGTCTGTCTGACGAATTTTTTTTTTGTAGATACCCTGGAATTTGAACTTGCGTCTATTGTATGCACGTGATTACTCAAGCTACTCGGCCATTGGCAATATTGAAAATCAAACCAAAATCTTCTAAACAAGAAACACAATAGTACTTCCAACAATGTTCGACCGAAAAGTAATCAAATTAGTGATCATTAGGCATGAAAATGTAATGTATTTGATAAATATTTATACGGAATCTGGAGGAGGGGACGGCGACGTGGTGGAAAAATTGGTTTTTAGTGATGTGCACGTGTCGATAAGGTTTATCGATAATCAACCAAATATTAAAAATAAAAAATAAATAAAGCCGTACCTGTATATAATAGGGCCTGTACCAATGAGTTTTTCTAATAAAACTTATGTACAGTGATTTCACACCACATGCTTTACGGTGAAGGAAAACATCGTGAGGAAACCTGAATATTTCTGAGAAGTAATTCAATGACGTATGTAAAGTGTCTGAGACAGCGATGGACTCACCATCTATGAGGATTACAACACTTCTGCCTACCCCTTCGGGGAATACAGGCGTGAGCATATGCATGCAAAAAATAAATATGCTTACGCCAGCCCAGAAGGGAGTAAGCTGAAGTGCTATAAGAATAACACCCACTTTTCACCGAATATGATTAAGTGCCAACGTAACAGTTTCACCATTTGAATGCTATATTATCATTGAATAATATAAGCTATATTTTATCCCGGTACTCCCACGGGAACGGGAACTACGCGAGTGAAACCGCGTGACGTGCTAGTATTTAATAAGTTGAATCGCAAATATTCCAAATTCCCTTGGAAGTTCTCTCTAACAAGGGTTAACTAGAATTGTGATGCAACGAAACGAAACAGTGTGAGTTCAACTCTCGCGTATGTGGTTCCGTTTATTTAAAAACGGTTACAAGTACGAGTGCTCCGAATTTGACCTTTCCGAAAAATACTATTAATTTGGTCATAGTAGTTGTTCCTTGGAAGCCCTTTACCGACACTTCCGGTCACATTCGCTCTATAAATGTGTTTCGTTAATCGCCTTTCACTCATCCTTTCGATATGTCCAAAACATCTCAACATATTTCTTTAAAATTCTGGTCACCACATCATTCTTCATGTTGCAACAGTCTCTTACCATACAATTTTTATTTCTATCTACTATGGCTACTGATTTAAAATATAATAAATAATTACTATACTAGCCCCAAACTAAGCTTTTAACTATAGGAACAAGATATCATAATTGTCTTGTCTTGTCTTGGTTTGAACCATGTTTTGTTGATCTAAGTTTGAGTTGAAAGAGAAACAAAGAAATGAAAAGGTTCCGTTATTGCTGCGTAACCCTAAAACGTTGCATCATTCAATTACACACAATACCCGCACTCGATTACATGAGGCCAATAAGAAGAATCGAATGATATAATTCGATTTTCCACACCAATTGCTCGGGCTCGTATCATTGGTGTAAATTATCATTGAGATTAATAACTTCTTACATTCGGTAATGCGTTCTATTATGAAGGGTGTAGAGTTTAAAATCTAAAGAGGGAGATAATATTTAATATACTTAGTGTAGAAGAGAAGTCTGCCGTGGTGGCCGTGGGTGAGCAGTCGCCTGCTACGCAAGCGACGCAAGTTCGAATCCCAGCGGGGCCTGTACCAAAGAGTTTTACAAAAAACATTAATGCAGTGATTTCAAACCACGTGGTTTACGGTGAAGGAACACATCGTGAGGAAACCTGCATATTTCTGAGAAGTAATTCAATGACGTATGTAAAGTGTCTGAGACGGCGATGGACTCACCATCTGTCACGTTGGCACTAAATAATCTTCGGTGAAAAGTGGGTGTTGTCATTACAACACCTCTGCCTACGCCTTCGGGGAATACAGGCGTGAGCATATGTATGTAGGTTTTGATACTCTTTCGGAGGCAGGAATCAGGAATCAGGTGATGGAATGTCAAAGATGGCCGTCATTCTTTACATCAACACATTTTGAGCCTCGTTTAAACGCAAGCGACGGTGTTTGACTGTAGTTATACTTGGGTGCAGACTGGGTTTATAAGCAAGAAAATAAATTACATAGAAAGTAATTACATCGACATTTGCTCACGCCTGTATTCCCCGAAGGGGTAGGCAGAGGTGTTGTAATCACAACACCCACTTTTCACCGAAGATGATTAAGTGCCAACGTGACAGATGGATAGTCCTTCGCCGTCTCAGACACTTTACATACGTCATTGAATTACTTCTCAGAAATATGCAGGTTTCCTCACGATGTTTTCCTTCACCGTAAAGCACTTGGTGTGAAATCACTGTACATAAGTTTTTTAGAAGAATTCATTGGTACAGGCCCCGCTGGAATTCGAACTTGCGTCGCTTGCGTAGCAGGCGACTGCTCAAATCTCATGGCCACCACGGTTTTCGGAAAATAAATTAATTTTTCATAAAAAAAATGCGACGCCGCATTTATTAAATTTTGATAAGGTACTAAATAGATGGTTATTGTAAGTATATTATAACTTGCGTCGCTTGCGTAAAGGGCTATTGTTTAACTAATAATAATTTTATATTTCTCTCCTGTAATAAAATTGTTAAACAATATTAACAATTCTTCCCCTCACTAAAAACATCGACATGCGTCCCAACCCTAGTCCCTCGAAGGGATGGTTTAAACATATGTTTTCACAGTAAGATGGCATTTGGCACTTCATCGTATTATTGAGTATCCACCCTTGTGTTGTCTAATATTGTTAACTTATACCCGAGCGAGTGGATGGGGGTTGAGTGTTGGATAAAATGTTGCTCGTTCATTGTTGAAAACTATATTTTATTTACTAGTGGTAAATCTACTGTGAAACATGAAATCCTGGGTCGGGCGAGTTATTGGATTCGTCCATCAGTAATTTCCCATTAGCAGCCCGGAGCCTGTATTATATGGGACTGAAACATAACTGGTGAGACCCTTGGTCCGTGGGGTCTTAGCGCAATTGGGCTTTTTTAAGAAATAATTTAAAGGTTAGTCGACATCACAGGAGACCGAAGAGCTGGCAGCTACCTCGGTCAAAGAATTAGTCTTGCCATCCAAAGGGGGAATGCTGCCAGTATCTTCGGAACCTTGCCTACAGGGACTCCTTTTAATAATATATTTTAGTTATAAGATTATATTTTTTAAGGTTTTCAGTTATGAGAATATATTTTTAAGGTTTCTAGCTTTTAGTTATTCTATGAGTATCCCCCCTATGTAATAAAAATAAATATCACTGGTGAAATGTGGGTGTATTGTAAGTTAACCTCTACTTATTGACTACTTGTAGACGATTTAAATATGTTATAAATAGGTTTAATTCTGCAAAAAATAACAATAAAAAACCTTAAACAAATACCAAGTACTCCTCAGTTGCAAGTTGAAGAATGATGTGGTGACCAGAATTGAAAGAAATATGTTGAGATGGTGAAAGGCGATTAACGAAACAAATTTATGAAGCGAATGTGACCGGAAGTGTCGGTAGAGGGCGTCGAAGGAACAACTACTATGACCAAAATAATAGTATCTTTCAGAAAGGTCAAATTAGAAGTATATGAAGAGATGCATGACTGTGGATGAAGCGAAAGAAGTATGTAAGGATCGTAGCATGTCGCGAACGGTGGTCTCTGCCTACCCCCATGGGATACAGGCGTGAGCATTTGTATAAAAAAAAAATCAGAGGACCAGAGCTATATTCAAGAAGACTGTTTAATATTATATTATGTTTTTATGAAAATTCAGGTCAAAAGACATGTTTTCTATTATTAAATGTAATTGTTATCGTTATCGATAGTAGTAGCGCCCCAACACTAGTTTTAAACGATTACTTCCAAACCATTACGTAGAGAGTCTTGATAGATTTTTTCGCATCGATTGCGTTAACGGAAACCGTGAAAATTGTTTTACAAATTGACTTTTTCTCCGTTTGACAATAACACTTTTTGTACCTATTTATGTAACACAAAGGTGATAAACAAGTATATAGACAGTAAGCGGTTACCGACTTCTATAAACGCTGCAAACATTAGTGTCATTCGGAAACTAGCCTTATGTGTTCATCATGTGTTGGGGTCGGCACTTGATTCAACCCGATGTGGCTCCATGTTAGTCGCAATCAACTTATTAACTCCTTGTACGTTATGTGCGCCTGGTACTTCGTGTACCATATTATCATCTCCCTGACCTTATCCACCTCCATGGGATACAGGCGTGAGCATATGTATGTATACAAAATCAGTAATCTGTGTAAAACCAGTTGTCAGACTTTCGTAGGCCTCCGACTGACCTGTAATGATTGCCAAAGAAGTTATATTGGCAACCGGGACCGACGGCTAAACGTGCTCTATGAGGCACGGAGGGACCTCGGGCGGTCACCCATCCAACTACTGACTTGGATTAAGGTTGCTTAGCTTCGCTGATCGAATGTTATGTGCAATAGCAACTGTGCCACGAGCTCCTCCATGTATTACATAAAAATACTTTATTAAACCTAAGGTATTTTGTCCGTGCGATGAAAAGATTGCTATTTCACATAATTTTGTAAAGACAATAATTAATTGAGCTAATTCAACATACAATTAACGCCAGTCTACGAGGTAATTGCGGTCTGTTAACACTACACTATGATATTACCTATGTATGTAATCATCGCTAATTAGTAGTGTTGGGAAAATATCGATGGTACATTCTAGTTAGTCATTAGTGACGCCGAATGGTTTTTCTTCGTTGGAAAATTTGATTGACTTTTAGATGATACATTTTTGGAGGGCAAAATTGGTTTTGAATGTGAGATAATATACAGCTTTTAAAACTAGATTAAATTGGTTATTTTGACATATCGCACCCTCAGAACGAACCTCAACTCAAAAATTTGCGACGCGTGCCATGTGCCAACGTGACAGACGGTGAGTCCATCGCCGTCTCAGACACTTTACATACTTCATTGAATTACTTCTCAGAAATATGCAGGTTTCCTCACGATGTTTTCCTTCACCGAAAAGCGCGTGGTGTAAAATCACTGTACATAAGTTTTTTTTTAGAAAAACTCATTGGTACAGGCCCCGCTAGGATTCGAACTTGCAGGTGACTGCCAATTATCTAATTAATAGTATGTAATTGTTTTATCGATAGTTTTCATGGATACATTGACACATCTCTACACACTGGATTATATTTTGTATTGCTAATTACTTTATGAAAGTACACAGCTCTGACATTATTACGCGAAGCACTACGTAATTATTGTAATAATTATATTTACTCAATTATTTTACATCATTATTCTTGTAACTAGCTAGAACGTGAATATTATATCTATGCAGATAAATGAAATTAAGTGTCTGTTTGTAACTCGACAACACCAGCTTTTCACTAATTGTATATGTACGGTATGTAAAATTATTATTTTAACATTTTCTCTACATTCGCGATAGACTCACCCTCTGTCACGTTGGCACTTTATCATCTTCGGTGAAAAGTGTGTGTTGTTATTACAACACCTCTGCCTAACCCTATTTATCTATCGGTCTGTCTGTCTGTCTATCTGTCTTTATGTTTAGATACTCCTGACGTTACAAACAGTAACTTAAAAAAAATATTATACATACATACATATGCTCACGCCTGTATTCCCCGAAGGGATAGACAGAGGTGTTGTAATCACATCACCCACTTTTCACCGAAGATTATTAAGTGCTAACGTGACAGATGGTGAGTCCATCGCCGTCTCAGATACTGTACATACGTCATTGAATTACTTCTCAGAAATATGCAAGCAGGCGACTGTTCAAACCTCAAGGCCACCACGGCTTCACGGCACGGAAAAATATAATATTTCCGCGAAATAAGCCCATGAAATTAAACCAACCCGGGTGAAACCGCGGAGCTGAGCTAGTCAATAATAACACCAGTTGTCTGCAAGGAATTCCCTCCATCACTTCATTATGCTGGAAGAGACATTTGACTGACTTTTAATTGGAAAAGTTCTCGATTGAAATTTCCATCGTGCAACGGACTGGGGTGGTTGTAGCCTTATAGCTTTATATGTGTTCAAGTAGCATTTAACCGACTTTAAGTAATACGTGTACGATTCGCTTTATGGTTCCTGAAAAGGCCTGAAATAATCTATTCAGATTACATACATACATACATATGCTCACGCCTGTATTCCCCGAAGGGGTAGGCAGAGATGTTGTTATCACAACACCCACTTTTCACCGAATATGATTAAGTGCCAACGTGACAGATGGTGAGTCTATCGCCGTCTCAGGCACTATACATACGTCTTTGAATTACTTCTCAGAAATATGCAGGTTTCCTCACGATGTTTTCCTTCACCGAAAAGCACGTGGTGTTAAAACCTAAAAAACTTTGCTCAGAAACTCGTGGAGGTATCAAGCTTTGAATGTTTATCAAATAGTCAGGTATTTACTCTATAGTTCATTGGAGCTGTGAATAAATCTAAGATTCATCCTAGAATAATTAAATATGGCATTCTTGCAAAAACGGGAATCCAAAAACTATAAAGTACATAGGTACTTAATAATTTGATAAAAGATTTTCCCTGGTGACCGTAGGGTTTGAGCAGCCGCCTTCTACGCTAGCAACGCAAATTCGAACCCCAGCGGGGCCTGTACCAATGAGTATCTCTTTAAAACTTATGTGCAGTATTCTGACCACGTGCTTTACTATGACTGAGAAGTAATTCAAGACGTATGTATAGTGCCTGAGACAGCGATAGACTCACCATCACCTCACTTAATCATCTTCGGTGAAAAGTGTGTGTTGTTATTACAACACCTCTGTCTACCCCTTCGGGGAATACAGGCGTGAGCATATTTATGTATGAACTTACTAATTAAAAAAAATCATTCACCAGTATTCAAAGGTACAAGATTTCCATAAGCTACGTGTATTTTTTGGATATGGTCTCTCGCAGTTGGTAGGGGTGAGTTACCTCCACTGCTTAACCGCACTAAAAGGGCGAGTCCCAAGGGCCTCCAGCCGAGCTTAAACTTAAATACGAAGCAACACAGCTAAGGGCACCCCGGTGCGGGGCTCGGACCTCCGCTTAGTTCGTTGCTGGGGGATGAGCTAGGGAGCTGGATCTGAGTGGTATTATTTAGGGACATGTTTCAGGCTAGTGGCTCGGCGCGCGCCGGCCCTAGCAGAGGACGGGGGGGACGATGTCGTAGAGTTCGCGACGAGCCTCGCCGGCGAGGACGGAACAATGGTCGGTTTGGTGTGTGCTTTTGAGACATTGCTTGCTGAAGCAATGTGATATCGTCGTCAGGGTCAATAAGGACGTGCCTCGGACGGCGTCGGGAGGAGATACAAGACGGAGTATATCGGCCGGCCATAAGCTACATGTAGCAGGTACATAAAACACGGGCGAAACCGCGGGTAGGCGATGTTTTGCACAATACAAATAGAGCATTGTACAATGTTAAATAACTTGACTGAGTCAATGAGCGTCGGCCCTTAATTAAAGGAAAGCCTCCATTACCCACGACGTCTCAAACTTAAACTGGGCCGTCGGTCACACCGTAGCGTAACATTACATCTAGTTGTTAAAGTCAAAGTCAAAAATATCTTTATTCGATTAGACTTTTTACAAAGTACTTTCAAATCGTCAGAATGACATAATTATAGTAATTACTCTTTTCAAAAATATTATATAAAATATTATGTGGTGTGAAATCACTGTACATAAGTTCTTAGAAAATCTCATTGGTACAGGCCCCGCTGGGATTCGAACTTGCGTCGCTTGCGTAAGCAGGCGACTGTTCAAAATCCAAGGTCAATACTGCTCTTCAAAAATTTTATTTATTTATAAAATATTTTCTCTCATTTGGTATTACATAGTGTAGTGAAATTCTCACTGTTGGTGTTACCATATCAATCACCGTCTATTTGCCGAAAGAAGTGTATGCAGATAAAGCGGTCGTAAGTATGCTTCGGTGTAATTGGGTGCACGATCACCGATCTTGACTAATCGTTCGAGTAATTATCCCTCGCATTATTGGGAGTAACACGTCGAGAATTCCGCGCCAAGATGGCGACCTGTCAACTTTGACATTTACAAGTTTCGCGCGCTCGCGAGGTGCGTTCGGAAATTGCAAGTTTTTATTCTATTTTCTAGTAATTTGCTTCCACTTAGGAATTTAAATAACGACTAGTTAACAGGAAATATTTTTGCGTTATAAAGAGAAATTATAATGAGGGTTCCGTTCGCAAACATCTTAATATCAGTCGTTAAATGCACCAAAAAAAATATTGATTTCTAAACATTTGCTTAAAGTTGATTTTTCTAACAGCAACTCTAAGTTTAAATTTGTTTTCTCAAAATCTAAATAACTAAGTTATTTGCAGACATTTTAGAAAAAATATTAGGGTTACCACCGTAATTAATGAAAGCCTTACGAAAATTACTCTAAAAAATAATCTATACAGATAAATAAAATGGAAGTGTCTGTTTGTAATTGCAAAAAAACAGTTTTTCACTAAATACATATGAAAGTATATGACATAAAAAAATCTGTCTGTCTGTATGTTTGTTCCGGGTAATCTCTGAAACGACTGGACCGATTTTAACGGGAGTTTCAGATAGTCTGGCAGATAGCTAATATGACAAGGAGTAACTGAGGCTACTTTATTAAAAAAAATTAAATCTACGTCGGTGAATCTAATCACAGCTAATCAAAAATAATTACTAAGCGTGCGAAGTCGGGTCGGACACATAGTACTTACTTACACGAAGAAAACCAACGCTACATAATTATAAGTTACATTATTACTAACCAAATACTTGAAACAAAAGGAAAGATTTTTGTATTTTTAAAACAACTATGTAATTACAAATTAATTTGAGACTAATTAATGGAACACAGAGGCGTCGGAACGACTACCTTATAATTACAAATAGGTATACACTAGTTATTCAATTAATTACTATGTAGTAAGGTATATTTATGTAACAAGACGTACATAAATACATACATATGCTCACGCCTGTATTCCCCGAAGGGGTAGGCAGAGGTGTTGTAATCACAACACCCACTTTTCACCGAAGATGATCAAGTGCCAACGTGACAGATGGAGAGTCCATCGCCGTCCATACGTCATTGAATTACTTCTCAGAAATATGCAGCTTTCCTCACGATGTTTTCCTTCACCGTAAATCATGTAGTGTGAAATCACTGTACATAAGTTTTTTAGAAAAACTCATTGGTACAGGCCCCGCTGGGATTCGAACTTGCTTCGTTTGCGTAGCAGGCGACAGCTTTAACCCCGAGGCCACCACGGCTCTCGTACATAAATACATACATATGCTCACGCCTGTATCCCGTGGGGGTAGGCAGAGACCACCGTTCGCCACATGCTACGATCCTTACATTCTTCTTTCGCTTCATCTACATTCATGCATCTCTTCATACACTTTCTTCGGTTGTAATAATGTAACTAGACTGCGGTCACTATACCAAAGAGGCTAATTGTAATAAAAAGCCTCTTTGGTATAGTGACCGCAAACGCTACTGCGAAACGCGGGCTCCAGAGTTTGATCCCCAACCCAGGCTATATGGTATGGAACTAGCTGTGTTCCGCGGTTTCACCCGCGTAGATCATATAATAGTAGCCGTGCCCGGCAAGCGTTGTATTGCCATATATTTTTTGGGGTGGTCACCCTTAACACTTAGGGGTATGGAAAATAGATAGTAGCCGATTCTCAGACCTACTGAATACGCATATAAAATTTGGTAAAAATCGGTAAAGCCGTTTCGGAGAAGTATTTTATTTATTTATTTATTATTATAAGCTTACATTTACCATTACAGGATGTACCCAATGCGATAATGCTACGGTAACTAACATTGTGACTTGGAAATTGTATATATTAGATATCGGTTTAAAATTGACAAAGTTTCATACAAACTTTCATCCCCTATTTTATCCCCTTGGGGGTAGAATTAATCAAAATCCTTTCTTAGCGGATGCCTACGTCGTAACATGTACCTGCATGCCAAATGTCAGTCCGATCCGTCCAGTGGTTTGGGCTGTGTGTTGATAGATCACTATGTCAGTCAGTCACCTTAGAGTTATACACGTATATTTAGATTTAAAAAGTGATGACACATAATATCCTGCTAATCTATATGTATGCCTCTATGCAAATAATAAAATTAAAGTACCGATTTGTAATTCCAAATGAACAACTTTTTACTAAATGCATATGAACGAAACGTATATACTTACTAGCGGACCTCACGCGGTTTCACCCGCGTAATTCCCGTTCCCGTGGGAACGTGGGAATATAGCTTATATTAATCAGTGATGATTTAGCATTCAAATGGTGAAATAATTATTAAAATCGGTCCAGTACAGTAAGAGCCGTGGGGGCCTTGAGGTTTAAGCAGTCGCCTGCTACGCAAGCGACGCAAGTTCGAATCCCAGCGGGGCCTGTATCAATGAGTTTTTCTAAAAAACTTATGTACAGTGATTTCACACCACGTGCTTTACGGTGAAGGAAAACATCATGAGGAAACCTGCATATTTCTGAGAAGTAATTCAATGACGTATGTAAAATGTCTGAGACAGCGATGGACTCACCATCTGTCACGATGGCACTTAATCATCTTCGGTGAAAAGTGGGTGTTGTGATTACAACACCTCTGCCTACCCCTTCGGGGAATACAGGCGTGAGCATATGTATGTATGGTCCAGTGCTTTTTGAGCCAATTCGTTACAAACATACATACAAACCTTTCCTTTTTATAATATTAGTATAGATATAAGGAACTTGCATTTGTTCCTATATTCCTTACTGCTTTTAAAGCTTATATTTATACTGTGGTAACAGCGTGACTAATGATTCGTAAGGAATGACTGCTATCTCCCACCGCAGGGGAACATTTGTTAAATTCAATTTTACACGTGTGTGGAGAGATAGTAGGTATTATTTACTAGGAGTGCCCACCGTAATTTCATTTGTGGCATTATTTCGCCGAACCCAAGTTAAAAAAAAACTTAAATAAACGGAGCCTGAAATACTCCTTGTAATACACCTATCCACCAGTAAAAGTCCAGCCGCTTCGGAGATTAGCCGGCACAAACAGACAGACGGACATACAGAGACAAAATAAAAAAATGGTTTTGCAATGATAGTACCATGTTTACTTCCATAATATAGGCATTTAGTCAAAAGGTGTTATTTTGGAATTACAAACAGACACTTCAGTTTTATTTATCTGTATAGATATATATATCTTTACATACGTCTGCCTACCCGTAATAGTGTAAAAATCAAGGTACATACTTTGCTACACTGTGCATATTTATTATTCGCGTCGCGCCCTACAGACAGACTCATAAAATAACTATATACTGCATTCAAGGTCAGCGCTCATAACTCGTGACGGCGTATAGTCATTTAAAATCTTAAACCAACATACGCAAACCGCAATTGAAGGGAGCAGGCACTAGCTGACGTCACATCCCCCGTCTCTCTCTCAAGCACTTATTGTTTTGTTTTGACTGCCTCGCTATCGGACGCGGCCCACCCAGAATGTGACTTAGGGCTGCCACGTTGATATTTCTTTAAATAATATAAGCTTACGAGGTGGTCTTAGGGTTTGGTCAGCCGTCTGCTACGCAAAGGACGCACGTTTGAATCCCAGACAACCAGTGAGATTTGCTCAAACTCAAACTCAACAATGTCTTTATCCAATTAGACTTTTAACAACGTACTTCAAATCGTCAGAACGGCACAATTATTCAGGATTATACCGCCAGGTTCGGAAGATTGCTTTTACTGAGAAGAGCCTGGCAAAAAACTCAGTAGTTACTCTTTTCAAAAATATCAAAAGATTTTAAAAATACAAATTAAATCACATAAGAAATGTAAGCCGTTGGACACATTCGCAATGCACAAATGTCGATAAAAGCTAAAATACAGTAAATAAACTTATATACGGTGATTTCACACCACGTGCTTTACGGTGAAGGAAAATATCGTGAGGAAATCTGCGAATATATCTGAGAAGTAATTCAAAGACATATGTATAGTGTCTGAGACGGCGATGGCACTTAATCATATTCGGTGAAGAGTGAGTGTTGTTATTACAACACCTCTGCCTACCCCTTCGGGGAATACAGGCGCTAGCATATGTATGTACGTATGTACATTTTTCCAACCACACACACACGCAATTAAATTCGTTGACGCTAAAATTATCATGGCTTGAGTATATCTAGCGGACGTCCCGCTCCCGTGGGAGTACGGGGATAAAATATAGCCTATATCAATCAGTGATAATGTAGCATTAAAGTAAGAAGGATTTTTTTTAAATTGGTCAAGTACATTTGAGTCCATTCGTTACAATCATACATACAAATCTTTCCTCTTTACAATATTAGTATACACGCGTGAGCATATGTATGTATATTTTGTATAAATCTCTCAACAAAAACGTGTCAACCCTACCGCAAAATATAATTATAAAGCAGGGTGCTCGCGGAATGAATTTGTCAAAATATGCGTGGTGTAGGATTAATGTGCGCCGGCGCAGCACTAATGATCTATGATCGGTCTAAAGGAAAATCATATAATATTTTTGCTATCAGCTTTTATAACATGAGATTCTTCAAGAAGTAAGAGATATTTACGGTTTCTGCAGAGAGTGATGCCCTTGGTCTTGAGATGTGGATACTCATGAACTTCACAAGGTTGCACGTCGTCTGGTAGCTTCTCGTGATAAACGGGCTGGGGCTTTTCTCGCTCAGAGAATCAGCATTGCTATTCAACGTGGCAATGCTGCCAGCCTTCTTGGCACGATCCCGTGAGACACCGATTTGCCGGTTTATCGCAGAGAGCTTGCCTTATCATCCCAAACTGAATAAATTATTATATATTATTTTATTATACTAGCTGTGCCCCGCGGTTTCACCCGCGTAGATTTAGTTTTATATAATACTTTTTTTCGCAATAAAAGTAACCTATGTCCTTTTTCAGGGTCTAAAGATTGTCTGTGACAAAATTTCATCAAAATCGGTTGAGAGGTTTAAGCGGGAAAGCGTAACAGACAGACAGAGTTACTTTCGCATTTATAATATTATATAGTATCCCACTAGCTGTGGCCCGTGGTTTCATCGTGCGGGATTAAATCCGTGAAAGCTTAATTTAAAAATAAACAAGAGTACCTTAAGTTACTATTCGTAACATCAGCTGCCAGTAAAATCCCGATAATATCGGCCTGTTATTTCAGAGTTTACTTGGATCAAACAGACATACAGAGTAAGAGTTTTAGATTGTAGCGAAAAGGTATAAATTGTATGGCTGGCTTTTTTCGGTTTCTTGCCGGTTCTTATCAATGGCAATTTTAAAGGCAATTTTCCGAAACGGTGCTAAATTATCTAAGTTAAAAAAAAATACGTACACGAGGCGGGACTCGAACCCACGACCTCCGCAAACCGTGCAGTTGCTCTGCCAACTGAGCTACTTGTGATCCTACCTCATGCGTAAATTTTTCTTTCCCTTGTTTTGCGGTTTTAAGGGCCGCCTTTTCTGAACATTTTCAAACAGTTTAGAATGTGGGTTATGCATAAAAATTTTCATCTGTCATTTTCAATTCTTTAATTATCTGTTATAGCCGTGGTGGCCTTAAGGTTTGAACATTTGCCTGCTACGCAAGCGACGCAAGTCCGAATCCCAGCGGGGCCTGTAACAATGAGTTTTTCTAAAAATCTTATGTACATTGATTTCACACCACGTGCTTTACGGTGAAGGAAAACATCGTGAGGAAACCTGCATATTTCTGAGAAGTAATTCAATGACGTATGTAAAGTGTCTGAGACGGCGATGGACTCACCATCTTTCACATTGGCACTTAATAATCTTCGGTGAAAAGTGAGTGTTCTTATTACAACACCTCTGCCTACCCCTTCGGGGAATACACGCGTGAGCATATGTATGTATGTATGTATGTAATTATCTGTTGTTAAGTTGTAACACACATGGTTACATTGTGACGTCGCGACGCAATGCAAGTGTGATGCGCGTGGGCAGCAATCTCAACAGACCGCACACGAAGTTTTATATAGATGTCAAAATGCAGGACGGTCGGTGCACAGAGTGATGAAAAATATTGCCTTTTTATTAAGTACTAGCGGACTTCCCGCTCCCATGGGATTACGGGAAAAAATAAAGCCTATGTTACTCGCTGATGATGTAGCTTTCCAATGGTGAAAGAATTTTTGAAATCGTCACAGTAGATTTTGAGTTTATTCATTACAAACATACACACAAAAATACAAATATTTCTTCTTTATAATAGTAGTGTAGGACATACATACATATGCTCACGTCTGTATTCCCCGAAAGGGTAGGGAGAGGTTTGTGATAACAACACCGGCTTTTCACCGAAGATGATTAAGTGCTAACGTGTGAGATGGTGAGTCTATCGCCGTCTCAGGCTCTTACATACGTGTTTGAATAACTTCTCAGACATATACAGGTTTCTGGCGGTGTTTGCCTTCACCAAAGCTCGTAGTGTCGCTCACATGAGGCGTTTAATCATCCACTAGGCTTATACGGGTCTTTTGAAATATGTTTTATTTAAGTAGATGCTTGTGATTCTGATAAGTAACACTCCATATATGAAACGCAAATAAAACTTAGCCTTGACACCTACGCAGCTATTTTGCAACGATAAAAGATATTTACATACCACAATAATATCATTTCACTTTCAATAGGAACTGTGAACATTTGCAATACCTACCACAGAATTATTGATCTGGTTCCTTACCACGAGCTCTCATTACGGGATATTACCCGCGGTCCCACTGATATACCCACCGTGGGTATTTCTTTTCCACGAAGACCCACCGCTATACATTTTCTTTACAATGTGTCAGATTCTGTGGGCCCACGGGTAATTCCTCTGATAATTTGATTCCCCGTGTGAGTGACAGATCAAATAGCAGAAGTTAGACTTATGGTAGCGGTAACGTTTCTTATTTAGCCGCTGGTTGAATACGTGATTTTCTACGCATTATCACTGATGAATATAGGCTACATCTATTCCCTGTACTGCCACGGGAACGGGAACTATGCGGGAACCGCGGGAAGATGTAGTGATCACATGATGTTTGCGACGATCAACCCATAACATAACCGACTTTTGATGATGATGGTGGCGATGAGGTTTGAGCGAACTTGCGTCGCCGAATCCCAGCGGGGCCTGTACCAATGAGTTTTTCTAAAAACTTATGTGCAGTGATTTCACACCACATGCTTTACGGTGAAGGAAAACATCGTATGTCTGAGAAGTAATTCAAAGACGTATGTTTAGTACGTGAGACGGCAATAGACCAACCATCTGACACGTTGGCACTTAATCATCTTCGGAGAAATGTAGGTGTTGTAGCCTATGCCTACCCCTTCCCTCCTTGCAATCCCCATACAAACGTGAGCGAATGTATGTATGTAATTTTCCAAAAAACTTACTACCGACGCACAATTATTTAGAGTTAGCAACATAATCTTGTTAAGCGTGAAATCGTTTTTACGTAAATCGTTTACTCGATACACACAACAAAACAAATCTGTTTTAAATTCCATTTAATGTTATCATTTCCCAAATAACGTTTTAAATGTTTTAAAAAAGCAGAAAGCTGTAGATTTATCTATGAAAGACACATATTAATAGGGCCTATTAACTATTATCCATCAAGAGTTTCTTATCTTCAAAGTAAGCGTGTAAAATCGCCCCAAAAAGTAGTCTATTTGTCAATGTTTTTTTATAGTAGTTAGGCTTCAGTGGCTGACAATTTTTTTATTCGTGCCCAGAGAAAGTGATTAAAAAGTTTAGTAGAAGCTTTTTGGTACATATCTTGTCTATGGGCATTCTTTTTTTAGCGCTGGCCGTATCGATGGTCGATAATCGAATTAGCTGTGAAGTGGGTGTAAGTATTTTTGTGTTAAGTACTATTTTGTTGGGGTGGGTAGGAGAGGTAGGCATTTGATCTGGGGCCTTACCATGAGCTCTTACCTTATTTCTTTAAACGAGCAATTTCTTGTATATATATATATATATATATATATATATATATATATATATATATATATATATATATATATATATATATATATATATATAATCGGAATCTCGGAAACGGCTCTAACGATTTTCATGAAATTTTGCATGTAGGGGGTTTCAGGGGCAAAAATAGATCTAGCTAAGTTTCATTTATAGAAAACATCGTTTTGACCAAGTTTTCAGTCACTGAAAAACTCATAAATTATCGCGTTAACAAGTATTGACAAAGTTTCATACAAAATGTCATCCCCTATTTTATCCCCTTGGGGGTAGAATTAATCAAAATCCTTTTTTAAGCGGATGCCTACGTCATAACATGTACCTGCATGCCAAATTTCAGCCCGATCCATCCAGTGGTTTGCTTCGCGTTGATAGATCACTATGTCAGTCAGTCAGTCACCTTTGAGTTATATATATTTATAGATAACAAAGTTTTCAATCCGAATGCATCACGGTGTGTGGTCCACTTAATAAAATTTTATTAATTCACACCATTTTTTATTCATCCGTTCTTAATGGATGAGTATTTATTTTACTTCTCGTTTTGGCGCGTAAATCAAAACTCGGCTGTCAAAGTGACAGTGAATTTGGCGCCAAGCGTCAGCCGTTTCACACTTAACCAACTTTAATTCTGGATGCATTTAATACGTGATTAGTGAAGCTAATGTTACCGAGGACATATTTATGTGCCGTCATAAGTTGCTGGCTATTTTTGATTCAATTTCATTGCAATAAAGGTCATTATTTATAGCAATAAACGCTTTTCGTTGAATAATTTTCGTGTCACGACGGGTGTTCATTGATTTTTTTTAATTTGACAGCCACGTGTTCTGTCAACAAATTAGTTTTGTTTAATGTTTCAACGTCTTTGAGGTTAATTGTGAAGTTAGGAGCGAAATGCTGGCTTCCGTCGGAGATAAAATCTGATTATAATTAAATCAGATTTTATCTTTATAATTTTACAGATTAATAATACGCGATTAGATTCTTGATAGCAAAATATAAACAGTTATTTAAATTTGTCTTAAAATTTATTTAACATTTAGTTCCCCGACCTCCTGTAAACAATTAGCTTTCCAAGATCCTAATATTATAAACCTGAAATTTGTATGTATGTATGTTTTTTACTCTTTCACGCAAAAACTACTGAATGGATTTTAATGAAACTTTACAATAATATAGATTATACATCAGAATAACACATAGGCTCAGAAGAAGGCAAAAAGATCTAATATGAGCAGGCGAATTCACGGGCCAGTTATTTGACAATAAATCGCTTTCAAACGCTTAAGAGGTATTTTTATAATACAGTAAGTATCACGAGTTCGTCACCGTTTTCCTAATCTATACTCGCTAGCGTCTCCGCCCTACCGTCATGAGTAAAGAGCGCGCACAGAAAATAGTAGGTTTTTATTCCCCTCAAAATGACAATTGCTAATTCAAAGGTACTCGTTCTTATCTCTTGACGGGCCCTGGGCCCAAAAATAGGTTTTGACACTTACGAACTTTTTTTATATGGAGACGTAAAAGTTCCTACACTCGCCGCTTGGGGCGCTAAAGTTCCCATACAGGGCAGGGAAATACGCAGGCGATATAATGCTAAAACCTTTAATATAGATATATGTTTATTAGTAAGAGTCAATTATCATTGCGTGGCAATGCTGCCAACCATCTTGGCACGATCCAAGTTTTCTACTTGTAATTAGTTTTAAGTACATACAGGTGTCGGGCAAAATAGGGCAGCTGTTAAAATATGTGATAGCTGTTATAATTTTAGGAAGCTAATAAAATTATGATGACAAAAATATCTTCTTCCGTTTTCGAGAAATTTACGTTCAAAGTTGACCATATCAAGACCTTATTTTCGCATAAAAATCAGCGGTAACGTAGAGTTATTCACGTGAAATCTAACTAGGTTTTTAATTATTTCTCCCAGGAATAGTTCCTGAAATAATCACATAAAACCATTTTTCGAGACCTTCTCCTTAATTAAGTTAATGACCCCGTACGTAATGTAGGTAAACGCGGCCGCGCGTTCATTCAATCGCTTAAGGCCGCGAGCTCTTCGGCCCTTAGCAACCATAGCCTATAACTACGTTATCGTTGGAGCTAGATATTTTACGACTTCAACATAGTGATATATTCATAAAACCCTACAACTTCTAGAAGATCTTTATTCAATAATTGACCATTAAAAATGACCATAAAACATTTTGAGGAAGGGAAACAAAAAGTCGTTATCCCACCCAATCCATCATGGCGGGTAAATGCTATTTTGACAGCTGTCAAGTAAATGTCAAAACGGGCCACCGCCTTTGATGATGTCCTATTATTTGACGTAATTATCGAAAAGGCTTTGGTTAAGCTTCTGTATTTAAGGAATGTTGTTTATCTGTCTAATCTGACGGAATTTTTCTATTTTAAAAAGAACATTATAATTTTCATGCATTCCAGACCGTTTAAGGACATTGTTATAGTTTGAATACAAGGCCTTTGGGTTAAACTGGCTGTGACGTGACGTAAGGTTAATTTTAATATGAATAAAAAACTTAGTGTCTGCTTGTAATTTCAAATAAAAAGCTGTTAACTAAATGCATATGAACGTATATACGTAATAAAAAAAACAATTTAAAAACTTTTTTCGTCTGCTATCTGTTTGTTCCGGCTAAACTCCGAAACGACTTGACCAATTTTAGCAATTCTCACAAGGAGCAACATAGTTTATTTTAATTTTTTTTAAAAACATTGTGTCTTCGCCATCCACCCCTGAAATGAAGCCTACGCGAGTGAAACCGCGGCGCACCGCTAGTAAATAAATATAATCGCGCTTTCATACATACATAATGCCCACGCCTGAATACCGTAGTGGGCACAGGGTGCGAATTTCAGGGACGAGTGGGTCACGGCCCTCTATAGTGTTAATACGGTCCTGACTGCGCATTCAAGGTCAGCGCTCATTACTCGTGACGGCACGTGTTCCATAGTGTATGTTAATGGTAAAGATGACAAACAAACAACCAATAACAGTGTGGGTGTGCTTCGAAACCTCTACTAAAAATTAAGTCATCATTCAAAAAGCTCGTTTTATATCCGTTTTGGATGGTTTTATGCAGTCATTTCAAATTCAAATTCAAAATATATTTATTTGATTAGACTTCTTACAAAGTACTTTCAGTTCGTATTCGCAAAAGAGTCGGTAGAGGGCGTCCAAGGAAGATCTACTATGACCAAATTGATAATATTTTTCAGAAAGATCAAATTCGGAGCGCTCATTACTGCAGGAAGCGTATGAACGTGGATGAAGTGAAAGAAGTATGTAAGAATCGTAGCATGTGGCGAACGGTGGTCTCTGCCTACCGCCTGTCCCTCTGGCTAAGCTCCGAACTGATTTTAACGGCACTTTCACTGACAGATAGCTAATGTTACAAGGAGTAAAACGTTACGCGGGTAAAACCGCGGGGCAGAGCTAAGTCGTAAATAAAATAAAAGCAGCTAATTTGGAATCACAAAAAGACACTTCAATTTATTAATCTGTACACGATATATATATATATAAAGATTATTATATTTCTAAACGTATAGCATAAAGCCCTCCTAAGTCGTATAATCTTTATTTTGACAGCAAACTCTTCAATGGAGGTATAAAAAATGTGTGAACAGGACACAGCTATACACACGAGAGGGACGGCCATATCCTAGCTCGTTGGGTGGCAATGTGACTCACTGTCGTAAGGGGATTAGGGACAATCCACACACGGCACACGCAACGTGTGATAGATTTACTTACAGTACCCCTATCACGGGTTTGTCACCGTTTTCGTAATCTATACTCGCTAGCGTCACTCGCAATATTTGTATGAGATATTTTAGTTCTGCACGTCACCGCCGCGAGTCGCTGCACAATTTCTCATACTAATATTCGGCGGAGACGCTAGCGAGTATAGATTACGAAATCAGTGGCAAACCCGTGATAGGGGTACTGACAGAGTGCTTAGTGCGAGTTATCAAGCCGTCACATGTCATCGCGCTGTCGTAAACGCAGAGTATGGGCTCACAATAGTGTCATCTTTAGACCGACAGACGGCGCTGTTTCGATCCTATACAAATCTGCGTTTACGTCGACGCGGTGACTTGTGAAAAACTCGCAGTAGACCCTCAGAGCCCTAAGAATAGGTTTCAACATGTTCGAACGTCGTTGCTTGACCTTGCGTTTTGCGCTTCGTATACTCACTGCTTGGGGCGCTTTTTTAACGTTTCCATGCAAAATGACGAAAATACGCAGGCGATGTACAGGTCCCGTTACGAGTAAAGATCGCACCGGGAAAAATTGTGGGATTGTGATATTACGCATGTTTTTGTTCCCCTCGCGCCATACATATAGACATTATGAATTAAATTCATTAAAATAATATTTTTTTCATATATTTTTAAATTAATAAGTACCGTAGTGGCTGTGGGGTTTGGGGTTCCTCTGCTACGAAGCGACGCAAGTTCGATTCCCAGCGGGGCCTGTACCAATGACATTTTTTAAAAACTTATGTGCAGTAATTTCACACCACGTGCTTTGCGGTGAAGGAAAACATCGTGAGGAAACCTGTATATGTCTGATAAGTAATTCAAAGACGTATGTATAGTGCCTGAAACGGCGATGACGTTTTCGTAATCTATACTCACTAGCGTCTCCGCCGAATATTAGTATGAGAAATTGTGCAGCGACTCCCAGCGGTGACGTGAAGAACTAAAATATCTCATACAAATATTGCGAGTGACGCTAGCAAGAATAGATTACGAAAACGGTGGCAAACTCGTGATAGGGGTACTGATATATGCTCTTCTCTCGTCGCTGCTCGCAATCGATTGCGTAGAACAATTGTATTTCCACCTTATTTATGGGTAGCACAAGTCGCTTGAAGGATTAACGTGTATGTTATTGTATTTTACACTAACTGTGCCCCGCGGTTTCACCCGCGCATATTTAATGGGATGACCCGCGGATACCTAATGATTTTTTTAAATTAATAAAGCCCGTGTTACTCCGTGTAACATTAGCCATCTGCCAATGAAAGTCCCGTTAAAATCGGTCCACCCGTTTTGGAGATTAGCCGGAACAGACAGAAAGAGAAAATATTTGAAAACTTGTTTTTTATGTCAGTACCGTATATACTTCTATACGCATTTAGTGCAAAGCTGTTATTTTGGAATTACAAACAGACACTTCAATTTTATGTATCTGTATAGATATATGGATTTATATATCACAATTAGAAACAATATTGAAAGAATTGTAGCCTATGTTATTCTGAAGTGCAAGTTTCTTAACTTTTTTTTAATTATCTGTACGTACGTAGTAGATATACGGATAACAGCCGTGGTGACCTCGGGGTTTGAGCAAGTTCGAATCCCAGGGGGGCAATCAATGAGTTTTTCTAAAAAACTTGTGTTCAGTGATTTCACACCACGTGCTTTACGGTGAAGGAAAACATCGTGAGGAAACCTGCATATGTCTGAGAAGTAATTCAAAGACGTATGCATAGTGCCTGAGACGGCGATAGACTTACCATCTGTCACGTTGGCACTTAATCAAAATTCGGTGAAAAGTGTGTGTTGTGATAACAACACCTCTGCCTACCCCTTCGGGGAATATACCCTCCTCCTTTTATTGAAGTCGGTCAAATATGACTAATGCACATTCAAGCTCAGCGCTCGAAGCTCGTGACGGCATGGCACCTACGTTATAAAGAACGCTACTTTTTTTATGTACGTAATCCACACGCCTGGCAAATTCAATCAATAATAATATAGTCCATAGATAATCGCTTCGCGCCAAAACTAGTGTCGAAATGAAGATTTTATCCATTCTCTATGGTACATCACGTAATGGAGATCAATTTTATTTTATTAATATTGTTCTATTTTCGCTTATAGAGATGTTTTCGTTATGCTTACTGACTGAAAATTAATCTTCATACAATGAGTAATAATCATCGTCCTTATCCCATACATTGTTGGGGTCGGCACTTGATTCAACCCGATGTGGCTCCATGTTAGTCGTAATCAACTTATTAACTCCTTGTCCGTTATGTGCGCCTGGTACTTCGTGTACCATATCATCATCGTCCCTGGCCTTATCCCATACATTGTTGGGGTCGGCACTTGATTCAACCCGATGTGGCTCCATGTTAGTCGTAATCAACTTATTAACTCCTTGTCCGTTATGTGCGCCTGGTACTTCGTGTACCATATCATCATCGTCCCTGGCCTTATCCCATACATTGTTGGGGTCGGCACTTGATTCAACCCGATGTGGCTCCATGTTAGTCGTAATCAACTTATTAACTCCTTGTCCGTTATGTGCGCCTGGTACTTCGTGTACCATATCATCATCGTCCCTGGCCTTATCCCATACATTGTTGGGGTCGGCACTTGATTCAACCCGATGTGGCTCCATGTTAGTCGTAATCAACTTATTAACTCCTTGTCCGTTATGTGCGCCTGGTACTTCGTGTACCATATCATCATCTCCCTGGGCTTATCCCATACATTGTTGGGGTCGGCACTTGATTCAACCCGATGTGGCTCCATGTTAGTCGTAATCAACTTATTAACTCCTTGTCCGTTATGTGCGCCTGGTACTTCGTGTACCATATCATCATCTCCCTGGGCTTATCCCATACATTGTTGGGGTCGGCACTTGATTCAACCCGATGTGGCTCCATGTTAGTCGCAATCAACTTATTAACTCCTTGTCCGTTATGTGCGCCTGGTACTTCGTGTTCCATATCATCATCTCCCTGGCCTTATCCCATACATTGTTGGGGTCGGCACTTGATTCAACCCGATGTGGCTCCATGTTAGTCGCAATCAACTTATTAACTCCTTGTCCGTTATGTGCGCCTGGTACTTCGTGTACCATATCATCATCTCCCTGGCCTTATCCCATACATTGTTGGGGTCGGTACTTGATTCAACCCGATGTGGCTCCATGTAAGTCGCAATCAACTTATTAACTCCTTGTCCGTTATGTGCGCCTGGTACTTCGTGTACCATATCATCATCTCCCTGGCCTTATCCCATACATTGTTGTGGTCGGCACTTGATTCAACCCGATGTGGCTCCATGTTAGTCGCAATCAACTTATTAACTCCTTGTCCGTTATGTGGCTGATCACCTGATTTTATACGAAGCGACTGCCATCTCAAATTTGTAACCCCTTTAACGACGAAAATCTGCGATCTGGGCTAAACCACTTGTCAGTCTATTTTAGGTCTCCAACTGACCAGTAACGATTGCCAAAGATGATAAATTGGCAACCGGGACCGACGGCTTAACGTGCTCTCCGAGGCACGGAGGGAACTCGGGCGGTCACCCATCCTATTACTGGCTAGAGTTAGGGTTGTTTAACTTCACTGATCGAGTGATATGCGCAATAGCAACTAGGCCACGAGCTGCTCTTCATCTTCATCTCATTACGCTAAATGGGCGTAATTTTTTTTGCGACTAATCTGGTGGAATAAGTAGATCTAAGGACAAAATTTTCATAAAAATCCGGTGAAAAGTTTAATTAAGAACTTTTCACCGGATTTTTTTGTGTGAAGAAGAAACCGACCACAGCTCGGTCAACCAGATATTGAAAGTATAATTTACGATATAGGCATAAAAAAAAACTCTGTCTGAAGATCTGTCTATTAGTTCCGGCTTCTTCAAAACGGCTAAGATATTTCACCATCTGTCACGTTGACACTTAATCATATTCGGTGAAATGTGGGTGTCGTTACAAAACCTCTGCGTACCCCTTCAAGGACACTTATTTTTGTATGTTTTCGATAAAATTATTAGTCAGATATAAATTAAGAATGATATCAATAGAATGCAGCCTGTAGACAGATAGCTACGGTCAATCAAATTACTGCAGCACGAATATAATAGATTGTTGTGAATTGAAACATCATATTTTAACTCCGTGATAAATAGTTATTATGCAATTTGAATGCAAAAAACCTGTTAGGTTTCCGGATTCAGTCATCTTGGAATATTTTTATGTGATCTATCATCTTTCTGTAATATTTTTGTGTGATGGATCAGCTATTAGTCAGACCTGCCTAGGGCTCAGGTTTTTTAAAGATTTATTATCTATATTCGATTAGACTTTTTACAAATTGAGATGAACCTGGCAAGAAACTCAGTAATTACTCTTTTAAAAACAATTACTAGAGCCTGCTACGCAAGCGATGCAAGTTCGAATCCCAGCGGGGCCTGTACCAATGAGTTTTTCTAAAAAAACTTATGTACAGTGATTTCACACCACGTGCTTTTCGGTGAAGGAAAACATCGTGAGGGAACCTGCATATGTCTGAGAAGTAATTCAATGACGTATGTAAAGTGTCTGAGACGGCGATGGACTCACCATCTGTCACGTTGGCACTTAATCATCTTGGGTGAAAAGTGGGTGTTGTGATTACAACACCTCTGCCTACCCCTTGGGGGAATACAGGCGTGAGCATATCTATGTAAAAACAAGAAACATAAGCCCATGGACACAGTTGCAATGCACAAATGTCGATAAAATTAACATAAAGAAAAGTCTAGTACATCTACTTATAACTAAATGCGTAGCTTGAGATGACCAGCCCCCACAAGCAGCACCTGTTCACAAGTATGACGTGAATGCCAGCCATTGACCTCCTCAACCATCATAGAGGGAAGTACAACCCGTCATATTTATACATCTTATATATCTATATATCCATACAGATAAATAAAATTGAAGTGTCCAAAATAACAGCATTTCACTAAACGCATATGAAAATATAACCGGTACGGACTTAAAAAATAAATTTTCTAAATATTTCTCTGTCTGTCTGTCGGTCTGTTCTGGGTAATGTCTGAAACGTCTGCACCGATTTTAACGGGACTTTCACTGACAGATAGCTAATGTTACACGGAGTAACGCAGGCTAATTCTATTTAATAAAACATTTAGGGTTCCGCGGGGATTAAATCAAATCTACGCGGGTGGAACTGCAGGGCACAGCTCGTTTAAAATATACGAGTCGTGACGTAACAGTGACGTCACGACCGAAGGGTTATCATCTCCTTAACCCACTTAACCCTAAAAATACCTTTTCCAAAGAACAAATATTGAGCAACACAAAAAAATCAATACACAACCACATAACTATAAACAGACAGACGCACAGACAACGGAAGACATCTCAATTACTTCACACAAACATAATCTGTAAATAGACTCAACATTGACACGCCAAATTACACTCTAATCCCTTGGGATAAAGATTAAAATAATCAGCTGTTAATATTCCATAGAATTCCAAACTTAATCCTTTCAAACGATTGTTAAGTGAAAATGTAATCTCTCGCCTACTGAATAAGGTAACAAATCAATCGTATGTAATTGCATAAAGAAATAGCTGTAATGCGATATGCAAATTTGATACTTATTACTGTTGTATAGAGTGCAATTTGGTGTGTATAGTGGACGACATGAGTTGTGGTATCGCGGGCAGTCGAGCTTGAAATGTTTTGGTGACATGAGCGAGCGGCGCGCACACGAATGGTGTGGAGAGGAAATGTAAATTAAAAAAAGATATATTATCACTAGCGTTTTCATGAGTGAACCGATTTTTTAATAAAACCAGCCTAAGTTACTCCTTGTAATATTGCCTATCCGCCAGTGAAAGACCCGTTGAAATCGGCCCAGCCGTTTCGGAGATTAGCCGGAACAAACTGACAGAGACAGAGGAGCTCGTGGCACAGTTGCTATTGCGCATATCATTCGATCAGCGAAGTTAAGATACCCTAACCCTAGCCAGTAATTGGATTGGTGACCGCAAGAGTTCCCTCCGTGCCTCGGAGAGCACGTTAAGCCGTAGGTCCCGGTTGACAATTTATCATCTTTGGCAATCGTTACAGGTCAGTCGGAGGCCTAAAATAGTCTGACAACTGGTTTAACCCAGATAACAGATTTTCCTCGTAAGGAGTTGCGAAGGTCAGATGGCAGTCGTTTCGTATAAAAATCAGGTGATCAGCTACATCGGGTTGAATCAAGTGCCGACCCCAACAATGTATGGGATAAGGCCAGGGAGATTATAAACAGACAGACACAAATTTTAAATTGGTTTTTCTATGTCATTTATTCTTTCATATAATGTCATTTCGTCAAAAGCTTGCAATAAATATATGAATATGATTACATATGAATATGTATATCTGTATAGATCATATTTCGAATGGTCCTGGAAACGAGTAATAGAAAGAAAGATTTTTTATACAAAAAAATAGACTTAGCCTGTAAAGTACAGACAAACGTACAAGAGAGAGAAGGTTGGTATAAAAATTATGTTAGTTTACTAGCTGTGCCCCACGGTTTCACCCGCGTCGACGAAATTTCGTTGTAGCCTGTATTTCGGGCAACCTATTTTTTTATCAGTCGCCAAAGTTACTCCTTGTAACATGAGCTGAGAGATTAACTGTTATGTAAAAATTGGAATTACAAAAAGACACTTCAATTTATTTATCTGTATAGATTGCCTTTTGTCGTTTTGGAAGTCGGTTTCATTTTACAGTGTGAACACGACTCCACGGCGTCGGTCCCGCCTGGGTGGTCGGACCACCCAATAGGTGTGGAACCCGGCATCTGTTTGTTCCAAGTTCAAATTAGGTCTTTCTCAAACTCTATACCATACATACATTCATACAGTTTCATACCTAATCTAGAAGTCTAATAGATTTCTGCAACTTCTCCAACAGGGTCTGTACCAATGAGTTTTTCCAAAAAACCTATATACAGTGATTTCACACCACGTGCTTTACGGTGAAGGAAAACATCGTGAGGAAACCTGCATATTTCTGAGAAGTAATTCAAAGACGTATCGTGCCTGAGACGGCGACAGACTCACCATCTGTCACGTTGGCACTTAATTTTCGAAGTTACAAACTAATGTATATACATTATGATCACGCCTGTATTCCCAGAAGAAGTAAATTACAGGAGGAGGGTAGGTACTTACAGTACACCCCATTTCGCCATTAAAGGCCGAATATCTGGTTGACCGAGCTGTGCTCGGTTTATTATTCATAGTAATAAATTCCCGGTGACCGTCAGTCTCTCCCGCGGTACTCTAGTGTCGTTATCGCCCCGTAAGCTGGAAGCCTCACCTTTGAGCTACCATAACTTGACAGATGTCGGCGGAATTCGCTGTCGTATTGTAATGAAAATTTTTGGGTTTTTCAGTGCCTGAAAACATGGTCAAAACGATGTTTTCCATAAATGAAACCTATCTAGATCTATTTTTTGCCCCGAAACCCCCTACATGCAAAATTTCATGAAAATCGTTGGAACCGTTTCCGAGATACCGATTATATATATGCAAGAATTGCTCGTTTGAAGATATACCCCGATAGTACCAGTACCCCGGTTCGAGACTGACGTTCACCAGATTTTTTTTTCTATTATTTTCCTATTTTTTGTGTGAAGAAGAAACCGAGCACAGCTCGGTCTACCAGATATTTTTGATTTAGAACAAAAAACTAGTAAAAAAAAACATCAAGACATAATATGGTAGGCAGAGGTGTAGCAACACCCACTTGTAACGGAAGCTATATATAACTGACAGCTTTAATATCAAATCAATATTTTAATCCGATGATTAATTTTTTATCTTAACGCCAGCCGTTCGTGTATTTATTAATATGACAATTATTATCAAAAAACCAATATGGCCAGTAATTTTGGAATACTCAAGATAAAGCTATTAAAGTCGCGGATATAATTTATATTATGATACTGGCAATCAAATTAGCATAGTGATTCGAAAGGCTGGTTTTGGCGAGACTACTCACAGATCTGTAGAGTGCCAAGCTTTACTATAGTCTGTCCGTATGTATCTATATAGATAAATAAAATTTAAGCATATGTTTGTATTTCCAAAATTACAGCTTTTCACTACATGCATATGAAAGTATATACGATAAAGACTTGAAATGACGTGAATAAAAAACGGGACTTACACTGGCAGATAGCAAATTTTACAAGGAGTAACGTAGCCACGGGTAGCCTATGTTACTCGCAGATGATGTAGCTATCCAATGGTGAAAGAATTTTTGAAATCGACACTGTAGTTTTTGAGTTTATTCATTACTAGCGTAGTTCCCGTTCCCGTGGGAGTACGGGGATAAAATATAGTCTATGTTACTCGCTGATGATGTAGCTATCCATTGCTGAAAGAATTATTCAAATCGGTCAAGTAGTTTCGGAGCCTATTCAATGCAAACAAACAAACAAATCTTTCCTCTTTATAATAGTAGTGAAGATTATTATTTCACTCTCGTCCTACCCACTTTCACTTGATTCACAAACAATCATCAATCAATTTAAACAAGCTGACTAGCGACTGGCGAGTATAGTCTTCACAATCCATTGGGAGCTTTTCAAAAATCTTTAAAAGAGCCGTTATGAACTCGGGGCCAGTCGCCTGCAACGCAAGCGACGCAAGTTCAAATCCTAGCGGGGCCTGCACCAATGAGTTTTTATAAAAAACTTACGTGCACTGTTTTCACACCACGTGCTTCAAAACATCGTGAGGAAACCAGCATATCGCATCCTCAGAACGATAGGGGCTTAACTCAATAATTTGCGAAAATTGTTAAGTTAATAACACAGACCTCACAATGTCTACACGTCATGTTTAAAAACTAAATATTTTCTTTAACACTTATCGACTACCTCAACTATACTTTAACAATATGAAATAAATTGTATTCAGAACTGGTAAAATAATTACTGGCTATAACTGTTATAAATTCAAACTTTGATTACGACGTCCAAAAAAATTGAGCCGTGGTGGCCTCGGGGCTTGAGCAGTCGCTGGCTACGCAAGCGACGCAAGTTCGAATCCCAGCGGGGCCAGACCAATGAGTTTTTCTAAAAAACTTATGTACAGTGATTTCACACCACGTGCTTTACGCTGAAGGAAAACATCGTGAGGAAACCTGCATGTTTCTGAGAAGTAATTCAAAGACCTCACGTTGGCACTTAATCAAATTCGGTGAAAAGTGGGTGTTGTGATATCAACACCTCTGCCTACCCCTTCGGGGAATACAGGCGTGAGCATATGTATGTATGTATGTAAAAAATAGATTTTTGAATTGAGCCTCTTTCGTTCTGAGGGTGCGATATGTCTGAGAAGTAATTCAAAGACGTATGTATAGTGGCTGAGACGGCGATGGACTCACCTCTGTCACGTTGGTACTTAATCATATTCGGTGAAATGTGGGTGTTGTTGTTACATCTCTGCTTACCCCTTCGGGGATCCTTCTGGGATGGCGTTAGCATATTTATTATTTATAATAGTGAGACTAAGATCTCTTATTGTACATCCTTATCGTCTGTGTATCTCATTAAGAACACAATATTGATTAATTAATCACTATATATCTTAATTAATATAACTCTAGCGTCCTTCGCATTAAGTCCGATGACAGTTCATATGAACAGTTACATTAAGAATAATTAATATTATTAATGACTACATTATGCATTAAATTTTATAAAGCTTGAACATTTTATGTACTGTTAATATATTTTACTAGCTAAGTTTCGCGGTTTCACCCGCAGTTGTCTTCTAGAAGTTGTAGTGTTTTATGAATATATCACTATGTTGAAGTCGTAAAATATCTAGCTCCAACGATAACGTAGTTATAGGCTATGGTTGCTAAGGGCCGAAGAGCTCGCGGCCTTAAGCGATTGAATGAACGCGCGGCCGCGTTTACCTAGATTACGGACGGGGTCATTGAACTTTTTAATTTAAGGGGAAGGTTAATGGTTTCGTAAAATGGTTTTATGGGATTATTTCAGGAACTATTAGTAAATAACTCTAACTCGCTTTTATGCGAAAATAAGGTCTTGATATGGTCAACTTCGAATACGGAAGAAGATATTTTTGTCATAATAATTTTATTTGCTTCCTAACATTATACCCTATCACATATTTCAACAGCTGTCCTATTTTCCCCGACAACCTGTATTTGAACATTTCCAAACTATACTTGGGGTGCTGGTGAAAATACTAAGTATGACCATATGGTATGTAGTACTACCAACATTAAAAATATCAATTAAGTTCCGGAACTTTAATGCTTCCGTAACGAATCCAAGCCTTTTGATCTCACCGCACTCTCCCATAAACTATAAAACTAACCTAAATAAACATTATACGGTAATAGCCACTTATTGCATTGTCTAATTAATTAATTTAAACCCCAACAAGGGAATATCAACTCTATTTCTTTAGTAATTCAATACAAATCACAACACAACAGCTGCATTTAAGATTTTCGATCCCTATTCTGTTCCAATAAAAAATAACTTCTAAAACAAGAGCAGAAGTATTCAAAATTACATGTACAAAGCTTATAATCGATTTCCAAAATGAATCTATACTCATATTTTAAAGCAGCAGAGTTTGTGTGTTTGAACGAGCTAATCTCAGGAAGTTTAGTTAAAGGATAGTTTATTTATCGAGGAAAGTTATAGGATATATTTTATTTCCAAAAAAAATTGGGATTCATAAGAAAATTGCGATTTTGTAACCCAAGGCGTAAAATCGAAAACCTATTTATGCGTGCGCTGCAAAAACTATTGACAATAGAACAAAATGATGTACTACGGGTTTGTAGGTCTTATTGAGATCTACAAAAAAGTCCCCGAGAGCACATATCTAACTATCATAGTTTAGTCACAATAACCGCTTTTATGTTCATAAAAATATTAAATCGTCTGAAGAAAGAAACTACGTTGAATGTGCATCGTAATATTAATATTATATAAAACTAAATATACGCGGATGAACCCGTGGGACACAGCTAGTATTGAAATAAGAACGAGCATTTTTCATCTATGTGTGGTTTGGAATTTATTAGACAATCGATAAAGTGAATTGGAACTCTTTTGTGATGGTGATAAGGCTGTAATTTAAATGGTCTGATCAATTAGGTTAGTTATCTGTAAACAGTAGTAATGGGTTGGTTATAGAGGCGAATGTCTTCATTACTGCGACGTTGGTGGTGCTGACATATAAACATACCCAATCGGGGCTTATGAAACCTAGACTAGTTTAAACCGACTTAAAAAAAGACATACATACATATGCTCCCGCCTGTATTCTCCGAAGGGGTAGGCAGAGGTGTTGTTATCACAACACCCACTTTTCACCGAATTTTGATTAAGTGCCAACGTGACAGATGGTGAGTCCATCGCCGTCTCAAGCACTATACATACGTCTTTCAAATTACTTCTCAGAAATATGCAGGTTTCCTCACGATGTTTTCCTTCACCGTAAAGCACGTGGTGTGAAATCACTGTACATAAGTCTTTTAGAAAACCTCATTGGTACAGGCCCGAGATTCGAACTTGCGTCGCTTGCGTAGCAGGCGACTGCTCTAACCCCTAGGCCACCACGCCTCAAAAAAAAAGAGGAGGTTGGAAAATACAGTCAATGATTTACAGCAAGTATCTAGTGCTTGGGCTTGATTAATTCGTATTGATGAGAACTTTACACCTAGGTGGGTTGTGACTGGTGGACTGTGAGTGCACTTTGCAAAATGTCACTTTTTTTGTAATTAAGAACCTGTGTTTCATCGAGCATGAGTGAACTGGAAAGTTTTTAAAATACACTAAGGAGTGTAATAACTTTCAAAATTCAAAATAGTAGTTTTGTGTAGCTTGAGATGACCAGCCCCCACTAGCAGCACCTGTTCACAAGTATGACGAGAATGCCAGCCAAAACTGTCTAATTCTAAATTCATCGTTTTTCTAGCATCATGAAATATCATTATTTTTCCATGCCGATTTTGATTACAATTTACGTAATTAAGTATCGTTATATTTTTTCTTTTGTACAAAAAAAAAAAAAAAGGATTCTTTTTTTTTTTGAGCAAAATAAATTTGCTTTTTAAAAACCAAATTAAAACACAATTTCCCCGAAACCGTCAACCTTTTATATAAAAAAAAAATTTCGCAACCATTTCCAACTAACTATCCCTGAACACGATTTAATTGGCAGTTTATTGAAGAGATAATTAAGCTTAAGTACCAATTATAATAAGTTTATAACCAGTCCGTTGATAAGTCTCCTCATTACAACATAATGTCTTAATAAGAGAGTTGGGTGGTCTCTGACGTCAGCCGCGGACGGTTAACAACTTTGATCCTTTGTATTTATCAAGTTTTTTTGGAGAAATCGTATTTTTTAAGCTACATAATTTTGACTCTTTGAGACATAAGTGTACAAATTTTATTTAAGCATTTGAATCAATTATTTCTCTTCTTGCAATTAAGAAATTTAGAGAACCGTGGTGGTTTGAGCAGTCTGCTACGCAAGCGACGCAAGTTCGAATCCCAGAGCCTGTACTAATGAGTTTTTCTAAAAAAAACTTACGGTATATATTTCTGAGAAGTAATTCAAAGACGTATGTATAGTGCCTGCGACGGCGATGGACTCACCCTCTGTCACGATGGCACTTAACCATATTCAGTGAAATGTGGGTGTTATTGTAACAACACCCCTGCTTACCCCTTCGGGGACCCTTCTGCATTTTCATGTAGTTAAAAAAACATCTTTCTTATTTTATGCCTTGTTATAATCTTACTTACAAATTCCACAATAAATAAAAGATTATAAAAATATCTCTAATGGGTATAATTCATCATTCTGTACGAGAATCGAAACCGTATCTCTGTGGTAGTAATCCAAATGCTCAACAAACAAACATATTGATAAATAATATATAACTGTGTCTAATTGTTCTGTTTCTTTTGTTTTAGGACGAAGTAAGTACGAGAGCAGCTCACGGCAGCAACGTGAGATAAATCCATTTATATTTTTAAATTAAAACACAATGTCAAAGTGACATAGAACGTCAAATTTTTTTTTAATAAACCTTTTTTTTAGATGACAGGGAATTAGTTCAAATAAAATCACATAATTTAGTATAAACGCAATTAATAAGATTATAATGTAACCTATTTAAAATCGACAGTAAATTTAGGTATTTTAACTTTATTCGTATTCAAAAGACATTTTTAAACAAAATTTTATGGGGGCAGTAAAATCGAAACACTATAAAATTTTATCTTCGCTATGAATATCTTAAAAAGTATCGTTTACTCCAAATTGAATCAACAATGCTAGCGGATGATTTTTTCATAAAAAAATATATGATTTCTCATCTTATAACGAGCCTAAGCGTTTTTTAACATCGAATTAGTGACTTAATAGAGTCTATTCAGATTTTTTTGAACAAAAAACTGTCACCATAACACCTTTTTTGTCTGGGAAAAGGAGAGTCACTGACCTCGTAGACTATTCATCATAGCATAGTTTAGTTTTGGACAAAAAACGGAGGATGATTCGGTCAAATTGGACCCATTCGTTTAATGTAACGTAATCGAATGATTGTTACTCTAACGATTCTATTTTTAAACGGAGTAAGTACATTAATTGGTCAGTGCAATTGACCAATTGCAAAATATAATTGGATTGCTCGTACTATTTATTTTTTGGAATTTAAATAGAAAAATGAAATGTTGGCTTTGTAACCTTGTGTTTTTTAATTCTCGGAAAATAATCAGAATTAATTGGGAATCTGTTGCATAAAATGCCAATTTTATGATTATAGGAGGAAACAGGAGATGTCTGAGACGTATGTATAGTGCCTGAGACGTTAATCACCATCTGTCTCGTTGGCACTTAATCATCTTGTGTGAAAAGTGTGTGTTGTTATTACAACACCTCTGCCTACCCCTTCGGGGAATACAGTATGTATGAACTGACTTAAATTAGTTTTGACAAACAAAATCCTACAAAACATATTATTGGCAGGAATTAATTGAAATGAAAATAAAATATGAATGACTGCTATTTATCTATACATATAATGAAACGAGGTCGTGTCTGTTCTTTACATTCAATATATTATCATAATTTCAAATAAAGTAAATGGTTACCATTAAACCTGAATATCGAAACACATATTTTTGGAATCTATATCACTCTGTCTATGCGTCAAGCAAAACAAAACTACTGTACGGAATTTGAAGAATTATTATATGGTGTTAGCTGAGTAGCCAGATAAAAAAATACATACATACTCACGCCTGTATTCCCCGAAGGAGTAGGCAAAGTGTCAATGATGGTAAGTCTATCACCATCTCAGACACTATACATACGTCTTTGAATTACTTCTCAGACATATGCAGGTTTCCTCACGATGTTACCCTTCACCGTAAAGCACATGGTGTGGTATCACTGCATTTAAGTTTTTAGAGTAATTAGCATCATCAGCGAGTAAGCTATATTTTACCCCAATACTCCTACGGGAATGGGAACTACGCGGGTGAAACGAACAAACCAATGCCAAACCTTTGATTATGTACTTGAGATTAAATAAAATGACTGAATACCAAAGATATGTAAGTTTTTTATTATGCAGCGAGTCTTAATATATATGTATACCGTGGAGAATCTCCCGTACTCCCTCGGGAACGGGAACTACGCGGGTGAAACCACGTGACTTTCGCTATAATCTAATATATTTTAAAGTTGCAACATGACAAAACAAATTTTACACATTATTTTATGGGAATGTTCATCACTTCTGATCAAAAAGGCCACTTTGGGAGAATCATAATGTGATACGAATACGATTCATCATCGAAATGACAAAATGGTCACTTAGGTGCAATTCATATTATGATTCACGAATGTATACTAATTCGCAATTCCTGTTTCACACTTTCCTATGAAGATTCCTAAAATGGTCCACAAAATATGAATTGCTTTTGTGACAAATAGCATCATAAAAAGTTAGTTAGGGACTAACATCTACAATTATTGTAAACATTCGTGAATCATAATATGAATTACACCTAAGTGACCATTTTGTCATTTGTATGATGAATCATATTCGGATCACATTATGATTCTCCCAAAGTGGCCTTTTTAGACATACTTCATCTTCTAAATATATATCCATCTCTTATCATCTTAATTTCAAATTTAAGTACTGTGATGTCACTTCACAAGCTTTACGATGAAGGACAACATTTAAAGGTTTTTAATTGTTCAGTACCCCTATCACGAGTTTGTCACCGTTTTCGTAATCTATACTCGCTAGCGTCACTCGCAATATTTGTATGAGATATTTTAGTTCTGCACGTCACCGCTGGGAGTCGCTGCACAATTTCTCATACTAAAAACTAAAGCATTGAACATGTGCTCTCAGCTTAATTTAATTTAATTAATATCTTAAACTTATACTCATTTGTATGTAATTAATTTTAATCGTATTTACTCATTTTATTCATATCATACTGTTTTTTTTTCTATGGCATTGTCGTTTGTATCTATAATTGAGGTGTCATTTGTAATGTACATACATACATACATATGCTCACGCCTGTATCCCATGGGGGTAGGCAGAGACCACTGTTTGCCACATGCTACGATCCTTACATACTTCTTTCGCTTCATCCACATTCATGCATCTCTTCATACACTTTCTTCGGTTACGAGTGCTCCGAATTTGACTATTTTGTCTATTGCCCTCGAAGAATTTGTTAATGTTCACCTTGTTGATGCAACTAAATAAATAAATAATGTTCGGCGGAGACGCTAGCGAGTATAGATTAGGAAAACGGTGGCAAACCCGTGATAGGGGTACTGACGTCGTAGCTTGACCGCCATCTTCTGCATTCTCACTATTGTGAATAATTTGACAAGTTTTTTGTAATTATCATTATTTACTATGTAATGAGATGTATTATTGAGAGAAGAACTAGTTTTTTTAAGATTTTGGATTTATATTTTGCAAATATATTTTGTGAAGTAAAGAATTATGAAGAAGTAAAAAGCCGTGGTGGCCTCGGGGTTTGAGCAGTCGCCTGCTACGCAAGCGACGCAAGTTCGAATCCCAGCGGGGCCTGTACCAATGAGTTTTTCTAAAAAACTTATGTACAGTGATTTCACACCACGTGCTTTACGGTGAAGGAAAACATCGTGAGGAAACCTGCATATTTCTGAGAAGTAATTCAAAGGCGTATGTATAGTGAGACGGCGATAGACTCACCATCTGTCACGTTGGCACTTAATCAAATTCGGTGAAAAGTAATACAGGCGTGAGCATATGTATATATTTTGTGTTTATTTTTTATTCACTAACGTTATTAGAAAACTGTTATTGTTTTATTGTGTACTGCATGACTGTATTGTAGAACTAATAACATTTTTGTATTTTTTTATAATTTTGAGTTGTGACACTTTTGCTTTTGGTCCCCATTTTGCAATTTACGCAAAATTAAATTCCACAGGAGCAGATCGACGACCCGCCAGGCGATCGGTGAAATATCTTGACCAATTTTAAAATTCGAATGCATTGTGTCTGACGTGGACGCAGTTATGAATTGGTTAAGATATTGCATCGTCCGCTTGGTACGGGAATCACAACGAGCGGGGAATATTATGCAATTTTATTTTGCAATTATATTGTAATTTTATTTTGCACTTTTTGCAATTTTATTTTGCATTTTTTGTGTTTTTTTTGTGTGTGTTATGTTATTCATAGATGTGTTATGACTGTGTTTATATTTGGTCTTGTTGCAACTTTATTATATTATATTTATCCTCTATAATCTTCATTGATATTTATTTTATTTGAAATTAAATTGTAAAGAACTGGAATCCTACTTTTTAAGTATTGAGACACAGTGTGGAGATAAATATTAACTGAATACTAATAATATGTCTATCAAATCTTTCGCCATTTTCACACAACCTTTAAGCATCTATCTACTGATTTATTTTTTCTATTATTTATACAATTGAAGTGTCTGTTTGTAAGTAAAAATTGGCAGCCGTTCACTTAACGCATATATATGTAAAAATCAATTTTTAAAATTCTTCTAAGGAGATCTACTTTTATAAAAAAAATTTGGTTGCCGCGAAAATAGTCTGCGCGAGTGAAACCGCGGGCACAGCTAGAATGATATCTACAATCTGGTGGTTAGGTAATGCATTCTGGTGACTATGGACATGACAAAGGCTTTTAATAAATTTAATTGTCTATATTTTAAACTACCAAGCTGGCAAACAAGCAGTCCGTCTGATGGTAAGCTCCTGCAGCCTATGAACGTGACCAACACCAGTGTCACTCGCGTATTGTCTAACTTATAAAGAATGGAATCATTGTGCCAACAGTCCCACTGTAGCTAGCACAGCGCCTCCTTTCCCTCATGGAGCATCGACTTAACTCACCTTGTGAACACAACTACTCAAAGGTACCTTCAGTACAGTCCCCAGCCAGACAGCTCCAAAATCGAACGAAAAATCCTGTTATTTCCTACCTCTCCTGTTGGTGTCATGAGGATGATACTCCACACAATGTTTGTTCCTAGGTCCTCGCACGAGAAGACCCAAGAAACCTCCCGGAGACGGCACCCCCACTGACGAGAAGAGACCTAGAACCGCCTTCTCCGGACCACAACTTGCGAGGCTAAAGGTATGAGATACATCAAAACCTGAGGTTATGAACGTGACCAATACCAAGAAATGCTCACCCCTGTATTCCCCGAAGGGGTAGACAAAGGTGTTCTAATAGCAGGCCCACATTTCGCCAGATATGTTTAAGTTCCATGTATTAGGTGGCCAGCCTTTTGCCATTAACCGACACTGACTCGGGCTGATACTGGAAAGTTAGAGGAAGAAAAATCGATAAAACTTTGCTAAACCCGTATTCTGTAGTGACGTAACTAAACCAAGATACCAAGCGAATCGTTCAAAATAATTGAATCACTGTTCCAACGAAGTGAGTAACTAAACGAGCCCCCACTTTTTCCCCTATGTAGCACTGAAATCCATTTATGTTGGCTGCAATATTTTCTGCTGCGAATTTTGATCTGATTGTCCGATATGCCCAATCTTTCTTAAATGGAACTTCCACTTTTCACCCAATGGGTTCATAAGACAGCTATGCATTTCTTCTCAGACATACATAAGGCTTCTAAGGCATACATAGTTCTGAAAATGATTTCCTCCACCCTAAAGCTCATGACAATGAAACCTTAATTCTTTGACAATAGATAAAATTGACAAAACTTATGGACTTTTCCTTGTGGTGAGCAGACTCTCCAATAGAACAGTAACAATTTTAGGGGCATAACATCTGGTTTACTCATCTTCATCATCTCCCTGGCCTTATCCCAAGCATTGTTGGGGTCGGCACTTGATTCAACCCGATGTGGCTAATCATCAGATTTTTATACGAAGCGACTGCCATCTGAACTTCGCAACCCCTGTTACGAGGAAAACTTGTGATCTGGGTTAAACCAGTTGTCAGACTTTCTTAGGCTTCCGACTGACCTGTAACGATTGCCATGGGCAACCGGGACCGACGACTTAGCTCTCCGAGGCACGGAGGGCCCGGCGGGCTTTCAACATTTGACTAAGTATCTAGGTAAATGTATGTGACCTTAAGATATTCTTATTATTTCTACAGCACGAGTTCGCTGAGAACCGATACCTGACAGAAAGGCGGCGCCAGGCGCTGGCTGCGGAGCTGGGGCTGGCCGAAGCTCAGATCAAGATCTGGTTCCAGAACAAGAGAGCGAAGATCAAGAAAGCGTCAGGCCAGCGCAATCCTCTGGCACTCCAACTAATGGCACAGGGTCTGTACAATCACAGCACAGTCCCGCTCTCGAGAGAAGAGGAGGAGTTGGAGATGAAAGCAAGAGAAAGAGAGCGAGAGAACAGATGCTAGACGTATTTATAGATGTAAAAAGGGACTGTGAAAGTCCGAGCGACAAATCAAACGTAACATTAGCACTTAGGCTTGGCGCAATCGAGGTTTCTTCTGACAGGCATAAACTTGGAAATGGTAGTAAATTTACAGCTAAGCTTTTAAAATGACACACAAATCAGTGTTCCAAGTGTTAAGTTGAATTCTTTTTTGTTTTGACTGATTTAAATTTGCCGGCTACGGGCGCAAAAGTGTGTTTATTAAACTAAAAATGATTGATTCAGTTTGAACCTTAGTAACACACAACATCATAATCCTCCTGTCCTTATCCCATGTTATTTGTGGTCATCGTAATGTGTTCTTCTTCTCCATTCCTCTCTATAAGCCGTCATATCTGTATTCACTCCCTTAGCCATATCATCTTGCACACAATCCATCCATCGTTTCTTAGGTCTTCCTTTCCTCTTGTAACCACATTCTTAAACAATACTCTTTTGGCAATATTATCTTCATCCCTCCGCATATTCTACCATGACCAATGTTTATTCTGGTAAAGGATTTATGAACGTCGGAGTTTGTTAGAAAAGCTGTTTACCTAGGTATTGGAGACACGATAGGTACGAGTTACTACAGCTAATTATGATAGAAAATTCGCGGGCAAAAGACGTGTCGTTTGGAGGAAAATATCTTGGCTGCGTAACATCCGGGAGTGGACGGGGATGGCGAGAGCAGCCGACCTCTTTCGCCTCGCCAGAAATAACCCAAATTGACTGCCTTCGTTAATCAGAGAGGCACCTTAAGAAGAAGATGGTCACTGGCTATCATTGGGTGTCGATTGCCCTTTTGCGCCAAGTTTTATTGCTGTGTTGAATTTCGTGACACAGACAGATATGGTATACGTCATACACATATATACATTTCAATAATCACGCTGGGGATTGCGTAGCAATAGACAAACTCTTCTCAGGTTACTTCAAGCTTAGATAGGTGGAGAATTCAATGACCCGCGCGGCCGAAATTCACGTAATTAAAAGATTTTTTCGAATCAGATCGCAAGGTCTGTGCCGCAAGAAGGCTTTCTCTACCTGCGTATTTCCCTCATGTTGTATGTGAACGTTAAAAAGCGCCCCAAGCGGTGAATGTAGGAAGGTTTACGTCTCCATACAAAAAGCGCAAAACGCGAAGTCAAGTGTAATTTTCAGAGATATTTTGATTGTATTTTTTACGTGAATCGAGGCACTTTCTTGATTTAAAAAAGGGTCAGAATATTCTTAAGAGTCTGTCTGTCATAAAATCAAAATGTTAATATTAAAATACTAACAAATTGTATAAAAACTCCCACTCGATTGTTTTTGACTAAAAAACTTGTAAATATCCTAGTTAATAGCGTTTAATTAATCTGAATTAAATTAAGTAATTAATTTAAGTTATTTATTGTGCAATTTCGCAGTATTAAATTGGTTGGTTGGCAACATATTGAAGGAATTGTAAATATTACCATAATTTTCTTTAAAGTTGGTAGAATTGTTTTTATTTGCTGTGAGATTTAATTTCATTCTCGCGGAACCCTAAATGATATTTTAAAAGTAAGCATAAGTTACTCCTTGTAACATAAACTATCTGCCAGAGAAAGTCCCGTTAAAATTAATCCAGCCGTTACGGAGATTATCCGGAACAGATAGAGTAAACATTTGAAAAATTGTTTTTGAAATCAGTACCGTGCAAACTTTCATATGCATTTAGCTGTTATTTTGCAATTACAAACAGACACTTTAATTTTATTTATCTGTATAGATATAGATGTATAGATAAGTAACGTTACAATTGAAATTGTTAGAGAAACAAATATTTGCCATAATTTCAGACAAAAGGATATTAGAATGTGTTTTATAATTTCAATATGTTGTTAATCAATGCTGTAAAGTAGCGATTTATAGAAAACTAAAATAAAATGAATTTAAATACTTTTTAGTCGTTTTTATTTACCACATAAAAACCAGAAGGATAATTTATTGACAGAATACTTAGCAACAACAAAGCCACTAGCCTCCTCATCTCCAGAGAGGAATCGTTGAGCTACCAGACTACCAGTAGCCTTAGATAAAGTAGCACTCTCTCGCATTAGCTCACGATAAAAAATGTATGGAATGACATAAATATGTCACGTGACTGATTTATGTTATTCCCATACATTTGTATCGTTTCCTTTAGCGCACTAAGAGATAGACAAAGTAGGTAACCTACCTTGTCTATCTCTTATTGCCACAATAGTTTGTCCCTATAACAGTGACATACACGTCATATAAATCTGTCTCATAATCAATTGTCAATCTATGATGGAAATAAGAGGCCATGGTAGGACCAGTACACCTATCACGAGTTTCCCACCGTTTCCGTAATCTATACTCGCTATCGTCACTCGCAATATTTGTATGAGATATTTTAGTTCTTCACGTCACCGCTGGGAGTCGCTGCACAATTTCTCATACTAATATTCGGCGGAGACGCTAGCGAGTATAGATTACGGTAACGGTGACAAACCCGTGATAGGGGTACTGATCTCTCTCCTTTATACTGACTGTCACTAGTTATGACCGCTGAACTTGACTACGCATTAATATTTTTTTGGTATGTACTGGAGGAGGAGCTCGTGGTACAGTTGGTATTGCGCATATCATACGAGCCCTAGCCAGTAATTGGATGGGCCCGAGTTTCCTCCGTGCCTCGGAGAGCACGTTAAGCCGTCGGTCCCGGTTGCCAGTTTATCATCTTTGGCAATCGTTACAGGTCGGTCGGAGGCCTAAAATAGTCTGACAGATGGTTTAACCCAGATCACAGATTTTCCTCGTTACAGGGGTTGTGAAGGTCAGATGGCAGTCGCTTCGTATCAAAATCAGGTGATCAGCCACATCGGGTTGAATCAATTGCAACAATGTATGGGATAAGGCCAGGGAGATGATGACTGGAGGAGAGGAAAAACAATTGGGGACCTTATACGGCATGCCGGCTTTATAAAAACCATTTTGGAAGGTAAAATAGTAGGAAGGCGTGGCAGGGACCGATCAAGGATAAGCTACATCAAACAAGTAAAGGATAAAATAACCGGCATGTCGTATAAAGAGATCAAAGAAGCAGCACTGGACAGGAACAAGTGGAGGGAGCTTCATCAGCTGCACCGACAAGAGTCTAACTCTTATATGAAAAAGAATGAAAGCGCTCAAAAGTCATGACGAACAGATTATATACGTATTATAGGTACATTGTGTATTTAATCTCTCAAAATACTATAACAGTTTACGATTAAATTGTCATGAAATATAAGGTAGACTAATATTTATCTGCCATATTTTTACCGACTACCCTCAAATATGTGAACATTTTTAATAGCATTCAGTTGCTTTCGAAACACGGTTCGGTTAACACGCCTGAGACGTTTCTCATCGATTTAAAATTGCCAAGTTTCAATGCGTTATCATTGAAAAGTGTTGCGTAGTAAATATTTGAACGTTGTATATTTGTATCGAGTGTTCTTTCGTCGTAATAGGAAAATTCTCCTCATTTGTCAGTTTTTCAAATACCTACGTTAAATTTGATACGTGGTTTCACCCGGGTAGATTTAGTTTTATATAATATATCTGTTTAAAATTGACAAAGTTTCATACAAGCTTTCATCCCCTACTTAATCCCCTCGGGGGTAGAATTAATTTAAATCCTTTCTTAGCGGATGCCTACGTCATAACATCTACCTGTATGCCAAATTTCAGCCCAAACCGTCCAGTGGTTTGGGCTGTGCGTTGATAGATGTCAGTCAGTCAGTCAGTCAGTCACCTTTGAGTTATATATATTTAGATATCTACGGAAATAAAATAATTTGTGATTATAACTAAAAAATAGAATCTAAAATATATTCTCCTTGTAATATTAGCTATCTGCTAGTGAAGGTCCCGTTAAAATCGGTCCAGTCGTATCAGAGATTACCCAGAACAAACAGACAGACGGACAAAGAAATATTTTAAAAAAAATTTCTTTATATCAGTACCGTATATACTTTCGTATGCATTTAGTGAAAAGCTGTTATTTTGGAATTACAAACAGACACTTCAATTTTATTTATATGTATAGATAAATAGACATAATTATTAATAACTTTTTATGATTTCATATTGTTTGTCAGAACACTCGGTACGATATGTAGTAGATAAAAAATATGTGACTATATTGTGGAAATAATGTTTCTGGATCCTGAATTGGACGTGATGCTGAACTAGTCTGCTGCCAACGAGAGATGGAGTCACTAAGGTAGGCGGTTGCATAGTTATTTTATCATATAAAAAAGTTAAAGGTAAATATTGTAAATAATATAACAACAGTCAACAATAATCTTATCTATCAGCATTGCTATTCAACGTGGCAATGCTGCCAAAGTCAAAGTCAAAGTCAAAGTCAAAAGTATCTTTATTCGATTAGACTTTTACAAAGCACTTTCAAATCGTCAGAATGACACAATTATACAGTATTATACATGATACCACCAGGTTCGGAAGGTTGCTTTTACTGAGAAGAACCTGGCAAGAAACTTAGTAATTACTGTATTCAAAAATATTATACAATTTAAAGAATACAAAATAAATAATTTAAAAAATAAATAATTTAAGAATCGTAAGCTCATGGACAATGTTCCAATGCACAAATGTCGATAAAAATTAACATAACAAAAAGATATAGTACATCTACTTATAACTAAATGCGTAGCTTGAGATGACCAGCCCCCACAAGCAGCACCTGTTCACAAGTATGACGTGAATGCCAGCCATTGACCTCCTCAACCATCATAGAGGAAAGTGGACAACCCGTCATCCCAGCCTTCTTGGCACGATCCCGAGAGACAACGATTTGGGACAAGTTTTCTACTTGTAATTAGTTTTTAGCTACTTAATAGTTAAAATTAAAAAAAAACATCTTATCTTATACCTTTAAATGAGCTATTCTTGTATAAATAGAATCTGAACCTCGGAAACGGCTTCAACGATTTGCATTAAATTTTTCATGTAGGGGGTTTCAGGGGCAAAAAATAGATCTAGCTACGTTTCATTTATGGAAAACATCGTTTTGACCATTTTATCAGGCACAAGAAAACTCATAAAATAGCATTACAATAGCTCAAAGGTGAGGCTTCCAGCTTACGGGGCGATAACGAAACTAGAGTACCACGGTTCGGACGTTGGCCGGGTTTTTATATTTTTATTTTTATTTGTGTGAAGAAGAAACCGATATTAATATTGTAATACAATAAACGTTCTACAAGTCGACATCAGTCTCCTCATTTCACATATTTGAGAAGTAATCCTGTATAATTATGTCATTCTTTAGTACTTTGTACAAAGTCTCAAGTTTGTAAAGAGTTGAGTGATTCAAAAGCTTTAGCGCCTGAGACGGCGATGGACGAATATAGAAATATGTTTCGATTCTTAGTATCTTTATCTATGGTGAAATGTGGGTGTAATGACACCTACACCTAAGAAGGGTGGATCTTCATTAAAGAACGCAATAACTTCACCCTTAACACTTCAAAATTAACAAACACTTTTAACATTGACTCACCCTCCGTCCAAATAAAAAAGTTCAAAATTAAACTTCTTGAGCGGGAATCGAACCCGCATTCCTGATTCGCGATGCCGCCGCAACTATTTCAATAAAATCGCCCCACGCGCCGCCTGTCTGTACGTCACTAAATTAAAAGGGTTGTTTTATACTTGCATTCGCTTCGATTGTAAAAAAAGGCGTGTGGACTAGTTACGCTTTGGGCTGTGCGTTCATAGATCACTATGTCAGTCAGTCAGTCAGTCACCTTTGAGTTATATATATTTAGATATCTACGTATATAACATAATTTGTGATTTTTTAAGTTCAATGTTTTATTTTAATTTTATAAAAACTAAATACAAGTAGAAAACTTGGCCCAAATCGGTGTCTCTCGGGATCGTGCCAAGAAGGCTGGCAGCATTGCCACGTTGAAAAGCAATGCTGATTCTCTGAGCGAGAAAAGCCCCAGCCCGCTTGTCACGAGAAGCTTCTACCAGACGACGTGCAACCTCTTTGAAATGTTGATGAGCATCTGGACCCCAAGGCCCCAGAGTTTCAACCGCAAACGCAGAAAATATGTATCCTTGACCTTAGCAAGCATATTTCCGGCGCTTGAGGCACTCCTGCTGAACAGCAGCAGCACCGGCCGCCACAGCAGTGCCGGGGAGATGGGACGGAGCCAACGTATCGACACACGTGGCATTTGTGAATCAAAAATAGTGTGATAAGAGACAGTTGCAAGTTGAAGAATGATGTGGTGACCAGAATTGAAAGAAATATGTTGAGATGGTTTGGATATATCGAAAGGATGAGTGAAAGGCGATTAACGAAAGAAATTTATAGAGCGAATGTGACCGGAAGTGTCGGTAGAGGGCGTCCAAGGAACAACTACTATGACCAAATTAATAGTATTTTTCAGAAAGGTCACTCGTAACGTAAATTCGGAGCACTCGTAACCGAAGAAAGTGTATGAAGAGATGCATTAATGTGGATGAAGCGAAATAAGTCTGTAAGGATCGTTGCATGTGGCGAACGGTGGTCTCTGCCTACCCCCATGGAATACAGGCGTGAGATATGTATGTATGTGCTTAACTGTGCTAGTACAGCGATTCTTATTTTATAAATCTGTCTTAAGAAAAAATAAACACATTATTACTTTTTTTTATCTAGAGGGTGTTACAATAGAGTCGACTCGATACATCGCGTTAATTCGATACAACACCCGTGGAAATTATACAGTTAATTTGAACTGTCGTCCCGCGCGTGTTTCGAATGCCTTCGCTTAAGTGTCGGGTTATATGAGGGGATTTTTTGGTAGGTAATTTTACGAACTTTACAATATCATCTATACATACATACGGTGAAATAAAATTGAAGTATCTGTGTATAATTCCAGATTAACAGATTTTCATAAAAAAAGTGTTATGTGTATTGTTTATACACTCCTTACGTAAAAATACAATTCTTAAAGTTTTTTCTTTGTCTGTCTGTTGAACCGATTTTAGCGCGACTTTCACTTGCAGATAGCTGATGTTACAAAGAGAAACTTAGGCTACTTTTAATTCAAAAAAAATATGAGTATTCCTCGTGTACTTAAAATTTAGTCAACACAGGTGAAACCGAGGGCACAGCTAGTTAACTATAAGATAAAAAAGAAAAAAGTACCAGTACATAATATAAAAAAGAAAAAATATGCCTTTCATTAGCTTTCATTAAACTTTCAAATAAAAGCTTGGAAATAAAGCTTTTCGTATTTACGTTTGTATGTTAAGAAAGCCTTCGGAATCCTTTAAATTTAATCTCATTTTAATACATTTGAGATCGTTGCTAAATGCCACATGCTTCGACAAATCGCTGGGCAATTATCATTAATCCCAATTTGCATAATCGAACGGTGGGAATACGAATTACTTACCGTGGGCAGATCTTTAGCTGCGCCGGCGCACCTATATCTATACCTACAGATAAATAAAATTGACGTGTCTGTTTGTAATTCCAAAATACCAGCTTTTTACTAAATGCATATTAAAGTATATACAATGCTGACATAGAAAAACCATTTTTTTTTATTTCTGGATAATCTCCGAAACGGTTGGACCGATTTTAACGGTGCATTCACTGACGGATAGCTAATGTTACAAGGAGTAACTTAGACTACATTTATTTAAAAAAACCTCTATTACCTGTAATACTGCGGGGCAAAGCTAGTCTATACTAATATTATAAAGAGGAAAGATTTGTATATTTGTATGTATGTTTGTAACGAATTGGCTCAAAAAGTACTGGACTGATTTTGAAAGTTCTTTCACCATTTGAATGCTACGCTATCACTGATTAATATAGGCTATATTTTATACTTATCCCGTAGGCATACGGGGATAATATATAGCCTATGTTACTCAAGGTTAATGTAGTTTTCCAATGGTGAAAGAATTTTTGAAATGGGCTCAGTAGTTTTTGAGATTATTCATTACAAACATATACACAAAAATACAAATCTTACCTCATTATAATAGTAGTGTATATATAAAGCTGAGGAGTTTACTTACCTGCTGGAACGCGCTATTATCAGGAATTACTGGTCCGATATGAACAAATATAGCCGTGGTGGCCTTGGGGTTAGAGCAGTTGCCTGCTACGCAAGCGACGCAAGTTCGAATCCCAGCGGGGCCTGTACCAATGAGTTTTTCTAAAAAAAACTTATGTGCAGTTATTTCACACCACGTGCTTTTCGGTGAAGGAAAACATCGTGAGGAAACCTGCATATGTCTGAGACGGCGATGGACTCACCCTCTGTCACGTTGGCACTTATCAAATTCGGTGAAAAGTGGGCGTTGTTACAACACCTCTGCTTACCCCTTCGGGGACCATTCTGGGATGGCGTGAGCATATATATATGAACTAATATAACAGTGTTAGATAGCCCATTTCTTAAAGAAAGCTATAGGCTATATATCATCACGCTAAAACCAATCGCGAGTTAAAGTTAGCGTTCCAAAATTTTCTTTTCGTTTTTTTTTTATTTCCGGTATGGTCTCTCGCAGTAGGTAGGGGGGAGTTACCTCCACTGCTTACCCGGACTAAAGGGAGAGACCCAAGGACCTCCAGCCGAGCTTAAACTTAAATACTAAGCAATACAGCTAAGGGCACCCCGGTGCGGGGCTCGGACCTCGGCTTAGGGCGTTGCTGGGGGATGAGCTAGGGAGCTGGATCTGAGTGGTATTATTTAGGGACATGTTTAAGGCTAGTGGCTCGGCGCGCGCCGGCCCTAGCAGAGGACGGGGGGGACGATGACGTAGAGTTCGCGACGAGCCTCGCCGGCGAGGACGGAACAATGGTCGGTTTGGTGTGTGCTTTTGAGACATTGCTTGCTGAAGCAATGTGATATCGTCAGGGTCAAGGAGAACATGCCTCGGACGGCGTCCAAAATAACTGTTTCACACGGATAAAGTCGCGGAAATTACAGATGGTAAAACTCCATAACATTTTGTAATTTCAACTTATCCAGGGAAGCAATATTTTTATGGATTTTTTAAATCGCCGGCATGTAAACCACCCCGATACAGACAGGGGTGTGCCCCAAATTCTCCCGGGAGTCCCTAAACAATTTTAAGAACTGCTTTCACACAAAGGGTCCTTATCTATTTATTGTTTTACAACGTTTTATTTACGTTTTTTATATCACTTTAGAAAACCATTTATTCAGTTCAGGCCCTGGTGAGGCACTTATGACATACATACGCTCACGCCTGTATTCCCCGAACGGGTAGGCAGAGGTGTTGTTATAACAACACACACTTTTCACCGAAGATGATTAAGTGCCAACGTGACAGATGGTGAGTCCATCGCTGTCTCAGACACTTTACATACGTCATTGAATTACTTCTCAGAAATATGCAGGTTTCCTCACGATGTTTTTCTTCACCGTAAAGCACGTGGTGTGAAATCACTGTACATAAGTTTTTTTAGAAAAACTCATTGGTACAGGCCCGGCTGGGATTCGAACTTGCGACGCTTGCGTAGCAGGCGACTGCTCAAACCTCAAGGCCACCACGGCACTTATGAATGTCGAAGAATTGGTCATCGGTTCGGAAACTAGCCTTCTGAGAAGGCAAGAAACTTAGCTGGCATCATGTACGTATCATAACATATATACTGATAAATAAAATTAATAGTAATCAAACTAAATAAATAATATTTTTCAGAAAGGTCAAATTCGGAGCATTTGAAACCGAAGAAAGTGTATGAATAGATGCATGAATGTGGATGAAGCGATAGAAGTATGTAAGGATCGTAGCATGTGGCAAACGGTGGTCTCTGCCTACCCCCATGGGATACAGGCGTGAGCATATGATGTATGTAATTACTGAGTTTCTTGCCAGGTTCTTCTCAGTAAAAGCAACCTTCCGAACCTGGCGGTAGCATGTATAATCCTGTATAATTATGTCATTCTGACGATTTGAAAGTACTTTGTTAAAAGTCTAATTAAATACAGATATTTTTGAATGGAAGTAAATAATTAAAGATTTTTAAATGAAGAATGTACACTTGTCAGTTGGAGTTTTGATAAATGTCGATAAATTAAAACGAATGACGTATACGCGATCCACGACGTCACGTGACAGCCCTTACTGACATTACGCCTATTCAAGTTATAATCTCGTAAATGCGTCTGTATGAGTGTGTAATATCGTGTGTGCCCGTGATACAAATTAGCAAGAGAAAAAAAAAACTACTAATTCAAATATAGAACAATTCATTCAACCATAGTGAACAGGAGCGCCAACTATAAAAATATTAAATAAAAAATATCCTAAACACAGGTGTGATTGCCGGCAATTGGACGGGTGAATAACCTTTTGACGGCTGAATAAAAACACTGACCACCCACGTCGCCGACCTAACTATACTGATTACTCTTACAGTTATTGCTGTCCCTCACTACGCTTTTTAAGCCCCAGCGCGCGAGACAGAGACAGCCACAGTTTTCGTGGAAACGTTCGAGTTCATTTTTTCAAATTTTAAAAAGGTACGTCATTCAACCGAATTATGTTGGGCTCTCGATTGGAACGTTTTGTGACGAGTAAGGGGTCTTGTAGTTTTGGTAATGTTCTTATATTGGTATTTTGGTATGTAAGTTGGTTAATTTTTTATTTTTAATGTAATGAACAATTTATTAATTAAGAAAAATTGCTGTAGGAATTAATATTTAGGTAGGAAGGTACCTCGAGAAACAGCATTGGAGACGAAATTTACATTTTCTCAATATTCATCGTACATTGCTTGTCGAGTTAAAGTTTTCTAAGAGCACTTTATTTAACAGCAGCAATGTATAATGTAGAATGCATAAATTCTGACCACCATTATCCTTACAGTCAAAGCTACCTCGTTGGTCGCGCAAACGCTGAACGCAGGGTCTAAGATTTGATGCTCTGGTCAGGAAGTTATTGGGTTTGTCCATCTGTAATTCCCGAGAAACAGCCCGGAGTCTGGATTTAACCGGTTAATGCTCACGCTTGTATTCCTAGAAAGGGTAGGCAGAGGTATTGTATTATTGAATAAATTGCTCCGGTTAATGTCTGAAACGGATTTTAGCGGTATATTTACTGACTGATAGCAGATGTTAGGTTTTTTTTTTATATAAACACCCCCTTGCAATTAAGCCCACCCATTAAGTCGTTGGTGTAACCGCTAGACACAGCCTTGACGTAAATTATTTACAACTTAAAAAAAAAAAAAAAAAATTTTTAATTGAGCTAAGTACTACACAACTCAAATAAACTTTATCCAGCGCTTCTATTTAAAGTAAAAAAAAACTGAATGTCACTTTGACAATTGACGTATTAAATGGCGCCAAAATAATTCACCTAGTGACTGCAAACAAACATTCAAACATCGAATTATGTTTACAAAGTGTCACGTACAACTATAGAACACGGGTCATAACTCTTATTACACGGTATTAGAGTTCATATTGCATGCAATTACGTATCGTTAATGGAAAATGTAAATTTGGTTTGAATTAAAAGCGATCGAACGGGATCAATACAAGGAGGAATTTTGAAAATAGAATGCGCAAGGCGCCGTCCAATCAATGTCCAGGGATGGTACAAGGTAGTTATTTCTGATAAAGTAATTAGATGCTGATAAGCAATAATGTGTCAACCCACAAAAAGTCAAATTCAAAGGTTTTGATATATTTTGATAATGCATCACGTATTTAACATTCTAAAAAAGTGTTTCAAGTCATCTGAAACATAAAAGTACGTAAAAAATGGATTTATGTCATAAAACAAATCTTAAATCACGTATACAATCATCTTAAGACGCCATTTTCTCAAAACCAAGTTTATGCGGGTTGACACATTATTGCTTATCTGCATCCAATTATGCAATAGACATTTTACATCTCAGCGGGGCCTGTTACCAATGAGTTTTTGTAAAACTTTTGTGCAGTAATTTCACATCACGTGCTTTACGGTGAAGCAAAACATCGTGAGGGAACCTGCATATGTCTGAGAAGTAATTCACAGACGTATGTAAAGTGCTTGAGACGGGGATGGACTCATCTTCTGTCACGTTGGCACTTAACCATATATTAGCAGCACTCAGCTTACCCCTTCGGGAAACCTTCTGGAATAGGGAGAGCATATTTTTTATTTTTATTACATACAACAACGAATAATAGGAGCGTTACTAAATACATATGCTCACGCCAGTATCCCATGGGGGTAGGCAGAGACCACCGTTTGCCACATGCTACGATCCTTACATACTTCTATCGCTTCATCCACATTCATGCATCTCTTCATACACTTTCTTCGGTTACGAGTGCTCAGTGTTTGACCTTTCTGAAATTTATTTTTAACTAGCTGTGCCCCGCGGTTTCACCCATGTACCCTAATAATTTTTTGATTAATAGTAGCCTAAGTTACTCCTTGTAACATTAGCTATCAGTCAGTGAAAGACCCGTTAAATTCGGTCCCGTTGTTTGGGAGATTAGTCGGAACAAACAGAACATTTCTAAAAATATATTTTCTGTATAGATATAGATATAGATTTGGTCATAGTAGTTCATTCTTGGACGCCCTCTATCGTCACATTCGCTCTATAGATTGAGTAGTTACAGGTCTACGAGAACCTAAATCGCACAATAAGAGTTTTCATTTGTTACTAGTATATATATATAAGATTCCAACTAGAACAGTTGAAGTCGATGTTCCTCAGACATATGACACCCTGGCCGGAACATCTTGTCTTTGCTGGGGATGACACTGATCATGAGCTCTCCACACAGTATATATACAAGTGTCCAACTAGAACAGTTGAAGCCGATGTTCCCCAGACATGATATCCGCCTCAATGGAAGATCTTGTCTTTGCTGGGGATGCAACTGATGATAAGCTCTTTCCACATTGGGTTGCAGCCATTAAGTAATTTAGTTACGGTACGTGATTAATAAAATGCATTTTATAACATGTTTGACAACCCTACCCCGCCCGACTACGCAACCATCTATCACAGTGTAAATAAAAACAGTTCCAATCTGGGTGGCCGCGGCTTAATATATCAATTTACAATTCAGATTTAATCTATGGTCACTTAACACTGCCGCTTTTATTGTTTTATTATTATGGGGATTTTTATCTGTGGTCTTGCTTGTAAGCTTTAAGGCTTCGGTTAATGTTTTGAGGTTATTTGGTACAGATTTACTTAGAATAAATCAAAATCCTTTCTTAGCGGATGTCTACGTCATAACATTTACCTGCATGCCAAATTTCAGCCCCATCCGTCCAGTGGTTTGGGCTATGCGTTGATAGATCACTATGTCAATCAGTCAGACACCTTTGAAGTCTAATTATTTAGATATGAACCTGAAGATATGAACCTGAAAGAAGAAATTATATTGAGGAGCTCGTGGCGCAGTTGCTACTGAAGCAATCTTACCCCAAGTCAGTAGTTGGATGGGTGACCGCCCGAGTTCCCTCCGTGCCTCGGAGAGAACGTTAAGCCGTCGGTCCCGGTTGACAATTAACATCTTTGGCAATCGTTACAGGTCGGTCGGAGGCCTAAGAGAGAGTCTCGCAACTGGTTTAACTCAGATCACAGATGGCAATCGCTTAGTATAAAAATCAGGTGATCAGCCACAAGTGCCGACCCCAACAATGTATGGGATAAGGCCAGGGAGATGATGATATGGTACACGAAGTACCAGGCGCACATAACGGACAAGGAGTTAATAAGTTGATTGCGACTAACATGGAGCCACATCGGGTTGAATCAAGTGCCGACCCCAACAATGTATGGGATAAGGCAAGTGCCGACCACAACAATGTATGAGATAAGGCCAGGGAGATGATGATATGGTACACGAAGTACCAGGCGCACATAACGGACAAGGAGTTAATAAGTTGATTGTGACTAACATGGAGCCACATCGGGTTGAATCAAGTGCCGACCCCAACAATGTATGGGATAAGGCAAGTGCCGACCACAACAATGTATGAGATAAGGCCAGGGAGATGATGATATGGTACACGAAGTACCAGGCGCACATAACGGACAAGGAGTTAATAAGTTGATTGCGACTAACATGGAGCCACATCGGGTTGAATCAAGTGCCGACCACAACAATGTATGAGATAAGGCCAGGGAGATGATGCCTGTTGCCATTAACGTGGCAATAATCCAGACTCCGGACTGCTACTGGGGAATTACAGATGTTAAACCCCAATATCACTCTGCCCGACCTGGAAATCGATCCCAGTACCTTGTGTTCAGCAGTAACGTTTGCTATACTAGAGAAGCAGTCAAAATGTTAAAAAAAAATTGTCCATACATAAAATAAATATTTCCGAAGGTCATAATATTATTCAACGTTCTTTTAATAAAAGCAATATAACAATATAAAAAGTTTAGTAATTGCTTACATGGCCGAATGGGTTGCTGTCACGACACGCGTCACAGCTGTCAAATGTCACGCGGCTGTCAAAACTGACAGTTATCGAAGTAATCTTAATTTGTGATATTGATCTCGTAGTATTTATTGTTATGTATGTTCGTTTCGGATAATTTGGATACAACTGTAGGTTAGAGGTTACGTGTTTTGAGATATGGGGTAAGGTATAAGGTAAAGGTTTAATGGTAAGAATGGATATTGGATGGGTGTACATCCGATAATTGTGTGCCAACTATCTATACATCTATATAGTTAAATAAAATTAAGGTGTCTGTTAGTAAAGTATAGACCGTACGGTGTGGGGGCTGGTCATCTCAAGCTACGCATTTAGATATAAGTAGAACTACTAGACTTTTCTTTATGTCAATTTTTATCGACATTTGTGCATTCCAACTGGTCCATGATCGTACATTTATCAAGTGATTTATTTTAAATTGTATAATATTTTTGAAAAGAGTAATTACTGAGTTTCTTGCCAGGTTCATCTCAGTAAAAGCAACCTTCCGAACCTGGCGGTAGCATGTATAATCCTGTATAATTATGCCATTCTGAAGATTTGAAAGTACTTTGTAAAAAGTCTAATCGAAAAAAGATATTTTTGACTTTTTGACTGATATAGAGAACAATTTTGAAAATTTGTATGAAATTATTATCTAGTTAAGTAACTAAATTATGAGTTTCAAAGTGGGTGTTAAGTATAGAAAGAATATAATAGAATATTTATTTGCTAAACCATAAAATGTATACATAATTTCCTTATATGTAGATTATAAAAAAATGCAATATATAAGCTAACATTAAGCTCCTTCTAGATACATGTATACGTCTATATCTATACATATAAATAAAATTGATGTGTCTGTTTGTAATTCCAAAATAACAGCTTTTCACTAACTTCATATGAAAATATACACGGTACTGACATAAAAAACAAAATTTTGCTCTATCTGTCTGTTTATACCAAAATGGTTGGACCGCTAATTTTACAAGGAGTAACTTTACCTAAATAACTTTAAAAAATGGGATCTTCGGATATCCTGTAAAATGAAGTCTAGTACGAAAGAAGTTTGGGAACCTCTGAGTTACACCCTTTGAAAAAATAATCAAGTTCATTCGCTTTTGGCTGAAAAAAAGGATTCCAAAAATTGCAATCTCAATTTGGACACTATAAAACGAAAAACACTGAGCGAAAGAGATAGATGTTCTGTCCCGATTAATTGGAGAGGGATAGAGGAATGCTTGGAGGTCAAAAGTGCACGTTAGAATGACTCCAGCTGGTATTAGCGAGTGTGAAAGAGATAGCTGCGAAAAGAGCTAATGTTTTGCTAAAATCAAAGATTAATTTCTATGAGAGCTCCATAAATTTCTTCATTAGGTATTAGATTTATATCTAACTAGCGATCCTCCCTTGCTTCAAGACATTGACTTCTCTGTTCTATCCATACGAATAAATAAATTGAAGTGTCTGTTTGTATTTCCAAATCTTTGGTCAAATGCAAGTATATACTTACGCTACCTACATAAAAAAAACTCTGTCAGTCCGTCTGTTGGTAGCTTATTTAACAAGGACTAACTTAAGGTAATCAATCAACTTATTAACTCCTTGTCCGTTATGTGCGCCTGGTACTTCGTGTACCATATCATCATCTCCCTGGCCTTATCCCATACATTGTTGGGGTCGACACTTGATTCAACCCGATGTGGCTCCATGTTAGTCGCAATCAACTTATTAACTCCTGGTTCGTTATGTGCGCCTGGTACTTCGTGTACCATATCATCATCTCCCTGGCCTTATCCCATACATTGTTGGGGTCGGCACTTGATTCAACCTGATGTGGTTGATGACCTGAATATTATACGAAGCGACTGCCACCTGACCTTCGTAACCCTTTTAAGGAGGAAAATCTGTGATCTGGGTTAAACCAGATGTCAAACTATTTATGCCTCCGACTGACCTGTAACGATTGCCAAAGATGATAAATTGGCAACCGGAACCGGCGGCTTAACGTGCTCGGGCGGTCATCCATCCAATTACTGGCTAAGGTTAGGGTTGCTTAACTTCGCTGATCGAATGATATGCGCAATAGCAACTGTGCCAAGAGTCCCATGAGTCACGTGATTCAATATACAATTTTTTTCTTAGAAACTATAATTATTTTTACAAAAAAACTTACTGATAACAATACACATTAAATATTCATTGACAAACAAAAGTGCCTATTTTATTCGCGGATCAGTTCATTACCTAAGTCCGAGTACTTAATCTATGACAATCGAGCCACACGTGCGAGCGAGACGTGTATTGTAAAACTGCTCGAGAGCGAGAGACACAGCCCTAGTCCGGTACGTTCGGACCACCCAAGTCGCGCTGGTATGTCCGCAATGCTCAAAGTTGAATCATTAACATTTTTGATACTTCATTTTTTATGCAAAAATATTTTTTCATTCATTAATTTTGCCAATTATTTTTTTTTGTCGGCATTTTGCTTGATAGAACTATGATTTTAAGTTATTTAATTTTAAAATATCCGATTAGTGTCCCATTTATGTCCAGATTAAGAGGCAATGAAATAAGTTAATTTGCTCTTATTCAATCACTATCTTATAAAACAGTAATTTAAGATAGTTTTAGCTTCGTCTGATGGTAAGCGGTAACCTGATAACCACCGCTAATATACTGTACAGATATATGATAAAATTTTGACTTTAAATATTTTTTTAGCGTGTCGCGTATTTAGATTCATCAATTCGTGAAAGATACGTGACTGATTATGACAAAAGCATAAAGTACTTCAGAACTCGTATTCAAAGTATCAAGTTGTGTCGATCCTAGTACAAAACACTGGTAATAGGGCCAGAGCTTTACACCAATTCATTTTTTGATCCGACCAATGATTGTATGTACTGCGGTTGGAGTTGTGTACACACGGGGACTATTCATGAGCTGAAAGCCGCGGTTTTTTTTTAATTAATACATTTCAAATGATACTAAAAGCATAGATACTTATATCTTTATATGGTTTTCTATATGCGGGGTGGGTTTAAAGACAAAGATAACAGGTCAAAGGCAAGTCGGATTCACGCACGAAGGGCTCCGTACCAATATCTAGAATATGTAATGACAAGTAATGGGCAAATTGACATGTCAGCGAAAACGATATTTTCAACTTTTTTTTTGCTTTCGTGCTTGTTGCTTCTACTAATATCATAAAGGAAAGATGTGTATGTAAGTAAGTTTCTAACGAATTGGCTAAAAAATACTTGACCGATTTCAAAAATTCTTTCACCATTTGAATGCTACATTATCACTGATTACTATAAGCTATATTTTATATCCGTACTCCCACGTGAACGGGAACTACGCGGGTGAAACCACGTGACGTCCGCCAGTATTATTATAAAATTGTATGAATGCTAATATCTGAACTTTTTAAACACTCCGTTTTGTTCTATAAGCCTACATATTTACGTGTCACTAAAGATACTGTATAATATTCTTTTTGTAGCAGTGCTTCTCCACGCGCTATATAGATGGCGCTACTCGCTAACAATTCCAATGTTTGAACACAAATACACAAAAAATAAATCACGCAATAACAGTTTCCGAGCAGTATATATGCAAGTTTTCAACTAGAACAGTGGGAGTCGGTGTTCCCCAGACATGACACCAGCCTCAAACGAACATCTTGTCTTTGCTGGGGATGACACTGATCACTCGCTCTCCACACAGTATATATACAAGTGTCCAACTAGAACAATTGGAGCCGGTGTTCCCCAGACATGACACCCGCCTCTATGGAACATCTTGTCTACAATTTAAATGAGAAAATAAACTAATCGTTAAATTCTCGTCGCGTTTCCTTGCTAACATATTCCCTTGTGATTCCAGGATGATCCTAAGTTTGTTTGCATAGCTTCTCTTTAATCACTCATATAAACTGATTGTTAATTTGATTGATGTGGCCGTTGCGTAGGTTAAGTGTTTAGAACCGCGGAGTGGTTTTTGATTGGGCGGCGGCGATGTAACACTTCCGTTCGAGATTGAGGGTACTTTTGAATTAGCGGGTTTGTTGGGAAATGTACTTCCGCGTTTATGTTTCCATTTTTAAATAGTACAAGAGCCGTGGTTGTTGAGAGAGGCAAGTTCGAATCCGAACTTACTGCAACACGAGTTAAAAAAATATATATATGTGCAGTGACACACCGCGTGCTTTACGGTGAAGGAAATCATCGTCTGCATATGTATGAGAAGTAATTCAAAGACGTATGTACGGGGATGGACTCACCATCTGTCACATTGGCTCGTAATCATCTTCGGTGAAAAGTGGGTATTGTTATAACAAACAAATCAATGTGGCTCAAATCTTTTGATTCTTCGCGGAACCCTAATATTATATCTGAACCTACGTTACTCTTTGAAACATCAGGTATCTAGCTAATTTCGGTCACGGCGGCTAATCTCAACGAGGATCAGCCAACTGCGCAGGAGATATTATAGTGCCTAAGTGTGTGTGAACACAGGTGCACTCTTTATTGGGTCACTCTCATAGTCCGATGGGAGGCAATCAGACATGACCGGAGAGAGATCAGGCGGAGGACCAACGATGCAACGTGCGAACCGAGGCACGGGGGTGGAAACACACCCAACATACAAACACCGGGCATTTTATTGTGAATTTCTTGACAGAAAAACCCAATACAAATTTTTGACCCGACCCGGGAATCGAACACTCGTGATCGGCAGGCGAACGTACTAACCACTAGACCAACGAGGCAGTTAGTAATAACTGACAGACAGGGAAAAAATATTAGTTTTTTATGTGAGAAGCTGTTTATCTAAAATAATTACAAACAGACTCTTAAATATTAATCAAGGCTAGTTTCCGAAACGGAGGTCAATTATTCGACATTTATAAGTGCCATACCAGGACCTGAACTGCATAAATCGTTTTCATTTTTATTTATCTGTATGTATGTATAAAACGCAAATCTTACAATCATCATCAGCGTTTTTGAGACCTTCATAAGCAATTTACCTTTAACAGATATTATTTACAAAATTAAAAAAAACCGCCTCAAAACCGGAAAAAAATAAATTATTTAAAAAAAATATTGATTTCACTTAATTTTGTTTCTCTCTTTTAGAAGGCGGTATAACACTTAAAAAAAAATCTCGCTTTTCAGTGACATTTTGCAAAGTTCACCAACACCAGTAACAACCCATCTAGATGCAAAGTTCTAATCAGTACGAATTAATCAAGCCCAAGCACTAGGTACTTGCTGTAAATCGTTGAGGAGTTCCTTCGACTGTCTTTCGACTCCATCATCAGATCGACTCCACACCTTCATTAAAAAATAGTGCTTGAAATATTTAATGAAAATAATTAACAAACGCACTAGTCACCAGTAAGATTTTCGAAAGTTCCCTTCGATTTCTCATGGATGCCACCATCAGAACTGAACCTACTTAAAATGGGACCTCATGGGAAGCATCACCTGCCAAATAAAAACCCTCCTGTTTTTGAAGTCGGTTTAAAAGGCCGACATTTACTAACAAGATCGTGGCATTCTGATTCAATTTTATAATAGTTAAGTTAAATAGCTCGTGAACCACATGTAATGAGCGAACCAATACCGTATGAAGTTCATAATGAGCCCTTGTTATTGCTTAGCACAATACTACTAGACTTACAAAGTTACTTATACAGCTGAGGAAACTCATGGCGGTAGGCAGAGACCACCGTTTGCCACACGCTACGATCCTTACATACTTCTTTCGCTTCATCCACATTCATCTCTTCATACACTTCAGTTACGAGTGATCCGAATTTGACCTTTCTGAAAAATACTATTAATTTGGTCATAGTAGTTGTTCCTTGGACGCCCTCTACCGACAGTTCTGGTCACATTCGCTCAATAAATTTGTTTCGTTAATCGCCTTTCACTCATCCTTTCGATATGTCCAAACCATCTCAACATATTTCTTTCAATTCTGGTCACCACATCATTCTTCAACTAGCAACTGTCTCTTATCACACTATTTTCCATTCGATCCACTGGGATGACTTCTCCCAAAACTACCCGCAAAATTATCTTGGTAAAGTTGAAAGATTTTACAAACGTACAAATGCAGTTGAATAGTGATTTATATATACAGTTTGTAAGCGATCTGTTTGTATATGGAAGTTGGTTGCCGGTTCAAATATTGAAGGTATTTCTTAAAATTTGATTATGATCGGTAAACTTCGGGTGTGCTCGGGCGGTTCCGATAATGAGTGATAATTTGGAAACTGTAGCACGGCTTCGGAATAATTGTGTTTGGTAAAATTTTTCCGTTAATTTATGGGAGTTTTAATTCCACGGGTGGCCCGCGGGACCCTAATGTTTTTCTTCCAATAAAATTTGTCTAAGTTACTCTTCGTAAAATTAACTATCTGCCAGTGAAAGTCCCTTTGAAATCGGTCCAGCCGTTTCGGACATAAACCGGAAAAAACAGACTGAGAATTTTTTCACAAAGATATTTTTTATGTATGGTACATAAATGTTTGTTCCGGTTAATCTCTGAAACGGCTGGACCGATTTTAACGGGACTATCACTCGCAGATAGCTAATGTTACAAGGAGTAACTTAGGCTACTTTTAATAAAAAAAAACGTTTAGTATTCCGCGGGAATGAAATTAAATCTACGCGGGTGAAACCGCAGAGCATAACTAATAACCAATAAAAAAAACTCTCCGTCTATCTGTCCGTCATTCTCTGTCTGTTTGTTCGGTTAATAGCCAAAGCTGGACCGATTTTAACGAGACTTTCACAGGCCGATAGCTAATGTTATAAGAAGTGATTTTGTTTGGCTGCGAGAGTAAAACCGCGGGGCACATCTAGTTGTTGTTAAACCAGTTTATTTGCTTCCGAACGCGTGCTCATGATCGTTGACATAATATGGACATGGTAGAATATTTCACTCGCTTTAATATCATTTCATATTTGGATTTATTTAGCGGATTAATTACCTATACTAATATTACAAAGAGAAAAGATTTTTATGTAAGTATGTTTGTAACGAATTGGCTCAAAAACTACTGGACGGATCTTGAAAATTATTTTAGGCTTTATTTTATCCCCGTACTCCCACGGGAACTAAACGCGAACTACGCAATCACTTGCGTAGTTCGCGACCAAACTAGCGGACCTCACACGGTGTCACACACCGTGTGAGGTCCGCTAGTTTTTTAATAAAAGTAGTCTGTGTTACTTAAATATATAAAGATAGACACATTGGATACACACTTACGAATTTAATATCAGTTATCTTCCTGTGAATGCCACGCTAGAATCGGTGCAGCCGTTTAGGACATGGTCTAGCCGTTTAAGACATTAGCTGGAACAAAGAGACAGACAGACGGATAGAGAAAAAAATATATTGTTTTATTTTTATATATATAAAAGTAACGTATATGTACTTTCATGTGCATTTAGTGAAATGCAGTTAATTTGGAATTACAAACTTCGAGATGAATCTCTATTATTGTTAATAATTTCTCTATTAATTAATTATAATAGTGATTCGTGTCCATATTATGTGGTCTGCGCGCGCGCACACGATCTACGTGTGTGGTCCCAGCGCTGTGTAGTATGCTCTACTTGTTATTGTGATTATTATATTTAAACATCAATATTATCATGTAGATGACTATTTATTCTTAATTGAATCCTATTGGGTTATTTATCTAATTGGAATTTTAACGTTTGAGCAGTCGCCTGCTACGCAAGCGACGCAAGTTCGAATCCCAGCGGGGCCTGTACCAATGAGTTTTTCTGAAAAAACTTATGTACAGTGATTTCCCACCACGTGCTTTACGGTGAAGGAAAACATCGTGAGGAAACCTGCATATGTCTGAGAAGTAATTCAATGGCGTATGTAAAGTGTCTGAGACGGCGATGTACTCACCATCTGTCACGTTGGCACTTAATCATCTTCGGTGAAAAGTGGGTGTTGTGTTGTTTTTAACTCTACATACATACATACATACATACATATGCTCACGCCTATATTCCCCGAAGGGGTAGGCAGAGGTGTTGTCATCACAACACCCATTAACCTCTACTGAGCCCATCTATCGCTGCCCATAATTTTTTTGAAAAACTCGTTCTGTTTTTATTAAACAAATTTTACTTTATCTATGGCCATGTAGCACATTCCACAGATTAAACAATAATACGGTTAATACGATGGTTAACAAAGGATCTTTTTATATCTGATGGTAAGTGGTTACCGCAGCTTAAGATACCTAATTCTGTGCCCATGTTAACTGAAGTCTATAAAACGCAATGTTGACACAATGACTGCAGTAAATTTGTCATCACGTCACACGGGGGCGCGGTGCTTGCAGCCTTTCAACGAGCAACTTAAAACACAATTATTTTTGACTTATACGAGAGTACAGTTATTAATAACTAGAGCCGTGGTGGCCGAGGGATTTGCGCAGTTGCCTGCTATGCAAGCGATAAGTTCGTATCCCAGCGGGGCCTGTACTTATGTGCAGAGATTTCACACCACGATTAAGAAAAACATCGTGAGGAAACCTGCATATGTCTGAGAAGTAATTCAAAGGAAAATATCTGTCACGTTGGCACTTATTTTCAGTGAAAAGTGGGTGTTGTGATTACAACACCTCTGCCTACCCCTTCGGGGAATACAGGCGTGAGCACATGTATGTAACTAACTCCCCATAGCGAACAACGTGTCTATATTTAGAAATGAGTGCGTGTATTTATATTGGAGTTGTTGTAACGAAAGTATCTGTCAGTGGTTGTAATAATGGATGATTTATTTCAATATTTACTTCGGATATCTGTCCTCGAGGCGATAATTACATTTGAAACAAGGGGAATGGCTTTGTAAATGTGTAAAAATGTAAAATGTCTTGCAGAAGTTCAAGAACCAAGGTTCGATCACAGTTTAAATATAACAATAAGGAATATAGACCTTGTTATTAATAACGAGATGGAAATTTTCAAAAGGCTTCCGACCGCCTTGGGAGAGGGAGGTCGGGGTATCCGTGCTTAGGGGGACTTCGGGGTACTCTGATAGATCGCAGGGTCCCCCCGCACTTTACCGGGTCAGCTGTATCGCCGCCCCTCGAGACCTCGGTGGTCAAAGCTCCCACCCCGACCACCGCCAGCAGGCCCTCCGGCCCCCTTTTAGTCGCGTCACACACCATGGCCAAATTCTTAGACCCTGGCTACTGGGTGAAGGAATATAGACCTATATACCTATACAGATAGGAATTAGAAATAACATACATACATATGCTCGCTCACGCCTGTATCCCGTGGGGGTAGGTCATTCGCTACATGCAACGATCCTTACATACTTCTTTCGCTTCATCCACATTCATGCATCTCTTCATACACTTCCTGCGGTTACGAGTGCTCCGAATTTGACCTTTCTGAAAAAAGTATTAATTGGGTCATAGTAGTTCTTCCTTAGACACCCTTTATTACATACAGGCACTTCAATTTTAATTATCTGTTCGCGTATTCATTCTAGGCCTTATTACAACGGTGTCATTTGACATGAGAATATATCAGTTATGTATGCTCACGCCTGTATGCCGGGGTAAGCAGAGGTGTTGTAATAACAACACCCACTTTTCACCCCATATGATTAGGTTTTAATAAAACCTCATTGGTACAGGAGAAAAAGATTCATAAAAACATATTTATGGAGCATCGCTCTATATGGATGTGAGACGTGGACACTCACGCAAAGAGATAGGGAAAGGCTGCAGGAATTTGAAGTGTGGTGCTGAAGAAGGATGGAGGGTATAAGTTGGACAGAGATGGTCACAAACGACGAAGTATTGGAAAGAGTAGAAGAAGAAAGAATGATAATCCGGACAATAGAAAACAGGAGGGGCAAGATGATTGGACACCTATTACGACATGACGCTTTCATCAAAAACATCATAGAAGGGAAGATAGAAGGAAGGCGTAGAAGAGGGAGACCAAGGATTAGTTATATACAACAGCTGAAGGAAAAAGTCAACGTCATGTCGTACAAGGAAGTTAAAGTTTTGGTGGACAATAGAGAGGGTTGGCGATTGCTTCACCGACAAGAGCCTAGCTCTTAAATAAATGATGATGATGGTACAGGCCAGTGGGGTTCGAACTTGTCGCTTGCAGACGACTGCTAAAACCCCATGGCCACAACGGTAATTTATGTTAAGAAGAATCTAATGCTTTAGATACTTGTGAAAGATCTAAATCCGTGGGCAGATGTTCTCGTGGTCCATTTGTGTCGTTTGTCAAACTATTTGACACATAATTGGCTTCTAATTAGCGTGCCATCTTGCTGTGTAGAGGCCGCATCATTCGTGAGATGTCGTAGATATTCTATATAAATCCTTTAAGGAAAGTTAACTCTGAAATAGAATTGAATTCTTACAGTATGTAAAAGTTATTGGTCAAATGTATCTAGATTTTTTCATTCACCTAGATTCACCTATAGGTACAAATTTTATAAAAATAAAAGATTTGTATGTATGTTTATAACGAATTGGCTTAAAAAGTACTGGACCGATTGAAAAAATTCTTTCAGCAATGGATAGCTACATTATCAGCAAAAAATATAGACTATATTATATCTCCGTACTCCGACGGGAACGGGAACTACGCGGGTACCGCTTGATAATAATTAGAATGGCATGCAAAGCCAATCACACGAATAAGACACAGGTCATAAAAATACATTTTGAAAATAATAACTATTACGTATTCAAGATCAGCGCTCATATCTTGTGACGGCAGCTGCTGTTAGACGAAGTAACATATCGAAACGATAATGTACGGGAATGATTAATGTCATTTCCATACGCTTTTTATTGTTTCTATTAGCGCAAGCGCGAGAGAATGTTACCTTGTCTAGGCGTACAGGGCTGTCTCACCGTCACGTCCCACATGGTAACCCTAGTCCATATATCACCAGTCGTTTACCCAACCCTAAATAAACGACGTGTAATGTTCCGTACACTTTAAATTGGGACCTAAATAATTTTCTGCTAATTATTGAGCATTTTGTATTAATTATAGTTAACTCTGTAGACACTATATTGGTTTCAGTTCGTTTGGTTTTATTTATGACTAACTTATGCCTGCTACTTTGTCTGTATGGAATGTGCAACTGTAGTTACTGCCCCGTTGGTCTAGTGGTCGACAGCATGACTCTGAGACACGAGAATTAAGAAAAATGTTATTGAGTTTCATTATCATCATATCAGCCATAGGACGCCCACTGTTGAACATAGGCCTCTCCCAATGATTTCCACCTCACCCGGTTGGAAGCGGCCTGCATCCAGCGGGTCCCCGCGGACTTGACCAGATCGTGCGTCCATCTCGCGGGGGGGCGCCCTTCGCTGCGCTTGGCGGTACGTGGAATCAAAATTCAAAAATATCTTTATTCGATTAGACTTTTTACAAAGTACTTTCAAATCGTCAGAAAGACACGAATACATAGGATTATACATGCTACCGCCAGGTTCGGAAGGTTGTTTTTACTGAGAAGAACCTGGCAAGAAACTCAGTAATTACTATTTTTTAAAATATTATACAATTTAAAGAATACAAAATAAATAATTTAAGAAACGTAAGCTCATGGACACAGTTCCAATTCACAAATGTCGATAAAAATTAACATAACTAAAAATCTAGTACATCTACTTACAACTAAATGCGTAGCTTGAGATGACCAGCTCCCACAAGCAACACCTGTTCACAAGTATGACGTGAATACCAGCCATTGACCTCCTCAACCATTACAGAGGGAAGTGGACAACCCGTTATCCAGACAATAGGTTCGCTCCCTATTACATGGGACTTAAACATAACTGGCGAAATGTGGGGGTACTATAAGTATACAGGTGTGAGCTATGTATATTTACAGTTCAAATCCCAGCGGGGCACCAATGAGTTTTTATAAAATCTTAAATGCAGTGATTTCACACCACGTGCTTTACGGTGAAGGAAAACGTGAGGAAACCTGTATATATCTGAGAAGTTATCCAAAGACGTGTGTATAGTGGCTGAGACGGCGATTGACTCAATGTCACGTTGGCACTTAATCATATTCGGTGGCACTTAATCATATTCGGTGGCACTTAATCATATTCGGTGAATTGTGGGTGTTGTTGTTACAACATCTCTGTCTACCGGGGACCGAGATATAAATGGCCTGGGTGGCTTTATTTCGCAAAAGCCCAATATTTTCTTAAAGAAAATATCCTACTTACTCCTTATAAAATCAGCTGTCTGCCAGTCTCGTTAAAATCAGTTCAGCCGAGACATCGGTTAGACAGACAGACAAATATTTTTTATATTTAAATTCCGTAAATACTTTTATACGCATTTAGTAAAAAGCTAATTTGGAATTACAAACAGACACTTAAATTTTATATATCTGCATAGATGTATAGATAAAAGCGTACTGCACGCAGCGTGGTCACCCATCCATGTACCGATAGTGCCTGACGTTGATTAACTTCGTACTATCTTATCTTATATCTTTAAACGAGAAATTCTTTAATAAATAGAATCTGAATCTCGGAAACGGCTCCAACGATTTTCATGAAACTTTGTGAGTAGGGAGATTTAGGGACAAAATATAGATCTAGCTAGGTAGCATACAACATCGTTTTAACCATGTTTTCAGGCACTGAAAAACTCATAAAATATCATTACAATATGACAGCAAATTTCGCCGACATCTGTCAAGTTATGGTAGCTCAGACGTGAGGCTTCCAGCTTACGGGACGGTAACGAAACTGGAGTACGGTAAAATATTTTCAGTATACATATATGAGATAACGTCATTGGGAAGAAACACAGCTCGGTAAACCAGGTTCTGGAATTTAAGCGTTAAAACTTTAGACACAGAAACTCATAAAACACTAAATTACACTCAATATATTTCATAAAACATCATACAGTTTCAAACACTAAATCAAAACTGTTCTCTGGAGTGATTTAACTGTCTCTTACCGGGAATCAAACTCGCTAATTGTTCGCGAGAACACTGTTTACTGAGCCATTGGCTCTTTGATCTATTTTAGTATTAGCTTTGTCACTAAGACCACACAGGGTATACAAACCCTATCTAAATATATATAACTCAAAGGACTGACTGACATAGTGATCTATCAACGCACAGCCCAAACCACTGGACGGATCGGGCTGAAATTTGGCATGCAGGTACATGTTATGACGTAGGCATCCGCTAGGAAAGGATTTTGATTAATCCTACCCCCAAGGGGATAAAATAGGGGATGAAAGTTTAGGCTACTTTTAATAACAAATAATGCTTAATTGGGGTATGCGATGTGGCTCCATATTAGTCAGCAATCAACTTATTAACTCCTTGTCCGTTATGTGCGCCTGGTACTTCGTGTACCATATCATCATCTCCCTGGCCTTATCCCATACATTGTTGGGGTCGGTACTTGATTCAACCCGATGTGGCTGATCACCTGATTTTTATACGAAGCGACTGCCATCTGACCTTCGTCTCAGGCACTATACATACGTCTTTGAATTACTTCTCAGACATATGCAGGTTTCCTCATGTTCTTTTCGCCATTAGGTACAGTCGTAAAAGAAACTCAAAAGTAATTTTATAACCATAATATATTTTATTTCTTTGTACACTTATTAACTACACAGTCACTACTATCATAATAAAATTATGTTTTATTATATAAATAATTAATATAAACGAAAAATATAGTTTTGAATGGAAGATATGACATGACTAAAGCAGGTTTGTGTTATAAGAAGTAATTAAAACGTAATGATTTAGAAGATTTATTTGGATTCAATTTTCACATACATTTCTTTACCTGCTTTTATACACCTCCTTATCAACAAACAATATTGAACTTTAACTGTGACAAATTAAAGTCGATTTTTGATTACACAATTACTCTAATGATGCTGGCATTATCTACTAAATTAATCAGTAAACGAATATGGACTTTATGGTGTCAGTTTTAATGTTCAATATCGCGTATTTAAGACATAGCTTTCAATAGAATAAAAGTAGGTGAAACTGCAAGTAAGGTTATGTACATTGGTATACAAAAGTGCTTGCGAATAATATGCCATATTACAAAGAAACAATTATATATATTTACAAATACTTTCAAAATACGTATTTCGCTATAATTACATAATTAAAATAACGAAAATAAATTAACTAGCTTCATTATAATTAGGCAATGACTAATATTAGCTTAAGAATAAGGATTACTAGCTATTTGGTTAATCTATCGCATCTTAAACTGATTAGTTTTAAAAAAAAATTACAAATTTTTACACAATTTTTTGTACTTCAATTCAAAATACAGAAAAGAGAGAGTGTGCATAGGACGTTCTTGGGACTATTTTTGACTCTTAAAAACTAGTCTATTATTTAATATTAATAGCACGTTATTGTGAATACAATAATTAATACATAAAGACAAGTATTTACAGTTCAGGAACATTTTAACGTTGTTCACAGCATATAAGAACTGCAGACAACGCAGTGAGTTTAATAAATATAAAGCCTCTGCGTTATATTTTTGCACAGACAAAACCTATACTAATATTATAGAGAGGAAAGATTTAGTGAGTATGTTTGTAACGAATTGGCTCAAAAAGTACTGGACCGATTTTAAAAATTCTCTTACCATTTGAATGCTGCATAGCCACTGATTAATATAGGCTATATTTTATTCCCGTACGACCACGGGAATGGAGAATACGTGGGTGAAACCGCGTGACGTGTATGAGAAATGAGCAGCTAATTCGTATTATTTCAAAAGTTCGCAATTTTTAATTAGATTATTTACAAAGCTTTCTGAATTTCATGACATCTATCAATGGTTTTTTCGTTAAAACAGATTGCACAAACGATGCTTTTCAATACATTGATTTTCAGAAATATTTTTATATGTAATATTCTCGTGTCACTAAGTTACTCAATGCTAGTTATCATAGTCCTCCGAAGCGGCTGGACCGATTTGTATGAAATTTTGTGCCGACATGTATTTTTCATAGCCCTAAATGATCGGATTATCCAACCTAATATATGGCAATACAACGTTTGCTGGACACATCTAGTTTATGTATAACATTCGAATTCAATTATTTAAGCTTTCTGTTCTAACTCTAGCATTTTCATTGGAAGAGGCTTGAAAATTTTCTTAAATCTAATATGACGTAGCTTAAAAACCTACATGACATTAATTTCCTCCTCCTCATCACTGTCATCAGCTGTGGTGTGATTGTAGAGACCTTGGGCCATGAGCTGCAAAGCGAGAGGGTTACGTTGTCCTGTAGCTTTCTTGATCTTCGCTCTCTTGTTCTGGAACCAGATCTTGATCTGAGCTTCGGCCAGCCCCAGCTCCGCAGCCAGCGCCTGGCGCCGCCTCTCTGTCAGGTATCGATTCTCAGCGAACTCGTGCTGCAAAGAACAGTGAGAATTAGACTTTGACTCTAGGAAGGTAACTGCGTTTGGCCGAAAAATTTGGTTGCAGTGATTTTCAATTTCAATTTCAATTTATTGCTTTAAAACATATTCTTAATTTAGCACTTACAAGTAGTGAGCGGTAACACTATAAATTAGCAATATGGACCCTGTTGGGCACAGCAATTTTTTGAGAGATTAGGTATATTATATTTACATTTTATATTATTATATTATATGGCTACTTCTTATATGTACCTATATTATTATATATTTAATAAGATTTATTAATATCAAACTAAGATAATAAATAGGTAACTAAAAACTAATTACAAGTAGAAAACTTGGCCCAAATCGGTGTCTCTCGGGATCGTGCCAAGAAGGCTGGCAGCATTGCCACGTTGAATAGCAATGCTGATTCTCTGAGCGAGAAAGGCCCCAGCCCGCTTGTCACGAGAAGCTTCTTCTTCTTCTGTTTTATTTATTATTACCATACTAATAAATTATATTACCTATTTAATATACGTATGTATGTATGTAATATAATTTACCTATTTTATGCAAGACAAGAAGTAACTGCAGCTTATATACGCTTGTTTTACCACATACAGTTTATTAACAGCATTTTCAAAGGAAGCTTTGCAAAAATACTTAATTTTTGTAGATCTAAGTTTTTCTTTGACTGCTGTATAGCATTTATATATTTTTTTTATAGTTAGGTGGTACCTCCTACCTTTTCATTCAATACTAAGAAACGATTCCCAATAACTAAATGGTCTGTTAGTTTACTTTATGAGATACTAGCTCTGCCCCGCGGTTTTACCCGCGTAAGCTTAATTTTATGGGTGGATTTTTTTACGGAGCCCTAACTTAGTAAGTATCCTAAGTTACTCCTTGTAACATCAACTACCTGTCAGTGAAAGTCCCGTAGAAATCGGTCCAGATGTTTCAGACTATACCCGAAACAAACAGATGGACAGAGAAAATGTTAAGAATTTGTTTATTTATGTACTTACATTATATACTTTCATATGCATTAAGTGAAAAGCTGTTAATTTGAAATTACAAACAGACACTTAATTTATCTGTATGTATAGTTTGGGATATAGTATCCTATGTCCTTCTCCTGGTTCTAAGCTACCTCCCCACCAATATTCAGCCAAATCGGTTCAGCTGTTGTTGAGTTATAAATAGTGTAACTCACACGACTTTCTTTTATATATATAGATTTAAATATCTTAAATCAAAATACCTTTAATCTGGCAAGTTGTGCAGCGCTGAAGGCAGTTCTAGGTCTCTTCTCTTCCGGAGTAGTTGTTGTCTTCTTAGCTCTTCTACTCCTTGGTCCTGTTGACAATTAAAACGGAACGTTATTTACGAGAAAAAAATAATCTTACCAATGAACAGTGAAATACTTCTTCTTCTTCTTCTAAAGTTTCTTTGTTACGTTTTCACGCGAAAGTTCTTGACATTGGTCATAATGAAAGTTTTTACACATATTTTTGGAGGAATTTGAAAAGACAAAAAACCCGAATTTTAAAGCTAGTTAATAATAAAATTTCAACGTAAAAAAAGTCAACAAACTATTTTTTTCAGATTTTTTCGTTCAACTAACAAATATTTTACAAATAACAATAGCCATACATACATACATATGCTCACGCCTGTATTCCCCGAAAGGGTAGGCAGAGGTGTTGTAATAACAACACACACTTTTCACCGAAGATGATTAAGTGCCAACGTGACAGATGGTGAGTCCATCGCCGTCTCAGACACTTTACATACGTCATTGAATTACTTCTCAGAAATATGCAGGTTTCCTCACGATGTTTTCCTTCACCGTAAAGCACGTGGTGTGAAATCACTGTACATAAGTTTTTTAGATAAACTCATTGGTACAGGCCCCGCTGGGATTCGAACTTGCATCGCTCAAACCTCAAGGCCACTACGGCTTCTTTATAATTATTTATAATAACAATAGGTACAAAATAATCCACTTTATATATCCTTTCTTCAACTTAGTAACCTAATATTCCCCACAAACAAAGCTTACAAGCGACCGTCTAAAGCAGTGTTTCCCAAAGTGGGCGATATCGCCCCCTTGAGGGCACTGGAAGCCTAGAGAAAAAAAATTGGGGGGTACTGATGTGATTCGACTTCATATCGTAAAGTTCACTGAAATGAATATCGTCCTACATAACATCCATGTATTAGTTTATATCTTATTACATTGGAAGACCACGGCTAACATATATGAGACATGTTAAGGAAAAGGTGTCTGTCATGACGTATAGGGAGGTCAAAGAGATGGCACTGGACAGAGACTAATGGAAAGAAATGCATCGGTTACACCGACAAGAGTTATTACTCTTAAATTGATGATGATGACATTGTACTGTTTTTTAAAGTGGGCGTTAGACGAAATAAGTTTGGGAACCTCTGGTCTAAAGCAATTACACGAATACAGGAAGGGTAGAGTAATTATGTAATAAATCTATATATATAAAAATGAATTGCTGTTCGTTAGTCTCGCTAAAACTTGAGAATGGCTGAACTGATTCGGGTGATTTTGGTATTGATAAATTTGTTGAAGTTCAGGGAAGGTTTAAACGGTGAGAAATATGATGTGACTAACTGACTGACTGACATAGTGATCTATCAACGCACAGCCCAAACCGCTGGACGGATCGGGCTGACATTTGTCATGCAGGTACATGTTATGACGTAGGCATCCGCTAAGAAAGGATTTTGATTAATTCTGTCCCTAAGGGGATAAAATAGGGGATGAAATTTTGTTTGAAACTTTAAACCGATTTATTATATAAAACTAAAATTACGCGGGTAAAACCGCGGGGCACAGCTAGTTAATATATACAAATTACTGCTTGTTCAATACATTAGTGGAACTAAAGTCGTTTAGACTGTGTTTTCGTATGTGGGCATCGTTTAATAGAGGCTTATTACAGTTGGTATGTGCTTTAATTGGTGGTAACGGTTATTGTAACAATTTTTTGTTAAAAGGGTGACTTTTGTATGTAAATACATGTTTAATGACGCGTCTCGTTTTTGATATTTCTATATAATAATGTCTTCTGTATTTAATCCAGGTTTTAACTACCATAGAGTAAAAAAATATATAGTTAAAGATTATAAAAATTTATACAATAAAAAAAAAAATTTTTTTTTCCTCCTCCTTTTTTAAATAAAAACAAAAAATATTTAAAAAATCTATAAAGTATGATAGAAGACAAAATCCATTCACCTCCCAACCGCCTGCATCGTTACTTAACCTCATAAAACCGTAATATAATAACCAATCCAGAGACCCCTCAAATACCCAAGTTACTCCCCACCCCATGGAGTATAGTAAATTGGAAAGTAGGGTAAATGCCACACCTCTACCAATTAAGGAATGATAGAGTAATATTTTTTCGTTGGACGCCATGTTTTTCAAAGCCCCTATAAGGGTGCCCATGTTGTGGGTAATTTAAGGGTATGTTGCACTTAATTGATGACTGTGTGAATCTACGCGCGTGTTTTTAGTTCAGAGGCATATTTAACAAAGAAATATCTTAATTCTACATGTTTTCACCAAGAGGAGAGTAAAAATCGCAAAAATAACAGATCTCTAAAAAAAAATTTTGTTTTTTTTTAAATACATATGCTCACGCCTGTATTCCCTAAGGGGTGAGGTGTTGTAATCACAACACCCACATTTCACCGAAGATGATCAAGTGTCAACGTGACAGATGTTGAGTCCATCGCCGTCTCAGACACTATACATACGTCATTGAATATTTGTAATATTTTAGTTATTATATTTGACAATTGAGCATTTGTGCTGTGTCCATGGGCTTATATTCATGAGATATAAATACTGTAACCAAAAACATTGTATAATATATATTTTTTTAAAAGAGTAATTGTTGAGTTTCTTGCCGGGTTCTTGTCAACAAAAGCTACCTTCCGAACCCGGTGGTAACATTTATAATCATGTATAATGTATTTTGTGTCCTTCTGACGATTTGAAAGTACTTTGTAAGAAGTCTAATCAAATAAAGATATTTTGAGTTTGAGTTCGAGTTTGAATTACCTCTCAGAAATATGCAGGTTTCCTCACGATGTTTTCCTTCACCGTAAACCACGTGGTGTGAAATCACTGTATATAAGTTTTTTAGAAAAACTCATGTGTACAGGCCCCGTTGGGATCCGAACTTGCGTCGCTTACGGAGCAAGCGACTGCTCAAACCCCGAGGCCTCCACGGCTCGGCTTTTTTTTAAATATGGGATATTTTATATTTAATACATCAATTAAAACATCCAAAGTAAATATACAGTCAATGTGATAAGATATATATTCAAAATGAAGAAAAACCATTGTATAATTACATTTTCAGTTTCTCTATTTATCTCGTTGTAAATCAAGCTTGCATTAGATAAATGCTGTACAGTCACGCACATAGGTGTTAAACGAGCATTTGCGATAACTTGCAACTCGATGCGAGCGGTGATAGTGATAGGATAAATTCGTTCTTTCCACCTGAAATATCGTTGGCAGGTTATTTATATCATTTTTGTTAGTAATACGAACATGGAGAAACTATTATTATATATTCGAAATATTTTTTTTAATTCAGTATATAATCACTAAAGTGTAAGTAAGTGTGGTAAGTAACCTATATAGTATTGTACAAACAAGGAATTAAATAACCACAATCTCAGATCTCACAGTAGCGTGCAACTCTACGCTGCAATAAATAAATCCCTAATGCTATCTGCAACGGAAAATATAAACACTTCTGTGCCTTCCTGTACTTTATTTATTCCACACTAATACAATGTATATTGCACTTAAATTCACACGAAATACGGCACAAATTCTATTGTAATTTATCCATTTAGTGTGAAATAAATACTACAATTTACATTTTTTGTTTCCAACTACAAGCTAATTTACACCTTAATGCAATAAAAATAAGATCGATGTTTAGCGTAATAAATAAGTTTTATTTATATTGTGTTTTCAATTCCAATATTTATAATTTCGAATTCGGAAGCTAAACGAGTGATGTTAAATTGCCCGCAGTACCATTTGCAATGCATATTGAGTTTTATTGCTTTGAGAATAGAACAGGAAACGGTGCGAATACAAATCTTTTCGGTGTTTGAAAAATGTTGAACGAATTGCGTTTGCATACAACGTGTAATAGACTCTAACACGCTATAAATAAAGTGTGTTTTGGTGCGCTAAAAGAACGAGTTTGCCAGTCGTTTATCACCCGATAAAATGGCCAGTAACTTTTTTATTCGTGTTTTTAATTAAACAAAAGTCCCGCGAAAACGGCCACTGGAGAATTTTCCGTAACGAGGTGTTTGGGCACTGGCTGAAATATTATTGCGGTCAAAGCGTTCTTTGCGTAGACTTAAAGTCGTTAATGTTCCATTTTCAAAATGCCACCTTTTTAATTACTGTTTTTAAATTGCTTAATATTATTACGTACCAATTTGGCGAGGTACTAACTATTTCAAATATGGAACAGGTTCCATGGAGTTTGAATTTGAATTTTTAGAATAAATGAATACTTTTACATAGAGGCTGATGTTATTCTGTACATCTATACCTACAGATAATACAATTTAAATATCTACGAAATCTACTAATATATGAAAGTGTATACGGTACTGATATGACTGTCCATCTGTCTGTTTGTTCCGGCTTATCTCCTTAACGCCTGGACCGATTTTTACGAGACTTTCACTGGCAGATAGCTAATATTATAAGGAGTATCTTAGGCTTTAACTATAAAAAAAAACATTAGGCTCACCCATGAAATGAACTCTACGCGGGGAAAACCGTGGGGCACAAGCTAGCTAAACATGTGAAGCATATTATATCCTAGATTTAATTTTGATTACTTGCTTAGATTTTATAACTGAATTTTATCTACAAATAAAAAATATCGTCCATTGCGCTGTGTTGCCAATAACCTGCTTCCCTAACAATGTTGCCAGTAAACAAAACCAATTAGGCAAAGACAAATACATCTATTTGACAGTTGTAACTCGCGGTCATTAACATTCCAACTAGACCCGAGTAGATAGTTAACGGGCGAATGAAAATAATTTATTTACTCGGATTAATCCATTACAGGGGAATTAAGGGTAAAATACTAGCTAGCTATGGCACCATTGCAATGACAAATAAGAAGCTTTTTTTTAAATAATACTCTTCTTAAACCCTATCTAGAACTAATGTTATTAAATGTTGCAAATTTTGTCGATCCGCCATCTTCGTCATTCAACCACAGCACGCCTCTGAAAAGTATAAAGAGCTCTACTAAGGTACACGCCTCGTGGCCCTAACCCTAGCCAGTAGTTGGATGGGTGACCGCCCGAGTTCCCTCCGTGCCTCGGAGAGCACGTTTAACATCTTAGACAAGTCAGGTCAAGAAAGTCTGACGAATCAGCGATTGTCCTCATAACGGGGTTACGAAGGTCAACCACATTGGGTTGAATCAAGTGCTGACCCCAACAATGTATGGGATAAGGCCAGGGAGATGATGATATGGTACACGAAGTACCAGGCGCACATAACGAACCAGGAGTTAATAAGTTGATTGCGACTAACATGGAGCCACATCGGGTTGAATCAAGTGCCGACCCCAACAATGTATGGGATAAGGCCAGGGAGATGATGATATGGTACACGAAGTACCAGGCGCACATAACGGACAAGGAGTTAATAAGTTGATTGCGACTAACATGGAGCCACATCGGGTTGAATCAAGTGCCGACCCCAACAATGTATGGGATAAGGCCAGGGAGATGATGATATGGTACACGAAGTACCAGGCGCACATAACGGACAAGGAGTTAATAAGTTGATTGCGACTAACATGAAGCCACATCGGGTTGGATCAAGTGCCGACCCCAACAATGTATGGGATAAGGCCAGGGATCTATGATCTGTCAGGTGAGTCTCCTCTAGTCGGACAACTTCGAATTTCGAACGTGAGTTTCCGTTATGCCTACCTTATAAAATCTTTACTTTTCCAACACCCCCTGAATACATTTTCTTTCTTCAAACAATTAAATCTTACGAAAAAATCAATCCGTACCTATTCAAAACTAGACAAAGAAATATTGACTTTCTCTCAAACGCAATAGAGTCCACTCTCCTATATCAATGTTTCAGTTACTTTGTTAAGGGATCGTAGGACTTAGTACAAGAGTATAGAGTCGAAAATAAACAGGGTTTTATTTAAATTTGTAAGAGGGAGCGTGTGTACTTGAATTGAATATGGAATTAACTAGGATGTCCGAGAAAATGGATGCGGCATTAATTGTTACGTGTTGATAAGTACCAGCTTAGTTCTGCCCAGTTAAGTTACAGACTCTGCGTTTCACGTATAGATAAAGTGTATTTATAGAACTGAGGCTTATGTTAGTTACTATTATACATTCCTGACTGGCTTGGAGGTTTGCAGAAACTGATTTTGTTCAAGTTCAACTTAATGGTATTAAGTATGTATAAGATTGTAAGTTATTTCTCTTCGTTGGTTTTGTTATTAGAATGCCAAATCAAATTATTATTTTGTGCAAGCGGATAGTAACGTGCGGTATAGTATTGAATTAAACATATAAAAACTAATTGCACCCAAATTTATTTTAAACAGTTCTATAGCTACACATATTCAAACTTCAAATCACAATTTTGTGACTAATGCCACATCCAGATTAAGAACGTATCACTCACGCATCGATGTTAACAATCACTTTACAAAGTGTAGACAAGCGAAAAACGTTCACAGATTTGTTTAAGAGGAAGATACATGCTTCACACGCGTCCCACGACACGTAAGATTTATTTACATATTTTTTTCGTTAATTTTGATGAATTCTCAAAAAATTACAAAACGTACGTCCAATCTTGTTCCGGTTTCTTTACATGTAGGAGATAAACTACGGTGGATATATAGCTAACGAAATACATTTTATATTTATAGTGATAGGGAAAGTCAAAGTTTAGTAATAGTCTAAAAAATCATTATCCAAAATGAAGAATTAGAAAAAAAAAAAAAAAATTTTGAAAAATTAAAAAAAAAAATTATATACCCAACCAAATTCAATAAATAGTTTTTTTCAAATCGCTTATCTTCTCGTAAACATATGAAAATATGTATCGGAAATTAATTAAATCAATAATCTAATTGCTCTACAGCGACTTGAGCGCCAAATATCCGACATTTTATCGATAAAGCGAAGTAATTTAAGACTCAAAAATGGTTGAGCAAAAAGTAAATGGTTTCGTTTGACCTAAACAGTCAAAATCAAGTTATTAAGGCATGCCTTACGACAAAAACTAAACCTCACGGTGGGCTGTTCTTGGTACTAGGGATGGAAGCGAAGTATCGATAATTTTTTTCATCGACCAAATATTAATATAAAACAGCCGCGGGGCCTGCACCAATGAGTTTTTCTAAAAACTTATGTACAGTGATTTCACACCACGTGCTTTACGGTGAAGGAAAACATCGTGAGGAAACCTGCATATGTCTGAGAAGTTAAAGAGTATGAATAGTGTCTGAGACGGCGATGGCCTCATTGTCACGTTGGCATTTAATCATCTTCGGTGAAATGTGGGTGTCTTTCAATGTTAGACACGCAGACGAAGTCACGGGCTGTAACTAGCATAAAAGAAGCATGGTATCTAATCTACACTACTATTATAAAGAGGAAAGATTTGTATTTTTGTGTGTATGTTTGTAATGAATAAACTCAAATACTACTGTGCCCATTTCAAAAATTCTTTCACCATTGGAAAGCTACAACATCAGCGAGTAACATAGGCTTTATTTTATCCTCGTACTCCTACGGGAACGGGAACTACGCGGATGAAACCGCATGACTTCCGCCAGTATAATTTAATACTGCTTTCATACAAAATTTTTAGAAAATAATATTTTTTCGCTCAAATTTTATCGAATTTTTTTAGCAATTTTTTTTTGTTTACAGATTATAATATACATTGAAAAGAGATCTGTCATGTGCAAAATGCCACTGTGTTCCCAGTATAATTAATAACAATGCAATATATAATAGAGTTGTTACCAAGAAGTTAGTCTCACGATGAATACAAAACTTGAACGCTAAGAATGCTACATTGCAACTTATCGGGGTCATAACAGTTGTCATTAAAACTAAAGACGTATTGTTTGGTAGTGATGTGGCCTATATCGATACAGTTTGTCGATAGATTTCATTTTTGTATCAACTACCAACGTGAAAAGTGAGTCAATCACCGTCTCACTATACATACGTCTTTGAATTTCTTCTCAGACATATGCAGGTTTCATCACGATGTTTTCCTTCATCGTAAAAGTGGCGTAAAATCACTGCACATAAGTTTTTTTAGAAAAACTCATTGGTACAACCCCGACTGGGATTCGAGCTTGCGTCGCTGGCGTAGCAGGCAACTGCTCAAACCCCACGGCCGCCGCGGCTTCTTTAACGGTATTTATGTTATTCAAATATATTTCTGTCTCTTGGAGTTATAGAGTACTTAAAACTATTAACTTCAATAAAAACCTTTCAGCGACTGAATAATTGAACGTCAATTTATTATTCGATGGTAATTTCAGCAATTATGTTATATAGCTATTACCCGCTATTTCGTCCATCGCTGCCAATGTCATTTTTGATTTTAACAATTTAATATTCTCTAGCCGTGCTCTGCGGTTTCACCCGTGTATACTTAATTAAACAGGTTGTTTTATTTCGCGAAACCCTTATTTAAAAAATAAAATAAGGCTGCATTAATTCCTCCTAACTACTCCAATGAAAATCGCGTTATAATCGGTCCAGATTAGAAAGAACCAACAGACAGACAGACCAATAACAAACAGTCACTTAATTTTTCTTCTTTAAAATAGACAATTAATTCTCTGAGCGTGATAAGCCCCAGCCTTTCACAAAATATCTCTAGGAAACATCAAACTGGTTCGAAGTCCTTATTAGGGATACAAAATAAAGGCATCTACTTTTCATACATATGCTCACGCCTGTATTCCCCGAAGGGGTAGGCAGAGGTGTTGTAATCACAACACACACTTTTCACCGAAGATGATTAAGTGCCAACGTGACAGATGGTGAGTCTATCACCGTCTCAGGCAGTATACATACGTCTTTGAATTACTTCTAAGAAATATGCAGGTTTCCTCACGATGTTTTCCTTCACCGTAAAGCACGTGGTGTGAAATCACTGTACATAAGTTTTTTAGAAAAACTCATTAGTACAGGCCCCGCTGGGATTTGAACTTGCGTCGGTTGCGTAGCAGGCGACTGCTCAAACCTCAAGGCCACCACGGCTCCAGCCAGCTTTTCACAAAATATCTCTAGGAGACGTCAAACTGGTTCGAAGTCATTATTAGGGATACAAAATAAAGGCATCTACTTTTCATCCATAAATATACACATATTATCTCCTGAAAACTATAATGACATACAAACAGACTTCACTTCTTTATGCTATCAATAATGTATTTGTTTGTTTTGTGGTTGTTATGTCATTGGAGCAATTTGTATTCGTAATTGGTCTATTAAAATGTGGAATTGTGTTGTAACATTCAATTGGATGGTACTGAACGATGTTTAAGCTAAATTGTTTTCTATTTATCAAATATAAATGGCTTTTGCAACGAAACGAGCTACTGTAGGTCTAAAAAGGCCACCATCATCGAGATGACAAAATGGTCACTTAGGTGCAATTCATATTATGAATCACGAATGTATAATATTTCGCAATTCACCTGTTTCACACTTTCCTATGAAGATTCCTAAAATGGTCCACAAAATATGAATTGCTTTTGTGACAAATAACATCATGAAAAGTTAGTTAGGGACTAACATCTACAATTATTGTAATCATAATATAAATGAAAAGAGCCGTGGTGGCCTTGGGGTTTGTGCAGTCGCCTGCTACGAAAACGAAGCAAATTCGAATCCGAGCGGGGCTTCTACCAATGAGTTTTTCTTAACAACTTATGTGCAGTTATTTCACACCACGTGCTTTACGATGAAGGCAAGCATCGTGAGGAAACCTGCATACGTCTGAGAAGTAATTCAAAGACTGTATAGTGCTTGCGACGGCGATGGACTTACCGTCTATCACGTTGGCACTTACACAAGATGTGTGTGAAAAGTGTGTGTTGTTGTTACAAGACCTCTGCCTACCCCTTCGGGGAATACAGGCGTGAGCATATGTATGTACGATGATAAGGAATGCTGCCAGTATCTTCGGTACCTTGCCTACAGGGACTCCTTTTAATAATAATATTTTAGTTATTAGATACAATATGTCTATAAATATGTTATTTTTGTATAATGTTATAAAATTAGCAAATCTGCCTTTTATTCACTTATTAATTTTGAATACATCAAATATGGAATAATAATATCGATATCGATTTAAATATATCGATGCACTTCACTGTTTTCTCTGTAGAAAGCAATTGCGCGGTAACGGGAAGTACCTACGAGTGGTTAATTAAAGAAAACCCTCTGAATGACTGCAGTACTGCTAAAGACACAAGTGATTTCTATAGATATTAATCTTATACCTTTTAACGAGCAATTCTTGTAATCTGAAACTCGGAAACGGCTCCAACGATTTTCATGAAATTTTGAAATTTTTTTCATGAAAAACTCATAAAATATCATTACAATACGACAGTAAATTTCACCGACATCTGTCAAGATACGATACCTCAGAGTGAAGCTACCAGCTTTTGGGGTGATAATGAATTTAGAATACCCCGGTTCGAGTCTAACCTTCACCGGTTCGATTTTAAAATTTTTTTTTTTTTCAATTTCAACCAGGATCTTAATATAAAACTTGACCTAAGAGATATCTAGGATTAGAAATCAGTATATCTCTTTCAGTCATTAGGAGTTGAAACGTGATAGACATAGTACTTGTTCGGGAAATCTAGTCGTGAGTCTTTTTCAATCAGTAAGAACAGTTTTAATAATTTATATGTAATAGAAGAAGAGACAGGTGTATATGACGTGTATACATCTGTCACTGTCATACATACAAACTGTCATGGCAATAAGAACTCTTGAGCCGCTGGGTTGAGACATCTATACTAATGGCTGGCATTCACGTCATACTTGTGAACAGGTGCTGCTTGTGGGGGCTGGTCATCTCAAGCTACGTATTTAGTTATAAGTAGATGTACTTCATTTTTAGTTATGTTAATTTTTATCGACATTTGTGCATTGGAACATTGTCCATGAGCTTACGATTTTTAAATTATTTATTTTGTATTCTTTAAATTGTATAATATTTTTGAAAAGAGTAATTACTGAGTTTCTTGCCAGGTTCTTCTCAGTAAAAGCAACCTTCCGAACCTGGCGGTAGCATGTATAATCCTGTATAATTGTGTCATTCTGACGATTTGAAAGTGCTTTGTAAAAGTCTAATCGAATAAAGATACTTTTGACTTTTGACTATTATAAAGAAGAAATATTTGTATGTAAGTATGTTTGTATCTAAAAAAACTGGACCGATTAGAAAAATTCTTTCAGAAATGGACAGCTACATTATCAGAAAGGAACATAGGCTATATTTTATCCCCGAACTCCCACGGGAACGAGAACTACGCGGGTGAAACCGCATGACGTCCGCTAGTTTAATAATATAGTGTTTCGTAAATATTTTAGTAGAAGAGAGTGTTTGGTGTCTCAAAGAAAGGAGCATTTAAGATTTATAACTTCTTTAGCACTTCTGCCCGCGACTGTACCATGCAATGTTAGTTTACAGCGCAGACATTTTGACTGCGCTTTTTGTGATAAAGCTCCGCTCGATAGCGCATTACGGCAATTGAGGGTAATAAAAATAAGTGAAATTATTGACCAGTACCATTTTTCTTCTTAAATGTTAATCGCTTCTTTAATTACTTTTCATTTCGTTACCATAATAACATCGATTCAAAGTTTGACACGAGAATCGAATCTATACATCATATGCTCACGCCTGTATTCCCCGAAGGGGTAGGCAGAGGTGTTGTAATAACAACACACACTTTTCACCGAAGATGATTAAGTGCGAACGTGACAGAGGGTGAGTCCATCGCCGTCTCAGGCACTATACATACGTCTTTGAATTACTTCTCAGACATATGCAGGTTTCCTCACGATGTTTTCCTTCACCGTAAAGCACGTGGTGTGAAATAACTGCACATAAGTTTTTTAGAAAAACTCATTGGTACAAGCTCCGCTGGGATTCGAACTTACGTCGCTTGCGTAGCAGGCGACTGCTCTAACCCCAAGGCCACCACGGCTTTTATTCGGACGAAATCTTGATTCATAATATAAATTGCACCTAAGCGTCATTTCGATGATGAATCATATTCAGATCACATTATGATTCTCGCAAAGTGGCCTTTTCAGACCTACTGATCAGAATAATTGCCATCGTTCACAGTACAAAACGGTTCGGTGGAGTTTTTGCAACATTCTTAGTAGGGTGGTAATACTGTTGTTTAATGAACTATATATGTACAAACAGACAGACTATTAGCAAGCTATTATCATACATCCGATTAAAGTGATAGGGTTCTGCATGCTATTGTAATAATTGCACACAGACCGATATCTGCACTACTATTATAAAGAGGAAAGATTTGTATTATTGTGTGTATGTTTGCAATGAATAATCTCAAAAACTACTGTGCCGTTTTCAAAAATTCTTTCACCATTGGAAAGCTACGACATCAGCGAGTAACATAGGCTTTATTTTATCCCCGTACTCTCACGGGAACGGGAACTACGAGGGTGAAACTGCGTGACGTCTGCTAGTATTACATAAGCTCCTGCAGCCTATGAACGTGACCAGCACCAGAGTGTCACTCATATATTGCCTACCTCATAATGAATGGTGGCAAACATTTTACAAGATAGACTCCACTCTTCATGGAGCTCTGGCAACCTTACTCCCCGTCTGAACACAACACTATAAGGTAGCATTATTCGGCTGCGATCTTCTGTAAGGCCGAGGAATCGAATGGGAATCCCTGTTATACCATATCTCTCTTCTTTTCTTCTTAATATAAGGAGGCATAAAGTTATTTTTCTATTGACGAGGGGGAACCTTCAAAAGGTCCTCCACCCCCCTGGGAGAGGTATTCGGCGTATGTGGGATTCCTACCGCACTAAAACCTCCCCGGTGGCCATCCTCAGTGCTTTGCACAGGTGTCCTCTCACACTTTGCAGGGGCACATCCCCGGGGCAGCTGTGTCGCCGCTCCTGGAGACGTCGCTTTCCAAGGCAGAGCTTCCAGACCCTCCAGCCCACTTTTAGTCGCCTCTTACGACAGGCAAGGGATACTACAGGCTATTGGGTGGACAGTCCGGGGCGTGGGTTGTCTCCGCCCCGCCGTCGCCGTCATTTCCAAGATCAGCTCTCTCTCGGTCCTTCTCGAAGGCCCCCTTCTGGGTCATTTCTGTCTCATACAAGAGTTTATTACTCAGTACAACAGAACCCTAAATGTAAACGCAATACAAATAGATGATGGGCATGCATGCGTAACGTTTGATTGCATTTATGTCCAAACATGGGCAATTATGTAATATGTGACCTTTTACAAGTATCGATGAAATTAATTCATCACTGCAGTTCTGCTACGATGTATCGATATCGTAAAATCAACTTTTTAACGGAACAGTTACGTCACTAGCAATGTACCTACCTGTCAGTCTGTCTGTCATGCAGTTGTCAGAATCGAAGAGCATTTATCGGATCATTCAAGGGTATGAAAGATACATGTTGAATTCTCAGACCTACCCTACATACACACAAAATTCCATACAAATCGGTCCAACCATTGCGGAGGAGTTTGGTAACAAACACCGCGACACGAGAATTTTATATAGGTATTAGATGAAAATTACAATGCGCAATATACACTGAAGTTTTGAATTAAAAATAGCAATATCCATTTTTTTTTTAATTATTACATTTTATATACCCTTGTTACATACATATGCTCACGCCTGTATTCCCCGAAGGGGTAGACAGAGATGTTATAATAACAACGCTTTTCACAGAACATGATTATGTTTCAACGTGACAGAGGGTGAGTCCATCGCCGTCTCGGGCACTATATACACGTCTTTGAATCACTTCTCAGAAATATGCAGGTTTCCTCGTGATGTTTTCCTTCACCGTAAAGCACGTGGTGTGGAATTATGGCACATAAGTTTTGAGAAAACTCATCGGTAAGTAGGTACAGGCCCTGCAGGGGTTCGGACTTGCTATACCTTGTTGGTTTTATTATTAAAATAAAAGTAATTATGTGTAATTAAGATCTATTTCTCGTTAATCGCATAAACTGGTTTAAATTGTCGCGGGAATGACCGCGCTTCCTCCAATTAGGTAAGTATTAATGTCAATAAAAATACCTACACTTTGACGTTCATGTTTGAGTTAAACGGACGTGACAAATCGTTTAGGGTACCGTGGTTGAGATTATAAAACGGAACATTGTACCTAATGATTTTGATGACAATAATTTTAAAGTAATTGAGATTTTTTTATAATTTAGATTTAGAAAGAGGAGCTCGTGGCACAGTTGCTATTGCGCATATCATCCGATCAGCGAAGTTAAGCAACCCTAACCCTAGCCAGTAATTGGATGGGTGACCGCCCGAGTTCCCTCCATGCCTCAGAGAGCACGTTAAGCCGTCGGTCCCGGTTGCCAATCATCTTTGGCAATCGTTACAGGTCAATCGGAGGCCTAAAATAGTCTGACCACTGGTTTAACCCAGATCACAGATTTTCCTCGTTAAAGGGGTTGCGAAGGTCAGATGGCAGTCGCTTCGTATAAAAATCAGATGGTGCATCAAGTGCCGACCCCAACAATGTATGGGATAAGGCCAGGGAGATGGTGATGAGATTTTTTTATGATTTAGCTTACGCTTAATGTACGCAGTCGCTTTTTAGGTGACATATTATTTATACGCGCCTATATCCCATGGGAGTAGGCTCATGCTACGATCCTTACAAACTTCTTCCGATTCATCCACATTCATGCATCTCTTCATACACTTATTTCGGTTACTGTGCTCCGAATAAAGGGATTTTTTATATATTTAAATTGTATACCAACCGATGCTCTGCAGGTTTTGTCACATTCATACAAACATAATATACGTATATTAAGCTCACGTCTGTAGCTATTCCCCGTAGGCAGAGTTGTACTTATAGTACATCCACATTTCACCAGTTATGTTTAAATCCCATGTAATAGGGAGCGAGCCTATTCCCATTAACCGGGCGCTAATCCAGAATTACAGATGGAAAACTTAATAACACTACCTGGGGAGCGACTCCCAGGCCTTATATTCTGGTACCATTAAGTCCCATAGAACCCATAGAGTAAACATATTTTGAAGGCATTAGCAATTTTTATTCGTCCTTCCTTTATTCTTGAAAAATGCCAATAGGCGTGCCCGCAAAATGGCCGTCGCTAGTCGATAAATGAACAAAAATAATAATTACCACAGAATAAAATTGCTCATACCTCACCTGTTTCACAACTCACTTACATCTGCAACTCCCTAACCTAAGTACATTTGAATGTCAACCTTAATGCAATTACTTTAAGGGTGTTAAGATTTTTTTGAAATTGTATTTTGTAAAATTGCACGTTCGAAGAAAATATCGTGTGTAAGTGTGAAACAAATATTTTATCCATTCACGCGACTTTGATCACTATCGCGTTCACGTTATAGTTGGATTCAGGTTATGATTTCATTATAATTGCAATAATTAAGTTGTCAAAACGTTTTTTTATTTTAAATTTATGGTAAGTTATGTTGATGTTTTTTTTTAATTGACGATAAATGATGTGGAGCCTGGTCTTTTAAATTATTTCCTGAAACATTATGAATAGACTTCTGGGGCCATACCACGAGCTCTTATTGCCGTAATAGTTAGACTCATGTTATGAGACAGATGTATGTGACGTGTATACATCTGTCACTGTCACACAGCTGAACTATCATTGCAATAAGGGTTCATAATCGGGGCCCAGGGCCCGTAGACAAAGTAACAAAATTCTCACGCATCGATAGTAGAAACTATACAAAATATACGGGAATGACATATGCCACGTGACTGATTTATGTCATTACCAAACGTTTTGTATCGTAGGCCTACATATCCGTTAGTTCTTCAACTATTAATGTTATAGCAGTGTTTCTCCACCCGCTACAGAGATGGCGTTACCTACACGAGAACCTAAATCGCGCAATGAGGGTTTTCAATCGCATTGCAGTATAAGTTTCCAACTAGAACAGTTGGAGCCGGTGTTCCCAGTTCCCTGAAATAACTTCCCTCTTGATTAGGTATTTAAAAATGTTATTATTAATAAAGAAAAGAGGCGTGGTGGCCGTGGGGTTTGAGTAGTCGCCTGCTTCGCAAGCGAAGCAAGTTCGAATCCCAGCGGGCAAACTCAACCAATGAGTTTCCTAAAACAAACTTATATGCAGTGATTTCACACCACGTGCTTTACGGTGAAGGAAAACATCGTGAGGAAACCTGCATATGTCTGAGAAGTAATTCAAAGACGTATGTATAGTGCCTGAGACGGCGATGGACTCGCCCTCTGTCACGTTGACACTAAAATCATCTTGTGTGAAAATTGTGTGTTGTTATTACAACACCTCTGCCTACCCCTTCGGGGAGCATATGTATGTATGTGTATATTGTTCTCTACCTTGTAATAAGGCTCAAATGAATGAATGATATGCTTTCCCGCCTCGTGAATGCTTGACAGCTGCCAACGGACGCCATCTTGCCGGAGTGACAGATAATTTCCCAGTAATCTAACATTGTCTTTTTTAATTTTGAATATCCGGTTTTTTATATAGGTATATATCATATATAATATTTCTTATTAGAAAAATATACTCAACTTTACCTATAGGTACGTATATTATACCAAAATTATTGTATCACAATATTATTAGCTAATAGAAATTTATATGTCTAAGGAATATTGAATAGTTCAACCGCCTTTAGTTACCATACTCATAAAATATTAGTTCATCATTTGGTATGCAATAAGAAATAAAACTAAATATGCTCACGCCATCCCAGAAGGGTCCCCGAAGGGGTAAGCAAACATGTTGTAATACTAACATCCACATTTTACCGAATATGATTAAGTGCCAACGTGACAGAGGCTTCTGAGTCTTTGAATTACTTCTCAGACATTTTCCTCACACACCCGAGTTCCCTCCGTGCCTCGGAGAGCACGTTAAGCCGTCGGTCCCGGTTGCCAATTTATCATCTTTGGCAATCGTTACAGGTCAGTCGGAGGCCTAAAATAGTCTGACAACTGGTTTAACCCAGAACACAGATTTTCCTCGTTAAAGGGGTTAAGAAGGTCAGATGGCAGTCGCTTCGTATAAAAATCAGGTGATCAGCCACATCGGGTTGAATCAAGTGCCGACCCCAACAATGTACGGGATACGGCCAGAGAGATGAATGATGATGTTTTCCTTCACCGTAAAGAACGTGGAGTGTAATCACTGCACATAATTTTTTAAAAGACTCCTGGACACGTAATTCTTCTTCTTAGTCGTAACCTCATGACTGAGGGACGTGACCATGGTGCGACGTCTGCATTAACATTGCCAAGCCTCTCTATTTAGTGCCATCTGGATGGTAGCCTGAAGATTAGTCCTCGTTGCAGCCTGGGTCGCATCCGTCCATCGTGTTGGCGAACGACCCCTGCTTCTTTTGCCCTCGACCCGTCTCGTAATCATCAGCCTAGGCTGTCTGGATCGCGTCGTGCTTTGTGCTTTGTAATTCTTCATAGTGCCTTACTTAATAATAGCTATAACTGGCAACTCCAGGCAACACGATCATTGCAGTGTCAACATCACTTTTCTTTCAATTAACATACAATACAGTTTAAACAAAGAAAGTGTTGTTTAAAAAGTGCCAGTACACGTTGACAGAATAAAAATATAAATTATTCATTAGTAGGTGTCTATGGTTTGTTCGGCACTTTGGTAGCGAGCAAATATACGCTAACTGTACTATTATTATTAAATAGATTATCTTTTACCATTAAACGAGCAATTCTTCTACTAGATTTTTAGTTTTGTTTATTTTTATCGACATTTGTGCATTTGAACTTTGTCCATGAGCTTATGTTTCTTAAATTATACATCATATGCTCACGCCTGTATTCCCCGAAGGGGTAGGCAGAGGTGTTGTTATCACAACACACACTTTTCACAGAATTTGATTAAGTGCCAACGTGACAGATGGTGAGACTATCGCCGTCTCAGGCACTATACATACGTCTTTGAATTACTTCTCAGACATATGCAGGTTTCCTAACGATGTTTTCCTTCACCGTAAAGCACGTGGTGTGAAATAACTGTACATAAGTTTTTTTAGAAAAACTCATTGGTACAGGCCCCGCTGGGATTCGAACTTGCGTCGCTTGCGTAGCAGGCGACTGCTCAAACCCCAAGGCCACCGCGGCTCTCTTAAGTTATTTATTTTGTATTCTTTAAATTGTATAATATTTTTGAAAAGAGTAATTACTGAGTTTCTTGCCAGGTTCTTCTCAGTATAAGCAACCTTCCGAACCTGGCGGTAGCATGTATAATCCTGTATATTTATGTCATTCTGACGATTTGAAAGTACTTTGTAAAAAAGATAATCGAATAAAGATATTTTTCACTTTGACTTTGACTTTGACTTTGTATATATCGCACCTTCAGAACGATAAAAGCAAATTCAAAAATCAATAGATCGGCCGGCAAGTTTGGATTCATATTAACAGTAATTATTTTTTTTAATTTGAGTACAATTAGACTATTTTTATAATAAGAATTTATTATTTTAGCTTGTGTTTAGTTGGTGAATAATTTTTTTTTAATTTTTTTCTAAATTCCTGTAGAAAAAAATTAAGCAATAATTCTTTTTCGCAAAATTTGGAGTAGAGCTCGCCTAGAGATCGTTCTGAGTGTGCGATATATAGAATCTGAATCTCGGAAACGGCTCCAACGATTTTCATGAAATTTTGTGTGTAGGGGCAAAAATATGATCTAGCTAAGTATAACTTTTGAAAAACATCGTTTTGACCATGTTTTCAGTCACTGAAAAACTCATACAATATCATTACAATACGACAGTAAATTTCGCCGACATCTGTCAAGTTATGGTAGCTCAAAGGTGAGGCTTCCAGCTTACGGGGCGATAACGACACTAGAGAACCGCGGTCAACCAGGTTCTCATTATTATAGTTTACTAGCGGACGTCACGCGGTTTCACCCGCGTAGTTCCCGTTCTCGTGGGAGTAAGGGGATAAAATAAAGCCTGTGTTACTCGCTGATGATGTAGCTTTCCAGTGGTGAAAGAATTTTTGAAATCGGCACAGTAGTTTTTTGAGTTTATTCATTACAAACATACACACAAATAATACAAATAGTTCCTCTTTATAATAGTTGTGTAGATATATTTCTATGTGGCCGTGGAGCTTAAGCAGTCCCAGCGGGGCCTGTACCAATGAGTTTTTCTGAAAGCTTATGTACAGCGATTTCACACCACGTGCTTTACGGTGAAGGAAAACATCGTGAGGAAACCTGCATATTACTGAGAAGTCATTCAAAGACGTATGTATAGTGTCTGAGACAGTGATGGACTCACCATCTGTCACGTTGACACTTAATCATATTCGGTGAAGTGTGGGTGTTGTTGAGCATATTTATTTTTATTTTACAATATTAATGTCCTTGCGTCCATAGACAATATACTTTTTGTCGTATCGTAGATATTATATTGTTATTTGAAGATTTAATCATCTGGTAACTTATTTATTAATGAATAATTTATGGGAATGTTGGAATCTAATTGTGTTTCATCGTAGTATTGACAAGAGCTAGTATAATTACTAGTTGAAACATTACACAGGTCTGTTTGCAATTCCAAAATAACAGCTTTTCAATGCATATGAAAGTAATTATAATACGATACTGACAAGAAAACACTTTTTTTTTAATGTTTTCTTTACGTCCGTCTGTCTGTTTGTTTCAGCTAATCTCAGAAACAGCTGATAGCTAATGTTACAAGGAGTAACATAGTTTAATTTTATTTAGAAAAAAAAAAACATAATATTCCACGGGACACTCATGAAATGGGGCATGAAATTCATGAGAGGGTCTCGTGGCATAGTTGCTATTGCGCATATCATTCGATCAGCGAAGTTAAGCAACCCTAACCCTTGCCAGGAGTTGGATGGGTACGTTAAGCCGTCGGTCCCGGTTGACAATTTATCATCTTTGGCAATCGTTACAGGTCAGTCGGAGGCCTAAAATAGTCTGACAACTGGTTCAACCCAGATCACAGAGTTTCCTCGTTGAAGGTGTTGCGAAGGTCAGATGTCAGTCGCTTCGTATAAAAATCAGGTGATCAGCCACATCGGGTTGAATCAAGTGCCGACCCCAACAATGTATGGGATAAGGCCAGGGAGATGATGATGACCCATGTAATAGACCCTGCATAGCTAAGTGACAATATTAGATTACAATAATACCTGAACCGGGATCGAACCTAAGACCACGTGTTTCGCAATAGCCTATGATTAGCTTTATCATTTTCACCATAAAGCGAAATAATTATAGCTTTCCGTTCAAACTATTTAAATTAACCATCGATTGCTAATTACCGGTGGTAATTGTTAATTGTTAATTAAGACCATCATCAAATTATCAATAAAACACGAAATTATCAACGTATTACTCAAACTGTTATTTTCCAATAACGCATTAAACAATTAAACTGAAACGAATAACGGTTTAATAACGAAACTAGTGTAATTTCTATGCTCGTATTAATTTATAATTGAAAACCTATCAATAATCGAGTTACAATTATCAACATATACTTAGGTAAACTTATAAAATACTTGAATACGATTAAAATAATGTTTCCAATAAGTATTGGAGAAACTTATTAATTAGAAAAAGGAGCTGGTCCATCGCCGTCTCAGGCACTATACATACGTCTTTGAATTACTTATCAGATATATGCAGGTTTCCTCACGATGTTTTCCTTCACCGTAAAGCACGTGGTGTGAAATCACTGTACATAAGTTTTTAGAAAACTCATTGGGACAGGCCCCGCTGGGATTTGAATTTGCATCGCTTGCCCGAACCCCGAAGCCACCACGGCTCTTGTCACGTTGGCACTTAATCATATTCGTTGAATTGTGGGTGTTCTTGTAACACTTCTGCTTACCCCTTCGGGGACCCTTCTGGGATGGCGTGAGCATATTTATTTATTTTTTATTAATATTGAGGAAAAATTAGAACCAGTCTTAACATTGTAAACATATTTTTGACAAGAGTAATTGCAGAGTTTCTTGCCGGATTCTTGTCAGTAAAAACACCCATCCGAACCCGGTGGTAATATTTATAATTCTGCACATATAATGCATTTTTTTCTTTATCCTGGAAACGACTACAAAGTAATTTGTAAGAAGTCTAATCATATAAAGTTCATCTTTGATTTTTTCAAATATAACTTAATTCTTAAAACCATCATGTCAACAAACATTTCACACAAAGCCTAGTTTTCTATTCTTCTTAATTAACTTCAGACCCAACTAGAACTTTATCCCAATTAGAATATCCCATATTCTTGCAGTTCCCCTCAATCTAGAAATGTAAATCCAATTCCCCATTGAACGATGGCAATTTACTTTGCACCTTGATTCCTGTATAATATTCGCAAAGTTAAAAAAAATCCTTAATCGATTCCTGCTGCCAATAAACTATCTTTGATTATAATATAGGCTAGGCTACTCCGCCCGAAGCCACACGAGTTGATTGCATCTCCCACAGGAATGGTCTATTCTTCCGGGCTAATAAACCTATGTAACTCACGCCCTTAATCTATCTCACGCAAAACGTCACAATAAAGAAAGCACTGCATTTCTTTATGTACATTCATCATTCTTCACAATTAATTGATGTGATGTTCATATTTGATTACCATCTGAGACTTCTGTTCCAACATGGGAAGCTTAATGAAAATTATATTTTAAACTAGTTGACCCTGTGAACTTTGTTACCCCTTACTTATTATCTATGTTTCTCACCGTTTAAACTTACACAAATATATCAACACTATAAATACCAAAATCGGTCCAGCTGGTCACAAATTTTAGCGAGACTAACGAACAACTAATAATATTAGATAACATTAGATGAACTTACCTGAACTGGGCCTGTCGCTGTATCTGGTGCAGTAGACCCAAGCCGGCCATAATGTGGAGTTCCCTTGTGATGGCTGGCTGGTGTCTGTACTCCCACAAGTGGACAATGCTCCACTTGACGTGGAGGATACTATTGAACTTGCTGAATCAGGCCTCTTTTGCGGTTCCGGCGCTGGAATACTTTTAGGCTCTCTAGACTCGCCAATTTGCGACACTGTCTGCCTCAAGCCACCCAAAGGAGGTAAGCTCCCAAATTCAGCCTCCTTACCTTTCAGGTAATTGAAACTATATTTCTGTAAATCTGCCTGTGGTTTTGACAGGTCGTAGGGTTTGTAAAGAATGCTGTGGTTAGGCCCGACGGGCTTCGGGCCTTCGATCTTACTTGTTTTCCTCAGAGCGTTCGACCCAAATTCTGGATGAAGAATGTTGCTTATAGAGAAGGCTATAGAAGGCGGTTGTGGTCTCTGGTTTCTCTTATCAGGGTCGAATTCTTCTGGGCTAATTTGTGGCTTAACGTCAGGAGTCTCTGGTCGGTAATAATGGTATTCCATATCGCTCTGATTGTGTTCTGGACTGGGCAACGGGGAACTGGGCTGCATTTTGACAATAGTCATATTGGTGGCAGCTCTCTCGAATCTTTGCTCGATAGTCGTGCAAGTGTATTGGTTTTGTGGACAGTAAACTGGCTTGTCTGAATGCGGTGGGGGTACTCTGCCTGTCTCTGGGCCTGGACTGTTCGCCTGGTTTGGACTGCAGCGATCTTCAAACGCCATTATAGACAACACTTTAGTTAAAGTTATTAGTCTTAGCACAGCACTTTAGTCAGCAAACACGAAAAACGCTAATTAAATGTCCGTAGCACAAGTTCGATGGTGTAATATAGGTGCGCCCGCGACGACGTCTGTCGAGCGACTGACGACGAGAGGACACGCCCCCGATGGAGTGAGGTCCACCCTACCCCATCAGTTTTGTAGGCGTCGACCTCCATGCCTCCAAGGGTTCTCTGTCTCATTCACTCTTACGGTTTTCTACACCCCTTAAGAGAGATGGAAGAGACAATTGATTTAACCTGATTGTGTATTTAGTGGGCTCGGTACAGATTCGTAATGCAGTTGTAAATTATAGCCACGGCTCTTTTGGTCGTAATGTATCAATAATATGGCGGTACTTTGGCCACGGAATTTCAATTTCTATTATGACAGAGTTATTATCTTTAAAGCACAAACAGTTGACAGTGACCTGACAGTTAAGAGGTTTGTGTATAATTTGACGTTAGTTCACGCATGTGATTGTTTTTCGATAATTATCGTTATTTATTATTTCACTTGCTTCAGCCCGTGACTTCGTTCGCGTGGAATACTTATTTACTTAGCCTTCCTCGATAAAAGGTCTATCTAACACTGAAATATTTTTCCGAATCGGTTCCTGAGATGACGTTCAAACAAACTAATAAGCCCATCAGCTTTATATCATACACTCAATGCTCTCCTGGAGTCTAACCCTTGTATGGAAGTGTTGATGACAGATGGGACAAGCTATTGTTAGACTGCATAGTATTCTGCGAGGAAGAATGAATATATTTTTTAATTAGTGTAATTGGCATTGTATGTCATTATTGAAAAAAAAAATATATTAGTAATAGCTAGGGAAGTTTTGTGGTCGTTGGAATGTGTTCTTCTCATCCATTTTTCTCTGTCAGCCGTCATATCTGTATTCACTATCATTCTAGCCATGTCATCATCATCATCCTCCTGCCCTTATCCCATGTTATTTGTGTTCGTCGCAATGTGTTCTTCTCTTCCATTCCTCTCTATCAGCCGTCATATCTGTATTTACTCCCTTAGCCATATCATATAAAGCCGTGGTGGCCTTGAGGTTTGAGCAGTCGCCTGCTACGCAAGCGAAGCAAGTTCGAATCCCAGCGGGGCCTGTACCAATGAGTTTTTCTAAAAAAACTTATGTACAGTGATTTCACACCACGTGCTTTCGGTGAAGGAAAACATCGTGAGGAAACCTGCATATTTCTGAGAAGTAATTCAAAGACGTATATATATAGTGCCTGAGACGGGGATAGACTCACCCTCTGTCACGTTGGCACTTAATCATTTTCGGTGAAAAGTGGGTGTTGTTATTGCAACACCTCTGCCTACCCCTTCGGGGAATACAGGCGTGAGCATATGTATGTAGCCATATCATCTTTCACACAATCCGTCCATCGTTTCTTAGGTCTTCGTCTCCCCTTCTCACCATCCATATTCATTAACTATGTTCTAGTAGGTGGGTACTTTTATTAAATTCTTCGTAATTATAGTAAGGATCTAATATAAATACATCTAGAGAGCCTGTACTAGTATTTTATTGTCTAATGAACATGTCACTAATGAATTATTGAACGGTAATAATAGTTATAACAAACATATTTCACGAATGGTCAGTCCCTATACATTGAAAGCATACAAAATTCAAAATTTCTTTATTAGATTAGAATTTATAGCCGTGGTGGCCGTGAGGTTTGAGCAGTCGCCTACTACGCAAGCGATGCAAGTTCGAATCCCAGAGGGGCCTGTACCACTAAGTTTTTCTAAAAAAACTTATGTACAGTGATATCACACCACGTGCTTTACGATGAAGGAAAACATCGTGAGGAAACCTGCATATGTCTGAGAAGCAATTCAAAGACGTATATATATAGTGCCTGAGACGGGGATAGACTCACCCTCTGTCACGTTGGCACTTAATCATTTTCGGTGAAAAGTGGGTTTTGTGATTGCAACACCTCTGCCTACCCCTTCAGGGAATACAGGCGTGAGCATATGTATGTACCTATATAGATTAGAATTTTTACAAAGCACTTTCAAATTGTCAGAATGACATAATTATACAGTATTATACATGCTACCGCCAGGTTCGGAAGGTTGCTTTTACTGAGAAGAACCTGGCAAGAAACACAGTAATTACATTTTTATTTTAAAAAAAATTGGTAGTACAATATAAATCACATACAATTTATAAGCCCATGGACGCCATTCCAGTCGAAAAATATAAAAACTAAAAGTAGGTTCTACGTATAATTGGGTAACTTGAGATGACTAGCCCCCATAAGCAGCACCTGTTCACAAATATGACGAGAACGCCAGCACAGGTGCCGTCACGAGTTATGAACGCTGACCTTGCCCAGGAGTCATTTTATGAGTCTCTGTCTGTATGTAATATCCACACACAGTTACCCCCACTACTTTGTTTTTTTTTCTGAGCGTCGATTTAAGATCATTGGAAGCCGACTTTCCATTATATTCAATGCTTTTAATACTACAATTAAGTGGTACTCATAAACAAGAAGATATATACATTTTAATGGGAATTCTTGATAATAATCTTTGCTAATGTCATTTATTGCACGTGGTCGCTTAATTAAATGTTTTGTCAATTTGTCAACGATATTAAACAGCCTATGTTCATCATCATCCTCCTGTCCTTATCTCATGTCGTTCATGGTCGGCGCAATGTGTTCTTCTCTTCCATTTCTCTCTATCAGCCGTCATATCTGTATTCACTCCCTTAGCCATACCATCATCATCCTTCTGTCCTTATCTCATGTTATTTGTAGTCGGCGCAATGTGTTCTTCTCTTCCATTTCGCTCTATCAACCGTCATATATGTATTCACTCCCTTAGCCATACCATCATCATCCTCCTGTCCTTATCTCATGTTATTTGTGGTCGGTGCAATGTGTTCTTCTCTTCCATTTCTCTCTATCAGCCGTCATATCTGTATTCACTCCCTTAGCCATAGCATCATCATCCTCCTGTCCTTATCCCATGTTATTTGTGGTCGTCGCAATGTGTTCTTCTCTTCCATTTCTCTCTATCAGCCGTCATATCTGTATTCACTCCCTTAGCCATACCATCATCATCCTCCTGTCCTTATCTCATGTTATTAGTGGTCGGCGCAATGTGTTCTTCTCTTCCATTTCTCTCTATCAGCCGTCATATCTGTATTCACTCCCTTAGCCATAACATCATCATCCTCCTGTCCTTATCCCATGTTATTTGTGGTCGTCGCAATGTGTTCTTCTCTTCTATTTCTCTCTATCAGCCGTCATATCTGTATTCACTCCCTTAGCCATACCATCTTTCACACAATCCATCCATCGTTTCTTAGGTCTTCCTCTACTCATGTAACCTATGCTATTAAGCCTATGTTCACTAAGAGTAAATTTTCATAGATCTAAGAATCTATAAACTAGCTTTGTCTCGCGAATTTACTCGCAGGATTTACATTACAAAACTTTTCAATAGTGATATTTTTCCCACTTTTTCTACCATTTTCCATTGAACCTTCGTTACTATTGGTCGCAGCGTGATGTTATTTTATAAAGCATAAAGCCTTCCTCGATGAGTGAACTATCCAACATAAATATATATTTCAATTCTAGCCTCATCATAAAGATCGGAAAGTATATTTGTCTGTTATCTTTCACGGCTGAGCTGATTTCGCTGAAATTTCAAATAAAGACAGCCATAACCCCAAGTGCCGTGGTTCCCGTGGTTTCGAGCAGTCGCCTGCACCAATGAGGTTTTTAAAAACTTATGTAGGTACACCACGTGCTTTGCGCTGAAGGAAAACATCGCTAGTAAACCTGCATATGTCTGATATTCACAGAGTTAATGTATAGTGCCTGTGACGCGATAGACTCTGGTGAGTCTATTTGTCACGTTAACCGTAATATTATTTTAAATGAAAGGAGCTTAAGTTACTCTTAATAACATTAGCTATCTTCCAGGGTAAGTCCCAATGAAATCTTTCCAGCCATTTTGGAGCGGGGACACACAGACAGACAGACAGACCGACAGACTGAGATTTTTTTTAATTGTTTTTTTTTTTATGTGAATACCGTATATACTTCTTTTCTTTTCATATGCATTTAATGAAATGCTGTAACTTTGAAAATACAAAGAGACTACAATTTTATTTACGTGTATTAACAATAACAATAGCCATATTAACATAACTTTAAGTGTTATGTTATGTTAAGTGTCGAAGTAATATATCCTCCTACCTTTCTCACTTTCCAAACTTGACATGTGTTTTAAATATTTTGAATTTGACACTTGACGCTTGGAACATTCGACACGAATGAATGACAGATACCTAACTTAAAAAATACTTCATCTTACCTTATATCCCCGTATTCCCACGGGAACGGGAACTACGCGGTCGAAACCGCGTGACGTCCGCTAGTGAAATTATATACAAATAAAGAAGATTGTATGTCATTACTGTTCAATTCTAGTAGCATTCAGTGCGGGGAACAGATTTTTAACAATTACAATTAACATAATATATATTTTGTTACAGCGTCATGCGTTCGAAACTATTTCGGTGCATTCATACATACATATATAAATACATTTTATTAAGTAACTAAAAACTAATTACAAGTAGAAAACTTGGCCCAAATCGGTGTCTCTCGGGATCGTGCCAAGAAGGCTGGCAGCATTGCCACGTTGAATAGCAATGCTGATTCTCTGAGCGAGAAAAGCCCCAGACCGCTAGTCACGAGAAGCTTCTACCAATTTAGTTAATTTGAAAATTACTTAAGCCCTTTTAAACTATAATTTCCCCGCGATAATACCGTCACCAGATATCCAATTTAAAATCACTTTCACAATAACTATTATAATATTCAAATAAAGATCTTTTGCTCCGTTCGTATTCGATACTCGCTCATAAAAAGCCTCATTTAGAAACACTATGAATCGACATAAAAAAAGTTAAATCAAACATGGCGTCTAACGAGGCGACGGCTGTCACTTCCCGCCTAAATAGCTGTCAAGTATCAGTCAGCCATTGTATCAATATTTTGTTTGCATATCGATTAGTATTTGATTTATTGACGCGTTCGATATTGTATTTTAATTCCAGTGTTTTGTTTTAGATATGTTAAGTTGTCGAGTGTATTTCAAAATGGCGGTGGACATCATCATAATCAAGAATTAGGGCATCGCCGTCCATGCTTTCCAATGAGACCATGATATCTACAGGGACTCTATACAGATAAATTAAATTGAAGTGTCTGTTTTTAACTTCGTAATAACAGTTTTTCACCCAAAAAATATTTTCAAATATTTTTCTCTGTCTGTGTGTTGTCGAACTTTCACTGGCAGATGGCTTCTTCATTTTCAAATTCGGATGTTCCACGGGCCACCCATGAAATTCTACGCGTGGTCAGCGCTCATTACTCGTGACGGAACCTATACATGTCAATTTACCTGGTTGACCGAGCTGTGCTCGGTTTCTTCTTCATACAAAAGAAGGAAAAAAAAGAATAAAATTCGGTGAACGTCAGTCTCGAACCGTGGTACTCTAGTTTCGTTATCGTCCCCTAAGATGGAAGCCTGACCATTGAGCTACCATAACTTGACAGATGTCAGCGAAGTTTGCTGTCGTATTGTAATGATATTTTATGAGTTTTTCAGTGCCTGAAAACATGGTAAACATAGAACTATTTTTTGCCCCTGAAACCCCCTACATGCAAAATTTCATGAAAATCGTTGGAACCGTTTCCGAGATTCCGATTATATAATACATACAAGAATTGCTCGTCTAAAGATATAAGATCTGAGTGAAAGGCACTAGGGATAAGAAAATAAGCGTAGGTGCAGCAGAAGTTCGGGTCCACGGAAGAATTATCAAATTCAATTCAATTCAAAAATATCTTTATTCGATTAGACTTTTTACAAAGTACTTTCAAATCGTCAGAAAGACTCCTATTACATGCTTTTACTGAGAAGAACCTGGCAAGAAACTCAGTAATTACTGTTTTAACAAAAAAATATTTAAAGCTTTGAGTAATACAATAAAAATCATAAAAAATATATATAAGCCCATGGACACAGTTCCAGTGCACAAATGTCGATATATAAAAAAAATTTAACTAAAGATAAGTACTACGAATAATTGTGTAGCTTGAGATGACCATATCAACATTATTTTTAACATTTGCAAATAATTCCGTTAATAAATTCCACTGAAAATAGACGATGTAAAAAGAATTCTATGAAATAATAAAATAATGATATTTCTATCGCCAGTAGTTCAATATACAGACGTACACAAATACACAGTGAACGGAAGAGCTGTAGGTACGGAGCGTCGTGTGTGGTCCCTAGTGTGGAAACACTGTTTTATGGGCTTATGTTAAGGGCAACACTACACCTAGAATTACTAGATATATTTTTTTAAATATTTTGCTTTGCCTGTCTTTATGTTGTTGGACCTTCACAGGCAGATGGCTAATGTGAAAACGAGTAACATAGGCTTTCAGCGGGACCTGTACCAATGAGTTTTGCTAAAAACTAATGTACAGTGATTTCACACCACGTGCTTTACGGTGAAGGAAAACATCGTGAGGAAATATGTCTGAGAAGTAATTCAAAGACGTATGTATAGTGCCTGAGACGGCGATGGACTCACCCTCTGTCACGTTGGCACTTGAACATATTCGGTGAAATGTGTGTGTTGTTGTTACAACACCTCTGCATACCCCTTTGGCGACCCTGGTGGGAAGAGGTGAGCATGTATTTAAAAAAAATCAATTTAATACGTAATCAAACAAAAGCTCTCCGCCTTAACCGCGCAGTGCTGTGTCTGCGCGCACGCAATCTCAAACATAACAGTCGCTACTGCCATCTAGTGGCCCCGATGCCTGAACTGGTGTCATTCATAGATCATCATCATCGTCCCTGGCCTTATCCCATACATTGTTGGGGTCGGCACTTGATTCAACCCGATGTGGCTCCATGTTAGTCGCAATCAACTTATTAACTCCTTGTCCGTTATGTGCGCCTGGTACTTCGTGTACCATATCATCATCTCCCTGGCCTTATCCCATACATTGTTGGGGTCGGCACTTGATTCAACCCGATGTGGCTCCATGTTAGTCGTAATCAACTTATTAACTCCTTGTCCGTTATGTGCGCCTGGTACTTCGTGTACCATATCATCATCTCCCTGGCCTTATCCCATACATTGTTGGGGTCGGCACTTGATTCAACCCGATGTGGCTCCATGTTAGTCGGAATCAACGTATTAACTCCTTGTCCGTTATGTGCGCCTGGTACTTCGTGTACCATATCATCATCTCCCTGGCCTTATCCCATACATTGTTGGGGTCGGCACTTGATTCAACCCGATGTGGCTCCATGTTAGTCGTAATCAACTTATTAACTCCTTGTCCGTTATGTGCGCCTGGTACTTCGTGTACCATATCATCATCTCCCTGGCCTTATCCCATACATTGTTGGGGTCGGCACTTGATTCAACCCGATGTGGCTCCATGTTAGTCGCAATCAACTTATTAACTCCTTGTCCGTTATGTACGCCTGGTACTTCGTGTACCATATCATCATCGTCCCTGGCCTTATCCCATACATTGTTGGGGTCAGCACTTGATTCAACCCGATGTGGCTCCATGTTAGTCGTAATCAACTTATTAACTCCTTGTCCGTTATGTGCGCCTGGTACTTCGTGTACCATATCATCATTTCCCTGGCCTTATCCCATACATTGTTGGGGTCGGCACTTGATTCAACCCGATGTGGTTGATCACCTGATTTTTATACGAAGCTACTGCCATCTGACCTTCGTAACCCCTTTAACAAGGAAAATCTGTGATCATCAGACTATTTTAGGCCTCCGACTGACCTGTAACGATTGCCAAAGATGATAAATTGTCAACCGGAACCGACGGCTTAACGTGCTCTCAGAGGCACGGAGGGAGCTCGGGCGGCAATTACTGTCTAAGGCTAGGGTTGCTTAACTTCGCTGATCGAATGATATGCGCAATAGCAACTGTGCCACGAGCTCCTCATTCATAGACCATCATCTATGCTTTTATAGGTTAAACACCTACAAACAGCTTTACAACTGATTGGAAATTATACATTCTATAATATACTTCCATTCTCTATACTAATATTATAAAAAAGAAAGATTTGTTTGTAACGAATTGTCTCGAAAAGCTCTGGACCAATTTGAAAAATTCTTTCAGCAATGGATAGCTATATTATCACTGATTAATATAGGCTATATTTTATTCCCGTACTCCCACGGGAACGGGAACTACGCGGGTGAAACCGCGTGACGTCTGCTAGTTGTAAATAGTTTGTAAGGATAACTTGAAAAACTGCTCAATGTGCAAATTCAAATATCTTTATTTGATTAGACTTCTTACAAAGTAATTTCAAATCGTCAGAAGGACACAACATACATTATACATGATTGTAAATGTTACCACCGGGTTCGGAAGGTAGCTTTTGTTGAGAAGAACCCGGCAAGAAACTCAACAATTACTCTTTTAAGAAATATATTATACATTGTTATTGGTTACAGTATTTATATCTCATGAATATTAGCCCATGGACATAGTGCAAATGCTCAGTTGTCAAATATAATAACTAAAATATTACAAATATTTGTGAGCATGGCAAACTCCAGCCAGTCAAAGCAAAGATCAAACTAAGATTAATTTATTGTAGCAAAAGTACAGTGCCAATGGGATTATTTTCAATAATATTCCGACAAAGATACATCCCAGGCTCCACTTATTCCATTCCACTGTTAACAAGCATTTACTAAACTCGAAATCAAAAAATCTTTATTTTATTACACTTACATATTACTTACTTCCATATTGTCAGTGTGTTTAAAATTGACAAAGTTTCATACAAACTTTCATCCCCTATTTTATCCCCATTGGGGGAAGAATTAATCAAAATCCTTTCTTAGCGGATGCCTACGTCGTAACATGTACCTGCATGCCAAATGTCAGCCCGATCCGTCCAGTGGTTTGGGCTGTGTTTTGATAGATCACTAAGTCAGTCAGTCACCTTAGAGTTATATATTTAGATGTTACCATCGGATTCGGAAGGTTGATTTTGCTGAGAAAAACTGCTTGTTATATTAGCTATTTGCCAGTGAAAGTCGCGTTAAAATCGGTACAGCCGTTTCGAAACAAACAGACAGATTGCCAGACAGAAAGAAATATAATGATTTCTTTTGACTTTGTATTGTATATACTTTCATATGCATTTAGTGAAAAGCTGTTATTTTGGAATTACAAGCAGACACTTCAATTTTATATATCTGCCTTTGCGGTTGAAACTCTGGGGCCTTGGGGTCCAGATGCTCATCAACTCTTCATAGAGGTTGCACGTCGTCTGGTAGAAGCTTCTCGTGACAAGCGGGCTGGGGCTTTTCTCGCTCAGAGAATCAGCATTGCTATTCAACGTGGCAATGCTGCCTGCCTTCTTGGCACGATCCCGAGAGACACCGATTTGGGACAAGTTTTCTACATGTAAATAGTTTTAATTTATTTTTATCTGTATATGTATAGATTTGCGGTACACCGCTTTAATATGCCTTTTAACTTTCATTTGCCCTGTTATCATACTTGGCAACGAGATAATTGTTACATTTGTAAATAAATACCTTCAACAAAGGGACTACAACCCTTCAATAATACTCAAACTCGGCTATTATTGCAAATTACAGGCTTGGTACGCGACATTGGCAATTTATAACTTTACCTGTATACAAGGAAGCCGTGGTGGCCTTGAGGTTTGAGCACTTGCCTGCTACGCAAGCGACGCAAGTTCGATTCCCAGCGGGGCCTGTACCAATGAGTTTTTCTAAAAAACTTATGTTCAGTGATTTCACACTACGTGCTTTACGGTGAAGGAAAACATCGTGAGGAAACTTGCATATGTCTGAGAAGTAATTCAATGACGTATGTAAAATGTCTGAGGCAGCGATGGACTCACCATCTGTCACGTTGGCACTTAATCATCTTCGGTGAAAAGTGTGTGTTGTGATTACAACACCTCTGCCTACCCTTTCGGTGAATACAGGCGGTATACAAATTAATGTAAATATCTGGCTGTGTTCGGTTTCTTCTTCACACAAAAAATAGGAAAAAAATCCGGTGAACGTCAGTCTCAAACCGTGGTACTCTAGTTTCGTTATCGCCCCGTAAGCTGGAAGCCTCACTTTTGAACTACCATACCTTGACGGATGTCGGCGAAATTGACCGTCGTATTGTAATGATATTGTATGGTCAAAACGATGTTTTCCATAAATGAAACCTAGCTAGATCAATTTTTTGCCCCTGAAACGCCCTACATGCAAAATTTCCGAAATTTTATAATTGCTCGTTTAAAGATATAAGATTGTAGTGTAAGTCCGTTATTGAGAAGTAAGTAAAGGGTTTCTTAATTTTCTGTTAGAAATAAAGGTGTGGTATCATTTACGAATTTATTATGTCATAGAGAAAACGCGTAAAACCGCAAAACGCAACTAGTTTCCACCAAAACATAGATCAAAGGAATATTGTCCTGGCGTTCCTTGTGAAATTGCCACATGTTTCAACGTTCAAGGTATAATTTTCATGTTTTCAGTGACTATAATTAGGTACTAATGCTAGAATAGCGAAAATAGTCTGTTTGTTTAGCTAAATTGGCTTGAATTTACTGTATGTCATTTATAGTGTGGCCATCTTGAAGAATGGTATTTTATATCGTCACCCACGTCATACTTGGGAACAGATGCAACTTGTCGTTAAGGTCCGATTACATTTTCAATATTATTTCGTTCTTAACTAGAATTAATCATGTGTCTAGGGTTTGTATTTTGTTATTTATTGGTTTTCTGATATTTTTTAATGAGATTCAAGTTTTGCAGTGAAGGAAAACCTCATCATCACATCATCTTACTGGTGAGGACATTAACCTGTTGGATTAGAACTTATATCGCTTGCAGCAGACGAGCACTACTAACCACCCGGCCACGGCCATAGTAATCTATACATACATACATACAAATAAATAAACTGAAGTCTCTTTGTAAGTCAAAGTCAAAGTCAAAAGTATCTTTATTTGATTAGACTTTTACAAAGTACTTTCAAATCGTCAGAATGACACAATTATACAGTATTATACATGCTACCGCCAGGTTCGGAAGGTTGCTTTTAATGAGAAGAACCTGGCAAGAAACTCAGTAATTACACTTTTCAAAAATATTATAAAATTTAAAGAATACAAAATAAATAATTTTTTTTATTGTTATTCCAAAATAACAGCTTTTCACTAAATGCATTTAAGTATATAATAAATATTTGATGTTATTCTCGTCTATCCGTCTGTCAGTCTGTCTCCGTAACCACTGGACCGATTTTAACGGGTTACAAGGAGTAACTAAGCCACTTGTATTTAAAAAAATATATAAATTTCCTACCACCAATGACACAGCTAGGTCAATAATATATTTCCATAACTATACTTAGATACGATAAAGTGTCTCCCTTCGTCCGTAGATCTTAATGAAAATTAATTTACAACCCAACCCAACAAACAGGACCTCCTTATACAAACCTCTGTTAATACGCCCGCCATTATCTGTCAAAGTGACAGCTGCCAGATTTCCCGCGCGGGCGTGGCGCCCGTTTTCAATTGTCGAACGCTCACTGAGTTCACTGTAAATATAGACAGAATTATAATATAATACGGCGCAGTTGGAAAACGTTACAAATCCTTTTATGATACAGTGCATTACGCACCTATTCCTTTTCGGAGGGTTACAAATTATATCGTATTTCGTTTTTGATTATAGAAGGTCGTAAATAATGTTTTTGGAATTAGAAAATGAGCCTTATTACATTAAGAATAGGATGGTTTTTTATTATGACAGCTGGGTGGTTAGGGTGACAACAATTTACGCGGTGAGTAGACAGTTTTGCGTGCGGCCGATGTTCCAACTTGAATTTACCTCAAAATTTATTTTAGGCTTGTTATGAACACAGGGACGAATTTTACTGAATTACAGCAATATATATTAGAAACTAGCAGTGCCCTGCAATTTCACCCGCGTAGACTTAATTTCATGGGAAGCCCGAGGAAGACAGACCGACAGACAGATAGAGCAAATAATAAAACAAATGGTTTTTCTATGCCTATATATACTTTCATATGGATTTTGTAAAAATCTGTAATTTTGGAATTACAAACAGACGCTTAATATTATTTATCTCTATGTTAGTAGTATGTATATGTATGTATGTATAGATAAATAAAATGGAAGTACCTGTTTGTAATTCCTATTCAAAAGCTTTTCACTAAACACATATGTGAGTATATACCGCACATAGATAGATATACATTTTAAAATTTCTCTGACATTCTCTCTGTTCATCTGTCTGTTTGTTACGGTTAATTTCTGAAACAGCTAGACCAAATTTAACAAGACTTTGACTGGCAGATAGCTGAATATACGCAGTATCTCCACCATTTTATATCTAGTATATAAAATTCTCGTGTCACAGTCTTCGTTGCCATACTCCTCCGAAACGGCTGGACCGATTTGTATGAAATTTCGTGTGCAGATCGGGTAGGTCTGAGAATCGGCCAACATCTATTTTTCATCCCCCTAAATGTTAGGGGTAGTCCACCCCAAAAAAAATGCCAATACAACGGCACAGCTAGTATTACATATATTAACTATGTACTCCAAATGTATATTACTCGGCCCCCAAGTCCGTACCTGTCGCTAATGACTGTATGTCGTTGTGCGGACATCGGTTCAGAATCAATTATAATCTGTAAACACGCTATTGTGGCGGATAGAGAAATTTTACCTTTTATCTACGCAAATACTTACCTCCTTTTTACCTTTGTATATCATTAATCATTAGTATATTTATCATATATATTTTTTTGTCATATCTACGCTAAATTCTTATAAAATACTAACTGTATCCCACGGTTTCACTCGCGTATATTTATTTTTATATAATATTAATATTACGATACACATTTAACGTAGTTTCTTTCTTCAGACGATTTAATATTTTTTTATGAACATAAGCGGTTATCGTGACTAAACTATGATAGTTAGATATGTGCTCTCGCTGACTTTTTTGTAGATCTTAATAAGACCTACAAACCCGTAGTACATCATTTTGTTCTATTGTCAACAGTTTTTGCAGCGCATGCATAAATAGGTTTTCGATTTTACACCTTTGGTTACAAAATCGAAATTTTCTTAGAATTTTTTTTTAAAACCTTTAACCTTCATCGATAAATGGAGTATCTAACAGTGAAATAATTTCAAATTGGATCTGTAGTTCCTGAGTTTAGCGCGTACAAGCAAACAAACTTTTCAGCATTTTATATTAGTATAGATAATTTATTTATAAGAATGTTTTTGAAGCGAAAAAGTAAGTCTATCTAACAGTGAAATAATTGCAAATTGGATCAGTAGTTCCTGAGATTAGCGCGTGCCAACAAACAAACAATCTCTTTAGCTTTCTATCTAATATATACTATTTCCATGTCACAATGTTAGTTGCTATTGCGCATATCAATCGATTAGCGAAGTTAAGCAATCAAGCCAGTAATTGGATGGGTAGCCGCCCGGGTTCCCTCCGTGCCTCGGCCAGCACGTTAAGCCGTCGGTCCTGGTTGACAATTTATCATCTTTGGCAATCGTTACAGGTCAGTCGGAGGCCCAAAATAGTCTGACAACTGGTTTAACCCAGATCACAGATTTTCCTCGTTAAAGGGGTTACGAAGATCAGATGGCAGTTGCTTCGTATAAAAATCTGGTGATCACCCGCATCGGGTTGAATAAAGTGCTGACTCCAACAATGTATGGGATAAGGCCAGGGAGAAGAATGTTAGTTACCGTACTCCTCCGAAACGGCTTTACCGATTTTTACCAAATTTTATATGCGTATTCTGTAGGTCTGAGAATCGGCTACTATCTATTTTCCATACCCCTAAGTGATAAGGGTGACCACCCCAAAAAAAATATACGGCAATACAACGTTTGCGGGGCACAGCTTAATATAAATTACACAGCTCTACAAACTAAATTTTTTTGTTACCCTGGATGTCATCGCAAATCTTAACGTTTTCATGTGCCCAGATTACGAATATATTCTTGGAAGTTTCAAATCAAATCAAATCAAAAATATATTTATTCGGTTAGACTTTTTACAAAGTACTTTCAAATCGTCAGAAAGACACGATTACATAGGATTATACATGATACCGCCAGGTTCGGAAGGTTGCTTTACTGAGAAGAACATGGCAAGAAACTCAGTAATTACTCTTTTAAGAAAAAAATTACAGCTTTGAGTAATACAATATACATAATTAAAAATATATATAAGCCCATCATGGACACAGTTCCAGTGCACAAATGTCGATATATAAAAAAATTTAAACTAAAAATAAGAACTACGAATAACTGTGTAGCTTGAGATGACCATGTGACCATGATGACAGTTCATATGCATATCTTATATTTTGAACAATTATTATGATGATAAAAAATAATTTAGCAAATCTTTTTTATATCTGACAACAAAACCACTGTAGACCAGTGTTATAGATGTTATACCTTAAGTTACATACTGCTTGTAGTAATATTAAATATATATATAAACTATACTAGGAAATAGTAAATAAATAAATATTACTCGTGTATCTCACCCCAAAAGTAAAGCTAAAGCGATTAAGGTGAGTATACACGTAATAAATAGTAGCGTGGAGTGTGCATTAGGCCTCCATTGTGGACACCTGGCCTCTCCCAGAGTAGTAGGGACACCATGGTTGTAAGTATATTAGAGACCCGGATATTATTTGATCCGGGTCTAACACCGTCCGGTCACTAACTGTGACTCGCGATTTTACCTGCGTGGAATTAACAATAAGAACTATGTTACATAGTAATATTTTTTTCTCGTATTTGTAACATTTTCACAGCTTGATGGTTATATATCCTTGATTTGCCTTCCTCCATGAATTCATTAATCAATACAATTATTTATTTCCAAATAAAACTGATACACATATGCTCACGCCTGTATTCCCCCAAGGGGTAGGCAGAGGTGTTGTAATCACAACACCCACTTTTCACCGAAGATGATTAAGTGCCAACGTGACAGATGGTGAGTCCATCACAGTCTCAGACACTATACATATCTTTGAATTACTTCTCAGAAATATGCAGGTTTCCTCACGATGTTTTCCTTCACCGTAAAGCACGTGGTGTGAAATCACTGTACATAAGTTTTTTTAGAAAAACTCATTGGTACAGGCCCCGCTATGTTACATAGTAATATTCCTCGTATTTGTTACATTTGTCACAGCTTGATGGTTATATATCCTTGATTTGCCTCCCTCCATAAATTAACTATACCTACAATTATTTTTTTTCCAAATAAAACGTGTAGTTGGAAAACTATCATTAAAGAAAATTCTGTACCAATGAGCTTATCTAAAAAAGTTATGTACCGTGTTTCACACCACGTGCTTTACGGTGAAGGAAAACATCGTGAGGAAACCTGCATATTTCTGAGAAGTAATTCAAAGACGTATGTAAAGTGTCTGAGACGGCAATGGACTCAACATCTGTCACGTTGGCACTTAATCATAAATACAACACCTCTGCCTACCCCTTCGGGGAATACAGGCGTGAGCATATGTAAGTGTCTGTTTGTAAATTTAAAACAACAGCTTTTCCCTAAGTTGATATGAAAGTATATATTTTTTTATAATTCTGTAGTTAGAAAAAAAATTATAACTTAGGCCACTTTTTAAAAATCATTTAGGGTTCCGTGGGAATTCAATTAAATCTACGCGGGTGATACCGCAGGGCACAGCTAGTTATTCAATAAAATTAAATTATAATACAAGGAACAAAACTATAAGTAGAAAACTTGGCACAAATTGGTGTCCTTCAGAATCGTAATAATAATATGGTCACCCTACACTGCAGCCCTAAAATGGCGTCCATTTATATTTTATAATCCTGAGAACATTTTTCTTAATCTATTTATATCGGGGGATTTCTGAAAATAGCAGAATAGCTTATGTATTATTTACTTTACAGGCATGTAGTAAGAAGGAATGCTAATATTTAGGGAATAATCACAAAACGTTTACTTTTAATTATCAGAACCAGATAATTAACATTAGGACTCGAACCGGGGTATTCTAGTTTTGTTATTGTTCCATAGACTGGAAGCTTCACGTCTGACCTACCATAACTTGACAGATGTCGGCGATATTTACTATCGTATTGTAATGATATTTTAGGAGTTTTTCAGTGCCTGAAAACATGGTCATAACGATGTTTTCTGAAAATGCATGTTGCCTCCGAAATCCGCTATGTACTAAACGTTATGAAAATCATTGAATATTGAATATATATGAGATTCAGATTCTAGAAATAATTGTTTGTTTAAAGGTATAAGATTTAAATTCGTAAATATATATTAATTCGTGAATCATAATATGAATGGCACCTATGTGACCATGAGCAGTCGCCTGCTACGCATGTGACGCATGTTCGAACCCCAGCGGGGCCTGTACCAATGAGTTTTTGCTAAAAAACTAATGTGCAGTAATTTCACACCACGTGCTTTACGGTGAAGGAAAACATCGTGAGGAAACCTGCATATTACTGAGAAGTAATTCAATGACGTATGTATAGTGTCTGAAACGGCGATGGACTCACCATCTGTCACGTTGGCACTTAATCACCTTCGGTGAAAAGTGGGTGTTGTGATTACAACACCTCTGCCTACCCCTTCGGGGAATACAGGCGCGAGCATATGTATGTATGACCTTTTTAGACCAACAGTTATGGGAAAGCAACCTTAAACATATTCTAAAACATAATGAGTATAAAAAGCTATGATCCCTTAAACCCCACAGGTAGCTAGGCAGAGCCCAAAACATATCATAATTAAAACCGAACCAACATGGCCGACGTCCTACCAAATGATAAAAAAAGAATTGAAATTATTCTTTTTTCAACGGTTCCAAATTCAAATCGCGGTGGGAGATGAAAAAGCGGGACTAATTTCATGCGTTCACGCGGCGTTCCATTTTCAAAATGACCTTCGAAGGAGACGCCATTATGCGTGAGAGCGAGACGACTGTATTATAAATGTATTAATCTGATCGTAATTTTGGTCAATATGTTGTTTATGTTCCGAGTTTAAATGGAGGCTGATTTTTTTTCTGGGAATAAGTAATTATTTCTTTTTTCTTTCCAACCAGTTATTAAATATATATCTAATTTGGGTAACATTTGGGGTAGCCTCAAAATATCCAGAATTGTATAAGCTAGTACCAGCGACTCCATCTACGAAGGATTTGACTTATCATTATACTAACTGTGATCGCGAAATCAATTTTTTTTTAAATAAAGGTAGCCTAATTTATTCCTTGTAACATTAGTTATCTGCCAGTGAAATTCCTGTTAACATCTGTCCAGCCGTTTCGGAGATTAGCCAGAACAAACAGAGATATTTTTTTTTAAAGTTGGTTTTTTATGGCAATACTGTATATAATTTCATATGCATTTAGTGAAAAGCTGTTATTTTGGAATTACAAACAAACACTTCAATTTTATTTATCTGTATATACCTAGATATATTTGAAGCCGTGGTGGCCGTGGGGTTTGAGCAATCGCCTGCAACGCAAGAGACGCAAGTTCGAGTCCCAGCGGTTCCTGTACCTATGAGGTTTTCTATAAACTTATGTGCAGTGATTTCACACCACGTGCTTTACGGTGAAGGAAAACATCGTGAGGAAACCTGCATATGTCTGAGAAGTAATTCAAACACGTATGTATAGTGTCTGAGACGACGATGAACCCTCTGTCACATTGGCACTTAATCATACCCCTTCGGAGACTCTTCTGGGATGGTGGGAATATATATATTTGTTTAATTTATTTCCATTAAATATAGATACATACATGCTCAGTACCTACACAGGTACCTACTTGAGCTTATAGGTACATTTCTATCAAGTAAATGCAAAGGCATTTATGAATGTCGAGGAATTTACCACCGGTTCGGAAACTAACCTTCTGAGAAGAACCGGCAAGAAACTCAGCTGGCACTGCAATTCCAGTTTATCGCCATTTTCACACTAACGACAACACAGATTATGTTTTCAAAGAGCTTTTTAAAAAAGGTGATTCCAACGCCATAAGGATATCAACAAAATGGCGTCTGGTTTTTGTTTCCCGCCGTAATTACACGGTGAAGGTGGAAACGTGATTTGAGCGCGGGAATTTACTAGGAAGTCGTTGTTTTTTTATTCGTAACGTTGATAGAGGTGGGGCTTTTGAGAGCATAGATAAAGCATCTGGTGTGCTTTGTAATCTGTGGCCCTGGGCCCAATTATTGAAAAAAACGAAACCGTGTTGGGCCCACTTGCGTAAGGTAATCATCATTACTGGACAGGCTATGGTATCATATTGTTTAGGTTATTTATTTTATTTGCTCATATTCTGTTGTTCGGATTCATCATTATCATCTCCGTGGGCTTATCCCATACATTGTTGGGGTCAGCACTTGATTCATCCCGATGTGGCTGATCTCCTGATTTTTATACGAAGCGACTGCCATCTGACCATCGCAACCCCTTTAACGAGGAAAATCTGTGATCTGGGTTAAACCAGTTGTCAGACTATTAGGCCTCCAACTGACCTGTAACGATTGCCAAAGATGATTGTCAACCGGTACCGACGACTTAACGTCCTCTCCGAGGCTCGGAGGGAACACGGGCTGTCACCCATCCAACTACTGCGCAATAGCTACTGTGCCACGATCACCACAGTGTTGGTGAAAAAACTATTTGGTCGAAGAAAGTTATTGCTGTTTGATGGAACGCATGGCCCTCGCGGTTGAAGGGCGCGTTTGTGTTCCGACGCGCCCTCCGATAGTGTAAAAGCCGGGTTCCGCCTGGTATCGTAAGCAAGGGCCTGAGAGGCCAGTCACTGAGGGTCACGGTGAAACATGTGAAGACATATCACGTGCACCCCCCCACTTAGCGACACCATGGAGATTAGCCGATGCGAGTCAGACATAAACCTTCCATTAAGGATTCTCCATGTAAAAAAATAAGTTATACAAGTGTAGGTGTATAATATCGAAAAGTATTATAATTATGCTGAGTTGAGTTGAGTGGCCATGGCCTTTGATAAAGAGTTTTTCTTAAAACTTTGGTAGATACAGTGATTTCACGCCACGGGCTAAAGGAGAGGCGTCAGAATCTAATCTACTTTCAATCTTTTTATCTAATACTAGTTCCCGTGGGAGTACAGGGATACAATATAGCCCATGTTACTCGCTAATGATGTAGCTATCCATTGCTGAAAGAATTTTTCAAATCGGTCAAGTAGTTTCGGAGCCTATTCAATGCAAAAAAGAATTAAAAACAATCAAATCTTTCCTCTTTATTGTAAGTAAATGTGTAAGTTTAGGTAATTGACCCTACTCATAGGTCATGTATATATATTAGGTCAAGTACTTGACCTAATATACTAAATGTCAACGTTTGAACTAACAGACTGGTATACAAAAAACTAGTATTATTTAATCATCCAGTCAAACCACTTCACTCACACCGAGATTTTAGCGTGATTTTTATGTTTATATCAAGACCTATACATCTATACAGATAAATAAAATTGAAGTGTCTGTTTGTTATTCCAAATAAACAGTTTTACACTAAATAAGAAAGTAAAGACCCTACTGACATAAAGAAACAAATTTGTAAAAAAAATCCCCCTCTATTTAATCACTGAAACGACTTTTTCGGAACTTTTACTGGCAGATAATTTTACTATATTACCTTAGGCTACGTTTATATTTAAAGCATGTGAAAACGTATCACGTATCCCCCCCAAAAAGCGAGTTGGAGAAACACCATGGGGTTTAGCCGGTGAGAGCCCGGCATAACCATTCCCTGCCCCCGCAGGGAATGTGTATCCGAAATGGATTCCCCACGTAAAAAAAAAAAAAAAAGGCTACTTTTATATTTAAAAAAAAATCCTAAGAAACCGGGTTATGTAGGAAATAATTTTCATTCTTTGTACATTAGGTACTAGTTATGTACCATCATCATCATCATCTTTGAGAGCCAGGCTCTTGTCGGTGAAGCAATCGCCAACCCTCTCTATTATCCGCTAACATTGACTCCCTTGTACGACATGACACTGACTTTTCCCTTCAGCTGTTATATCTCATATCTTTAAACGAGCAATTCTTGTATATATATAATCGGAATCTCGGAAACGGCTCCAACGATTTTCATGAAATTTTGTATGTTTCAGGGGCCAAAAATAGATCTAGCTAGGTTTAATTTAAGGAAAACATCGTTTTGACTATGTTTTCAGGCACTGAAAAACTCATAAAATATCACATTACGACAGCTAATTTCGCCGACATTTGTCAAGTTATGGTAGCTCAAAGGTGAGGCTTTCAGCTTACGGGACGATAACGAAACTAGAGTACCACGGTTCGAGACTGACGTTCACCAGTTCCTTTTTTTATGTGAAGAAGAGACCGGGCATAGCTCGGTCAACCAGATATTATAACTAATCCTTGGTCTCCCTCTTCTTCGCTTTCCTTCTATCTTCCCTTCTGTTTGTTTGATGTTTTTGATCATCCTGCCCCTCCTGTTTTCTATTGTCCGGATTATCATTATTTCTTCTTCTACTCTTTCTAATACTTCGTCGTTTGTGACCATCTCTGTCCACCTTATACCCTCCATCCTTCTCCAGCACCACATTTCAAATACCTGCAGCCTTGCCCTATCTATTTGCGTGAGAGATCACGTATCGTTACGTACGTACAAACGTTTCGTACAAAGAATATTTCTTCTTCAGAAAGAAGAACAACGGAAAATGCCGTGGTGGCCTTGAGGTTAGAGCAGTCGCCTGCCACGCAAGCGACGCAAGTTCGAATCCCAGCGGGGCCTGTATCAATCAGTTTTTCTAAAAAACTTATGTGCAGTGATTTCGCACCACGTGCTTTACTGTGAAGGAAAACATCGTGAGGAAACCTGCATATTTCTGAGAAGTAATTCAATGACGTATGTAAAGTGTCTGAGACGGCGATGGACTCACCATCTGTCACGTTGGCACTTAATCATCTTCGGTGAAATGTGGGTGTTGTGATTACAACACCTCTGCCTACCCCTAATAATACAGGCGGCGTGAGCATATGTATGTATATAACAAGGGAAAAAAACATAGGTGTCCCGCGGGCGATCCATGAAATTTATTCTGCGCGAGCGAAATCGGGGCAAAGTTAATAGTTAATACAATTCACGCAATCAATCTTCCAGTCCGTTAAAATAATACGACACAGATATACAATTATAACACAGTGAAATCAATAAAGTTAACACCGCTCGCTAAAAATTCATTTATCTCGCGAAAACACAGTCAATTTACTTAACGATAAACACAACCCAATTTACCGGGTTCCTATCACGACGCTCTGATTAAAAAAAAAATTGCTTGGCATAAATTTATATTGTCGCTGAGAATACTACACCATCGACAAACGTTACATGACCTGTCAAATATATAACTAATGCTGTAAAGTAGAGGTCACGGTATAGTGGTTATCACGAAGTGAGAGAGAGATAGCTATAAGTTTCACTGTACTCTTCGAGTAGAAAAGGCAGGATATGATTGGTGGAAAGTTCCCGCGCAAAGGGCGTCGCCATTGCGTTCCCGCCATAAATTGAGATGTTGACACATTAATAACATAAGGTTATGTTTTAATACCGAGTTTTTTTTCCGTGCGGCCGCAAGCGCGCGAATTATAAGGGTATATAATTATCGTTGTTATAATGAGCAGCGTGTGTGGTCGACTCTCGGATTGCGGCGCGATTAAACTGTTTTCGTTTCGCCATTTTGTTCGGCCATATTTTAATTCGGTTTACGGTCGGGTCGGGTAACTAGTTCCCGATAACTCTGGGCCCAACGGAACGGTCGGTGGGAAACGCTGCGTTTTTATGCCCGCTGTTTTACTCGCGTATACTTCTTTTCATAGGTATACGGGAAATTCTAATATTTTTTTTTTTAAATAAAAGTAGCCTAAAATACTCGTCGATATAATTGCATACTTTATTTCGTGAAACGCAATTTTTTTTTTTTTAATAAATTTCTTGATACTCCAGCTATCTGCCAGTGAAAGTCCCCTTAAAATCGGTCCAGCCGTTCACTCGCGATTTCGTGACCAAGGATAATAGGGATTCATCCTCATCTACACTTCTACACTACTATCTATACTGGATTTGTTTATATTGAATAGGCTCCTTTAGCCTAATAGGCTATTTCAGCAACGCATAGCTACATCATCAGCGAGTAACATAGGCTATAAATTTTATCCCCGTACTCCCACGGGAACGGGAACTATGCGGGTGAAACCGCGTGACGTCCGCTAGTTACTTATAAAGAGGAATGATTTGTATTTTTGTGTGTATGTTTGTAATGAATAAACCCAAAAACTACTGTGCCGAATTCAAAAATTCTTTCACCATTGGAAAGCTACATCATCAGCGAGTAATATAGGCTATTTTATCACCGTACTCCCACGGGAACGGGAACTAGGCCTACTAAGCCGCGTAACGTCCGCTAGTAAATAATAAAGCTAAAACTTACCAAACACTGTCAATATCATAGATAAATATTAAAGTAACGGCTTTGAAAATCGCTTTTAAAAAAAACCGCATCGCTTACGCACCATCGTCTGAGTAACCCTAACTCCACAACCAACTCAACCACGCCATAAAGTTACAAACTCTATAATATTTATTGATCGTCAAATCCCACGGCAGCCATTGGACACGATCAATAATTGAATTGAGGAAATAACTATATTGTTTCAAACTTATTTATCACAGCCGTGGTGGCCGTGGAGTTTGACGCAAGTTCGAATCCCAGCGGGGCCTGAATCAATGAGTTATTTTAAGAACGTATGTGTACTGATTTCACATCACGTGGTTTACGGTGAAGGAAAACATCGCGAGGAAACCTGCAAATGTCTGTGAAGTAATTCAAAGACGCATGTATAGTGCCTGAGACGGCGATATACTCTCCATCTGTCACGTTGGCACTTAATCATCTTCTACAGGCGTCATATGTAATTATCTGATCAATTACTGCTATTTAATACCTTTATAGGAAGAAACGTAATTATAGAATACAAGAGAATAATAGAGGAGCTCGTGGCACAGTTGCTATTGCGCATATCATTTGATCAGAGAAGTTAAGCAACCCTAACCCTTTTCAATTCAAAACTCAATTCAAAAATATCTTTATTTGATTAGACTTTTTACCAAGTACTTTCAAATCGTCAGAAAGACACGAATACATAGGATTATACATGCTACCGCCAGGTTCGGAAGGTTGCTTTTACCTGGCAAGAAACTCAGCAATTACTCTTTTAAAAAAAAAATTAACAGCTTTGAGACAATATAAATCGTAAAAAATATATATAAGTCCATGGACACAGTTCCAGTGCACAAAAGTCAATATAAAAAATTTAAAAACTACATATAAGTACTACGAATAATTGTGTAGCTTGAGATGACCAGCCCCCACTAGCAGCACCTGTTCACAAGTATGACGAGAATGCCAGCCATCGCCCTAGCCACTGAATGGGTGAGCGTCCGAGTTCCCTCCGTGCCTCAGAGAGCATTTCGGAGGTGTTTGCGATGGACCAAAGACACGTTTTCATTGTATGAATACTAGCGGACATCACGCGGTTTCACCCGCGTAGTTCCCGTTCCCGCGGGAGTACGGGAATAATATATAGCCTATGTTACTCGGTGATGATGTATCTATCAATTGTTGTGATAATTTTTCAATTTGGTCCAGTACTTTTTGAGCCAATTCGTTACAAACATACGTAAGTACATACAAATCTTTCCGCTTTATAATATTAGCATAGATTCAAGCAGAATCTCTTAACCAAGACACTGAATATCAATTGTGAGACTTATAATATTATAAACGAACAATAGTTTGTTTATGGTCTGCACGAGTCCATGACAATGAAAAAAAAAATGCCTTGACAGTCGTAAAATCCTTAAAATATCACCTGATAATCAATTCGCCGCAGAAATGTCCCAGGGATTTTACAAGAACACCCTTTGCCGCTGATTCGGTGCGTCAACTTCGGCCAATACAGGTAAATTATACATTTTCCGTGTAAATTTAAGTTTGTTATGCTAACAATGTATTCCGAAACATTCGAAGGTAAACCGATTCATTAGGTTTCAAGCGGAACTTATTAGGCATCCGAAACTTGAACCATTCATTTCGTAACACTTTTAACATGCTATAATTACGAGTTACTTTCCTGTAGTTCGATCGCAAAGCTACAGTTGTCACGATCACCCACTGCGTTTCAAATCGCGCCAAAATATTGACGTTAAAGTTTGACAGATAGTAGAAAAAAATACGGGCATTGTCTACGCGTCACCTGACCAGCGACAAATGCGACAATAGCCTGTTTACACCGTCGCCAATTCGACCATAGATACTATACGCGTTCTATTCATTTTTTTTAATTCTATTCACGTTTTGTTTCATTGTTAATATTTCTACCGTTCCCAGTGTTACGCGATGACAATTGTGGTTTTAATACAAATAGTTTCAAATTACTTGTAATTCTTTGATTTAAATTTTAATTCCTCTCGTGACAAGTGGGCTGGAGCTTTACGTGCTCAGAGAATCAGTCAATCACTGGCAGCATTGTTAATCAACGTGGCAATGCTGCCAGTGATCTATCAACACACAGCCCAAACCACTGGACGGATCGGGCTGAAATTTGGCATGCAGGTACATGTTATGACGTAGGCATCCGCTAAGAAAGCATTTTGATTAATTCTACCCTCAAGGGGATAAAATAGGGGATGAAAGTTTGTATGAAACTTTGTCAATTTTAAACCGTTATATTATATAAAACTAAATCTACGCGGATGCTGACACTAATAAAAACTACGCGTATTTATTTAAATATTTTCTTCCTTCCGATAAGGTACCTTCCATAGAGCATGAACTCTACTGACCGCAGAAACTACGATACACCAATTTTTTTTTAATTTGCTTCATAAAACTACTACTGCGCATTCAAGGTCAGCGCTCCTAACTCGTGACGAAGCCTGGGCCCAACCATGAGTTCTTATTGCAATGTTATAGTTGTGTGACAGTGATAGATGTATACTCGTCATATAATTCCGTCGCGTAATGTGAGTGAAACTATCATGGCAATAAGAGCTCATGGTAAGGGCAATAAGAGCTCATGGTAAGGGCAATAAGAGCTCATGGTAAGGGCAATAAGAGCTCATGGTAAGGGCAATAAGAGCTCATGGTAAGGGCAATAAGAGCTCATGGTAAGGGCAATAAGAGCTCATGGTAAGGGCAATAAGAGCTCATGGTAAGGGCAATAAGAGCTCATGGTAAGGGCAATAAGAGCTCATGGTAAGGGCAATAAGAGCTCATGGTAAGGGCAATAAGAGCTCATAGTAAGGGCAATAAGAGCTCATGGTAAGGGCAATAAGAGCTCATGGTAAGGGCAATAAGAGCTCATGGTAAGGGCAATAAGAGCTCATGGTAAGGGCAATAAGAGCTCATAGTAAGGGCAATAAGAGCTCATGGTAAGGGCAATAAGAGCTCATGGTAAGGGCAATAAGAGCTCATGGTAAGGGCAATAAGAGCTCATGGTAAGGGCAATAAGAGCTCATGGTAAGGGCAATAAGAGCTCATAGTAAGGGCAATAAGAGCTCATGGTAAGGGCAATAAGAGCTCATGGTAAGGCCCCTGTAGTTTAGTATTATTTGTTTGCAGACTTGTGAAAAGCTACACAGTTAAGTTATTAGAATGAATCCCGTTATGCTTCAGGTGCCTGCCACTAGTATTCAATTTTCTTTTGAAATAACAACTTCAAAACACCTTCCATAATACGGAAAGTGTACACAGTAGCTCTCTGTCACACCAGTGTCACAAATAGGATCAAACGATCATATGGATATGACACACGCACACAGCAATAAGCGGTAACAGCGAACAAAATTGTAAATATCTTTTTTTATTTATTAAGTACATAATAACCAATAAGTAGCCTTAAACTAATTACAAGTAGAGAACTTGTCCCAAATCGGTGTCTCTCGGGCTCGTGCCAAGAAGGCTGGCAGCATTGCCACGTTGAATAGCAATGCTGATTCTCTGAGCGAGAAAAGCCCCAGCCCGCTTGTCACGAGAAGCTTCTACCAGACGACGTGCAACCTCTATGAAGAGTTGATGAGCATCTGGACTCCAAAGCCCCAGATTTCTTTATATCTAATACATTATACATGATTATAAATGTTACCACCGGGTTCGGAAGGTTCCTTTTGTTGAGAAGAACCCGGCAAGAAACTCAACAATTACTCTTTTGAAAATTGTGTTATTTTTATTTAATTAATGGCGATGAGCTTGAGTACAGCTATTCCGCTAATGTCAAGTGATTGTTGAGAAAAAACATTTTGTAAATTGTTATAAATATATTATATTTGTCAAGTCGCTTCGTGGTCCTGAATACATGGCGTTTAAGTATTTTCAGACAATTTTTTAAACATCAAATCGACATTAGTTTGACAACTTTAAAAAAATTACGAGTGACAACCCTCACGGTCGAAGGACCAATCGTTCTTATTTAAAAAAAATAATGATCTAGGTTTTATACTGCTTCGTAAGCTTATATTTATACTGTGGTATAGTCACTTGACGAAAACCTGCAAACATAGAAAAAAAATGAACCACAGATTCAAAAAGACAGTCCAATATCCTCACCGTGTAATCGGAAACAACAACTGACACTCGAAGCGTTTGACAATTGAGAACAGACGCGTTCCAATTTCAAAGTTTCAAACTGCGCGCCGAATTGGTTTTTGAATATCGAATAGGGTTCGTGTTGCTATATTCAAATACTTAAGTGAGTTTTATTTGTTTAAGAAATTGAATATGTTTAAGTGCTATTCACATTCTTTGCAAATAGTTTATTATGTAACTGTTTAATAAAATAAAAAAATAAATATAATCACGCTATCCCAGAAGGGTCTCCGAAGGGGTAAGCAGAGGTATTGTAACAACAACACCCACATTTCGCCGAATATGATTAAGTGCTAACGTGACAGAGGTCCCGTCCCATCACCGTCTCAGGCACTATACATTGAATTACTTCTCAGAAATATGCAGGTTTCCTCACGATGTTTTCCTTCACCGTAAAGCACGCGGTGTCACTGTACATAGGTTTTTTAGAAAAACTCATTGGTACAAGTCCCGCTGGGATTTGAACTTACGTCGCTTGCGTAGCAGGCGACTGCTCAAACCTCAAAGCCACCACGGCTCTTAATGCTCTAAATACTTATAATAGCGAAATAAAGCAAGGATACGAATATTAGGGGACCAGTGGGTCTTGACCCCAGCGTTTTAGGTACTCAACAACGAACCGGTGTTCCCCTCCTGAAATATGTCACGAATCAAATCTCCACAGCTTATAATTAGTGGTACAATCCATACAATACTAGTGTGAAATAATTACCAAGCAGTCATAATTATTGCATTATTAATTACATTATAATAAGAACAACGTTTCTAAATAAATGTCCGTGTTCACACTTCACCATTTTATTCCAATTATAAATGCGTACTGTCATAATAATTACATAAGCCATCTTACCGCCAATTACAAAGTTAATGCATAATAACGGTCTGTGTACTGGCAGCACTGTAATTATACTATTACCACGTGACGTGCGCCTGCGCTGCTAATAAGCGATAAGTCTAGGGAATATTAATAGGTATTTAGTGCTAAACTATAATAGTGAAAGATAGATTGAAATAAGTATTTTAGCGACCGGCCATTTTGATGGAACAATTACCAGTAAGTTAGTTATAAATAGGTTTTAAAAACACCGTGTTTAATGACACTTATAACCGCAAATTATAATCTATATCTATACAGATAAATAAAATTGAATTGTCTATTTGTAATTACAAAATTTCACCTTTTAATTTGTTCCGGATAATCTCCGAAACGGCTGGACCGATTTCAATGGTAACTAAGGCTACTATGGGTCACCCATAAAATTAAGTCTACGCGGGTGAAACCGCGGGGCACAGCTAGTGTAATATATTATATACTAGCTTCTGCCCACGCTTCTGACTACTGCCTCGTTGGTCTAGTAGTTAGTATATTCGCCTTTTTTATTTGTACGTTCACGAGATCCCGGGTTCGATTCAAGGGTCAGGTCAAAAATTTATATTGGGTTTTTCTGTCAAGAAATTTACAATAAAATTCCCGAAGTTTGGAAGTTGGCGGTGTTTCCACCCCCGTGCCTCGGTTCGCACGTTGCACCGTTGGTCCTCCGCCTTACCTCTCTCCGGTCGTGTCTGATTGCCTCCCATCCCACTATGAGAGTGACCCAATAAAGAATGCACCTGTGTTTGCACACACGCGTGCACTATAATATCTTCTGCGCAGTTGGCTGATCCTCGTTGAGATTAGCCGCCGTGACCGAAATTCGGTAGGAGATCGACCTAGCCCGCGTAGAATAGTTGGGCTAACGCCACGATTGGTCTAGCCGTGAATAGCCTATATATAGCCATCCTTGATAAATAGGCTATCTAACACTGAAATTATTTTTCAAATTGGACCTGTATTCATTCATTCTAGTTCTGAGATTAACACGTTCAACCTAACAAACAATCCAGATTTATATATTAATTAACTAGCGGACGTCACGCGGTTTCATCCGCGTAGTTCCCGTTCCCGTGGGAGTACGGGATCAGATATAGCCTATGTTACTCGCTGATAATGTAGCTTTCCATTGCTGAAAGAATTTTTCTATTTGGTTTAGTAGTTTCGGAGCCTATTCATACAAACATACTTACATACTAATCATTCCTCTTTACAATATTAGTATAGATAAAAATAGACATTAAGTACCTATATAGAATGCTTTTTAAAAGAAAATGGTGGGAAACTTGTCAAAATGCTATTTAAATACGCCATTTGTAACATAACCCGCCTGAACAACAAAATCAGAAAAAAAAAATCAATAGAACTAACTTTTTAAAATTTTCGGTCAAACATATTATCTGAAGGTCTAAGCGGTGTTTTTGGAGGGAATATAGAAAAAAAAAAGAAATATTTTGACAGGCAACACAATGGTCGTTTTCAAAATGGTGGCCACATGCCGTGCTAACGTCTTATAATCATGTTTAGGATGCGGTCACGGTGGGGACATTTGGAATCTACCTTCGACAAAAAATAGTAAAAATATTGACAAACCTTCTAAGTTTTTTAATATTTTTAAAGTTTTTTTTATCATGAAATATATCTTTTTAGAGGCAGCTTAATCGGGTTAGCAAATTAACTGCATGTTCAACATTGTGCCTTTAAAGAGCCCTCCCGACGTATTTCAAATGCAAATGTACACTTGCCGAAATAATCTGCATTGAAGCAATAAGCCGTATTTTTGGTACTTCTATGTGAATACTCAATACTTAATAATACGCAAATGTTCGACATAACTTCGTAGAAGGCTAGGACCCGAACCAGCAATATTACTCCTTGTCCGTTATGTGCGCCTGGTACTTCGTGTACCATATCATCATCGTCCCTGGCCTTATCCCATACATTGTTGGGTTCGGCACTTGATTCAACCCGATGTGGCTCTATGTTAGTCGCAATCAACTTATTAACTCCTTGTCCGTTATGTGCGGCTGGTACTTCGTGTACCATATCATCATCGTCCCTGGCCTTATCCCATAAATTATTGGGGTCGATACTTGATTCAACCCGATGTGGCTCCATGTTAGTCGCAATCAACTTATTAACTCCTTGTCCGTTATGTGCGCCTGGTACTTCGTGTACCATATCATCATCGTCCCTGGCCTTATCCCATACATTGTTGGGGTCGGCACTTGATTCAACCCGATGTGGCTCCATGTTAGTCGCAATCAACTTATTAACTCCTTGTCCCTTATGTGCGCCTGGTACTTCGTGTACCATATCATCATCTCCATGGCCTTATCCCATACATTGTTGGGGTCGGCGGCACTTGATTCAACCCGATGTGGCTCCATGTTAGTCGCAATCAACTTATTAACTCCTTGTCCGTTATGTGCACCTGGTACTTCGTGTACTATATCATCGTCTCTCTGGCCTTATCCCTTAAAACTTTCTTTCTATTATTTTAAAGACATTTAAAAAATCGCTCCCGCTAACTGTTCTCCGCTCCGCTTATCACTAACAAATAGGCTCAGCTCATTTGAAAAAAAAAACCACCATTGTAACACGTACCTTTGCTTTCACCGTCTTGTAATTAGACGTCATAGGGTGTCCGCCATCTTGGATAAATAGCCATCATGTAAGGAGAATTACGTCGAATGTAATAAAGTATGTTTTATGCGACATTCAATGCTTTTGGATATGTTTTACAGGTGTATTAATAATAATATTTGTAAAATTTAATGTTTTTTTTTATTGGAAAGAACATTTATTTTCAAAATTTAAAAATAAACAGAAAAATCAATAAATATGTTAGGTTTATGAACGTGGGATGGGAAATTTATAAATTTTCTAATCCATATACTTAGTTTTCTCTGTATGATTAAACATTGAGAATGTGTGAGATGATGTATGAAATTTGAATGTGTATGAATCGAATGATCTTCCATCGTAGTTGCTTACAAGTAATACAGTTTTAGCGTATTGTAAATGATGACATCACTTATGTAGGATCTATAAATCGGTTCAAAAACTACAAAGTTATTCGCGAACTCAGACATAAATATAATATTAATATACACGTTTGGAATTGAGAAACATCCTCTTTTTTGAAATCGGTTTATAAATCTACGTATGCTATACAATTCCGCCCTTACTGACTGAAATCAATACACTGCCTAAATGAGTGGACCTAGAGACATGAAATTCGGAGGGTGTCTTCTTGGTGAGGGGTAGGTATATACTAAGGGAGGATTGTTCAAAATTCCGCCCTCAAATGGAAGATTGAAATCTGAAATCGGAGTTTTTACCACGGATAACAAAAAAGTTAAATCAAACATAACATGAAGTCCCTAATCTCGTATAAACAAAACTATCGACGTACAAATCGCCCTACCAACCCAACAGTTCCCTCCAATTAATCCGCCATCTTTAAATATCTATCAACGAAATCTTAAAGGTAAAATCCAGTTTGAGAGCAACACCTTCTTTATTACGAGCCGATAACAAAATAATCGTCCCACTTCACTTAAGAGGAATATTTAAATAACTATAAAAACTCCCGATTGCCGACGTCGGTACTATCAGAAGCGGGCTAATAAAAATGCCTAATTTATACCCCGCGATGAACGAAACCAAACGTATACGAACAACAACATCATTCTGGTTATAACATTTTTTACTTGGCAACCCCGAGCGGGTGTGCCTATGTATAAGCTAGCCTGAGCCGCGGTAGAAAAAAAAATTAAATTTGAAAAAAGAAGCCGATGATGAGGTAACGAACGAGGCGCGGTTGGCGCGTTCCTTTTTTAAGTCTCGCTGCGGCGACGTGTGTGGTCCAACGAGCCTTACGCTGTTCGAAATTCGACTTTATTTTTTATTAACATGGGTTGAATTTATTAAAAAAAGTATTTGGAATTTTCCTCACACGCTACGTAATATTTAAAAAGATCGAAAATATTTCCATTTACGAAAAAAATCGCCAGATTTTGCTTTTTTTTTGGTTAATTACAGATATCGTCGTCGAGAAGAGTGGCACAGTTGCTATTGCGCATATCATCCGATCAGCGAAGTTAAGCAACCCTAACCCTAGCCAGTAATTGGATGGGTGACCGCCCGAGTGCCCTCCATGCCTCGGAGATCACGTTAAGCCGTCGGTCCCGGTTGACAATTTATCATCTTTTTCGTTACAGGTCAGTCGGAGGCCTAAAATAGTCTGACAACTGGTTTATCCCAGATCACAGATTTTCCTTGTAAAAGGGGTTGCGAAGGTCAGATGACAGTCGCTTCGTATAAAAATCAGGTGATCAGCCACATCGGGTAGAATCAAGTGATGAATTACAGAATATATCGTCTCAACGCATATATAGACAAAATAATATTGTAATTATTTTACTTTGTTGCAATATAATTGTGTGTTTAAAGAAAATGGCGACGTTTTCTGTTTTTAATTTCATACTAACTGTTGGAAACTATTTGTAATTATTTATGGTTTTTATTAGTTTTTATATATAAACGTATTATTTATATATTATAGTTTTTATACATAAACGTCAAAAGATACAGTTTTGGTTGTCAATAAAATATTATTGATGTCAGCTGCTTTTTTCTCTGCTCTCGCACTTCTATCTACAACTAGCTATCGTCTATACTAACGGTGCCCCGCGGCTTCACCCTCGTAGACTTAATTTCGTTCCCGCGGAACCCTATTAATGTATTTAAATAAAATTTCTTAGCTCACGCCTGTATTCCCCGAAGGGGTAGGCAGAGGTGTTGTAATCACAACACACACTTTTCACCGAATTTGATTAAGTGCCAACGTGGTGACAGATGGTGAGTCTATCGCCGTCTCAGGTACTATACATACGTCTTTGAATTACTTCTCAGAAACATGCAGGTTTCCTCACGATGTTTTCCTTCACCGTAAAGCACGTGGTGTGAAATCACTGTACATAAGTTTTTTAGAAAAACTCATTGGTACAGGCCCCGCTGGGATTCGAACTTGCGTCGCTTGCGTAGCAGGCGACTGCTCAAACCCCGAGGCCACCACGGCTCTCAAATAAAATTACTTAGCCTAAGTTACTCCTTGTAACATTATCTCTATTATCTGACAGTGAATGTCCCGATAAAACCGGTCCAATTCGGAGATTACCCGAAACAAACAGACAGACTGAGAATGTTTTTTAATATAGTTTTTTTATATGTTAGTACCGTGTATTTTTTTCATATACATATAGTGAAAAGCTGTTATTTTGGAATTACAAACAGACACTTCAATTTTATTTATCTGTACATAATAACTAATAAGTAGCTAAAACTAATTACAAGTAGAAAACTTGGCCCAAATCGGTGTCTCTCGGGATCGTGCCAAGAAGGCTGGCAGCATTGCCACGTTGAATAGCAATGCTGATTCTCTGAGCGAGAAAAGCCCCAGCCCGCTTGTCACGAGAAGCTTCTACCAGACGACGTGCAACCTCTTTGAAAAGTTGATGAGCATCTGGACCCCAAGGTCCCAGAGTTTCAACCGCAAACGCAGAAAATATGTATCCTGTATCCTATTATCTGTATAGATTTGCTTGTCAATAAGTACATACATACATACATATGCTCACGCCTGTATCCCATGGGGGTAGGCAGAGACCACCGTTTGCCACATCCTTACATACTTCTTTCGCTTCATCCACATTCATGCATCTCTTCATACACTTTCTTCGGTTACGAGTGCTCCGAATTTGACCTTTCTGATAAATACTATTAATTGTGTCATAGTAGTTGTTCCTTGGACGCCCTCTAACGACACTTCCGGTCACATTCGCTCTATAAATTTGATTCGTTAATCGCCTTTCACTCATCCTTTCGATATGTACAACCCATCTGAACATACTTTTTTCAATAAGTAAACTTGTCAATAAGTAATGGCTTAATTGGCATTAAATTGATTTGCATATGATTTTAAAGTATGTATGTATTACATTTAATGATAATAACATTCTTTATGATCAAAGAAAACAAGAATTAAAGATAAAGTTAAAACAATTAAGCAATGAAATAATTATTATAATAATAGCAAATCAAAATTTAGTAAAAAAAAAATATTAATATTAATTCCATATATACATCAACTTTTCAAAGAGGTTGCACGTCGTCTGGTAGAAGCTTCTCGTGACAAGCGGGCTGGGGCTTTTCTCGCTCAGAGAATCAGCATTGCTATTCAACGTGGCAATGCTGCCAGCCTTCTTGGGACGATCCCGAGAGACACCGATTTGGGACAAGTTTTCTACTTGTAATTAGTTTTTAGTTACCTATTTATTATTAATATAATTATATTCTATTATATTATATTTAAAATATATACATACTTACCTTCTTACAAAAGTCGGCACGAATTTATGTAATTAACTGACAAGTACCCACTTACGAGATAATTTTCGAGTACCCACATATTTGCGTCAATTTGGAAATAATTGGCATTGACTTCCGCATTATTTTCGGTCGGTTAACAGTAATGTAAGCCTCTGTCACCTGTGTGAGCGGGTAGGCAAACATCGTGCCGTATCTCCGCCGGGCGCGCGAATAACAATTTATATGGAAATACCCACTTAAACGGAGTGTCTGTGTTCACGAGGGTAGATTGAGAGTAACGGATTAGGTTGCCTTATTTGGTCATATTATATACTACCCTGCTTTTAAACCACATCTATACATATAAATAAAATTAAAGTGTCTATTTGTAATTCCAAAATAATAGCTTTTCACTAAATACATATGAAATTAAATACGGTACCAAATTAAAAAAAAATATTAAATTTTTCATTCCCAGTCTGTCTGTTTGTTTCGGCTAATCTACGAAACGACTGGATTGATTTTAACGGGTCTTTGACTGGCAGATAGCTAATGTTTCAAGGAGTAACTTAGTTAACTACTTTTATTTTGAAAAACAAATAAGATGCATTTAGTGAAAAGGTGTAATTTTGGAATTACAAACAGACACTTAAATTTTATTTATCTGTATAGATAAATAAAATATCAACTAAAATTCAAATAAGTTGCCAGAGACAAATTTAAATTTTCGTTTTATATTTATAATTTTCTTTTGGATTGTACTAGATTTTAAGTTTATAAAATAGTACAAAAAATTATAATTTGCAAAAAAATTTCTTATTTCCTAACATAGCATTTATTTCCACAATGTGTTAATGTTACATCGGGTGTTGCTATACACTTTATGAAAAATTATAAAGATTAAAAAAAACAAGTTTCCATAACTGGATGCTGATAAGCAATAATGTGTCAACCCACAAAAAGTCAAATTCAAAGGTTTTGATATATTTTGATAATGCATCACGTATTTAACATTCTAAAAAAGTGTTTCAAGTCATCTGAAACATAAAAGTACGTAAAAAATGGATTTATGTCATAAAACAAATCTTAAATCACGTATACAATCATCTTAAGACGCCATTTTCTCAAAACCAAGTTTATGCGGGTTGACACATTATTGCTTATCTGCATCCAATTATTATACGAAATGGCAACTCTACATACCTCGTAAGTCACATGATCGCGTAAATAATGATAAGTGTACTTAAGTAGTATTTTTTGCCGTAAAAGCCTCCGGCTATTTGCTAATGAGGTCTAGATAAAAGGCAGCGTGGTGTTAAGTACATTGTATAAGAAAATACAGAGACAAGTGGGCAATGGAATTTATATTGAGGGTTCCGCAATATAGCAAAAAAAATATTACACACACACACACACACACACACACACACACACACAACACACACAACACACACACACAACACACAACACACACACACACAACACACACACTTTCTATTAGATAAGTACATTCTACCCGAACAATTTTACTTCATTGTTACTACTAAACTTTCTATTTAATCCTGCCATTTTACTTGTGTAACTTAGATAAGGAAGAGTGGTGTACCCTGTCACAGGTGTCCTAGGATACTTAAAAGGGTGCTCCAACAACATGCTTGTAATTGTATACTTGTTTTTACACAATAAATTATTATTATTATTATTATTATAATCCGATTTTTTAGATTGCTTTTATTAATATATGTTGTAACATCAACACCCACATTTCAACGAATATGATTAAGTGCCAACGTGACACAGGGTGAGTCTATCGCCGTCTCAGGCACTATACATACGTCTTTTAATTATTTCTCAGACATATGCAGGTTTCCTCACGATGTTTTCCTTCACCGTAAAGCACGTGGTGTGAAATAACTGTACATAAGTTTTTAAAAAAAGTCATTGGTCGAACTTGCGCAGCTTGCGTAGCAGGTGACTGCTCTAACCACGAGGTCACCACGGCTCTTTATGGTATTATGGTATTTTTTATTGAATAAGGCAATTAATCTATACATACATTCAGATAAATAAAATTGAAGTGTCTGTTTGTTTCCGCTAATTTCTAGACTTTCACTGACAGGAAGCTTATTTTACAAGGACTAATTTAGGCTACGTTTTATTCAAAACAGCATTAGTTGACCTATGAAACGAAATCTACGCGGGTAAAACCGCAGGCACAGCTAGTTATTATAGTAATAAAACCGATCTTGTCTATGATTTTAAGAATTAAATACTTAAAGCTAGCAGAAAATAGTCAAAACTATTTATCAGTGCATGTTTGCCGTTTTTATTATCAATATTGTAATGTAAATAAATAAGCCGTGGTGGCTTGAGGTTTGAGCAGTCGTCTGCTACGCAAGCGACGCAAGTTCGAATCCCAACGGGGCCTGTACCAATGAGTTTTTCTAAAAAAACTTATGTACAGTGATTTCACACCACGTGCTTTACGGTGAAGGAACTTAATCACTTGATCAAATTCGGTGAAAAGTGGGTGTTGTGATTACAACACCTCTGCCTACCCCTTCGGGGAATACAGGCGTGAGCATATGTATGTATGTATGTAAATAAATAAGAAATAACTAGTACTGGAACTTTAAAGCATTTTTCTTTCATTTGTTGTGAAGGCAATGTGGCACTAATGATTTATGATTAAAGTGCTTTACTGTGAAGGAAACCTGCATATTTCTGAGAAGTAATTCAAAGACGTATGTATAGTGCCTGAGACGGCGATGGACTCACCCTCTGTCACGTTGGCGCCTAATCATATTCGGTGCAACTTCGGGATGGCGTGAGCATATTTATTTCTATTTATATTATTTACTAGCTGTGCCCGGCAAACGTTGTATTGCCATATTTTTTTTGGGGTGGACTACCCCTAACATTTAGGGGGATGAAAAATAGATGTTGGCCGATTCTCATAGATACCGGATAAGCACAAAAAAATTCATCAAAATCGGTCAAGCCGTTTCGGAGGAGTATGGCAACGAAAACTGTGACACGAGAATTTTATATATTAGATTATAAGTCCATGAAAATTAGCCAATGCAGGTAATTTTTTCACAAATTATGCTAAAATATCGAACCAAGATTAATTAAGGTTAATAAGGTTTTTCAATTAGTCCTAAGTAACCCTAATGAACTATAAAGACAAATGACTTATTAAAGTTTTTCCGTCGTCAGAACAGCAATAATGGCCGACACTACACTTTATTACTGTTTCAAGTACGATATATTTATATTCTGCGACTTTGTCCGTGTGTAATAATTATATAGAATACGAAAATCTTTTTTTAACGATGTTTTTTATCATTGCATACAAGCGTGAGCTTGTAAATATCTGTTAGTTTGCGGTTGAAACTCTGGGGCCTTGGGGTCCAGATGCTCATCAACTTTTCAAAGAGGTTGCACGTCGTCTGGTAGAAGCTTCTCGTGACAAGCGGGCTGGGGCTTTTCTCGCTCAGAGAATCAGCATTGCTATTCAACGTGGCAATGCTGCCAGCCTTCTTGGCACGATCCCGAGAGACACCGATTTGGGACAAGTTTTCTATTTGTCATCTCCCTGACCTTATCCCATACATTGTTTGGGTAGGCACATGATTCAACCCGATGTGGCTGGTCACCTGATTTTTATACGAAGCGACTGCCATCTGACCTTCGCAACCTCTTTAACTAGGAAAAATCTGTGATCTGGGTTAAACCAGTTGTCAGACTATTTTAGGCCTCCGACCGACCTGTAACGATTGCCAAAGATGATAAATTGTCAAACGGGGCCGACAGCTTAACGTGCTCTCCGAGGCACGGAGGGAACTCGGGCAATCACCCATCCAATTACTGGCTAGGTGTAAGGTTGCTTAACTTCGCTGATCGAATGATATGCGCAATAGCAACTGTGCCACGAGCTCCTCTTTTTATTACACACAACAAGTGACAAGATTTCTGCTTGTAATTAGTTTTAAGTACTGTTCCTTGTATATATAATTAAGTCTCTAATAATATTATACTTACTTATTTATTATTACAATAATCCAACACAAAAAAAAAATTATATATATACTTGATGTATTAATATTATATATTTAATATTATATATGTAACTTCACTCTCCTCGTAGCGCCATCTCTTGTTGGCTTATGACCTCAATGTTGTTATAATCCAAGTTTTAATTGGGTCATATATATGGCGCAAGGCAAAGAAATGCTCAATATCCCCACAATTTTCGCTGCAAATTTTCATTTAGAGTATAAATTCACAGGCAGAAATACAGTAGCTTATAACCACATACTCCATTAAGGCTTATTGCAATAAATAAGCGAAAACAATACCGTAATACAATAATACAAGGCTGACAGATGCGTATAATGTCCCGCCATTCCGCGCCGACCAATAGACAAGCGCGTCTATGTATTTTTTTTTATAGCGGCAACAGCTGCGTGCATTCAGCCTATATTAACACACATTATTGGCTGTTTTTATAAATATTTTTGTGGTTAGGGGTCGAAGGCACCCCGTGTGTGTATGTGTGCGTATGATTTGTTGAATGATGATGTTATTTTGATGGGGAATTGGATTTTTGGGGCTTGTAATGACGTTCGTTGATGACTTGTAAGATATGAAATGTTGATGACTGCAAAAAAATCGTGTTGAATTAAATTAATTTTTACGTATGTTTATATCTTTGTAATTTATGTTACATTTAAAAACACCTATGTCAGCTATAACGGATATTTTTGAAAGGTCAAAAATTTAATTATTAGATCTACTGGTCCGATTTGGAAAGTTATTTCTGTGTTAGAAAGCCTATTTATCGAGGAAAGCTAAGATCAATCGCGGGATAAAGTTAGCGTTAGCCCAAAGTAACTATTACATTCGGATGAAGTCGTGGGCAAAATAATTATATATCAATATAATTGTAATTAATCATTATCTATCCTAATATTATAGAGAGGAAAGGTTTGTTTTTTTGTTTGTTTGCATTGAATAGGCTCCGAAACTACTTGACCAATTAGGAATATTCTTTCAGCAATGGATAGCTACATCATCAGCGAGTAACATTGGCTATATTTTATCCCCGTACTCCCACGGGAACGGGAACTACGCGAGAGTACTAATCATCATCATCTCCCTGGCCTTATCCCATACATTGTTGGGGTCGGCACTTGATTCAACCCGATGTGGCTGATCACCTGATTTTTATACGAATCGACTGCCATCTGACCTTCGCAACCCCTTTAACGAAGAAAATCTGTGATCTGGGTTAAACTAGTTGTCAGACTATTTTAGGCCTCCGACTGACCTGTAACGATTGCCTAAGATGATAAATTGTCAACCGGGACCGACGGCTTAACGTGCTCTCCGAGGCACGGAGGAAACTCGGGCGGTCACCCATCCAATTACTGGCTAGGGGTAGGGTTGCTTAACTTCGCTGATCGAATGATATGCGCAATAGCAACTGTGCCACGAACTCCTCTAATAAGTGGAAATATAGATTGATATTTCCCAGCGCTTCGATCGAAATCATTCGAATACATTCTTATCAATTGTATGGGCGAATTTAATTATTACGTAGATAATGAGCGGTGAAATTATAAAATGCAATAATTTATCGTGCAAAATTAATTAATTAATTAATTGACCATAAAATTGTTTTGTTGTACCGACACCCACACAATAGAGGTGTTAGTTCACACACTCTATTATAACATTTACATTGCAAAATGTTATGTAAAATTATTGTGAATTAATTTAAGAGACACGATTATTTATTAATGTATCTAGCAACATCAGTCCAACTTCGCATGACTTTGCTCATTATTTTATATATTATAAAGAAGAAATATGGGACAAATAAATACAAGTGACTATTTATATTTTCAAATTTACAGCGTTTCTCTGATTGTAAAATATATACATATATACAGTACTTATACAAATTAAAAAACTCTGTCTGTCTGTCCGAAATCTTTACGGTTTTCATAACATGAATCAGGCTTAGTCTCCTGTAAAAGGCCTACCATCGATCGTATATGTACACATGCGTGGATATCCGCCATGATCTGTAAATAAAACATTCATATGAAATCGTAACCTCGCGTTTTCACGTTAAAGCTAAAAAATGCCGATAAAAACATACGTAAAAGCACCATCATACGATATTAGCCAATCAGAGGCCGTTAGTCCCGAGGAGAGGTCGTAAAATGGGGATTTTATGAACATTTATACCACCAAGTTATGGGAATTGACGACAGGCTGTGGTACCAACGTCGGTTACATAGAGAAACTAATAATATTGCATGTTACCAAACAATATTATATCTATCTTCCACATCCATTAAATAATAAAGGGAGCTGTGCTCATACTTATGACCCAGGGCGAATTATGGAGCAATTGACAGTAATGTCCAACTTGAAAGAGTAGATTTTTCTGTATATTGTAAATTGAAGTGTTGGCATCATTATCGTCCCTGGTCTTATCTCATACATTGTTGGGATCGGCACTTGATTCAACACGATGTGGCTCCATGTTAGTCACAATCAACTTATTAACTCCTTGTCCGTTATGTGCGCCTGGTACTATGCTCACGCCATCTCAGAAGGGTCACCGAAGGGGTAAGCAGAAGTATTGTAACAACACCCACTTTTCACCCAATATGATCAAGTGCCAACGTGACAGAGGGTAAGTCCATCGCCGCCTCAGGCACTATACATAGATACGTCTTTGAATTACTTCTCAGACATATGCAGGTTTCCTCACGATGTTTTCCTTCACCGTAAAGCACGTGGTGTGAAATAACTGCACATAAGTGTTTTAGAAAAACTCATTGAGACAGGCCTCGCTGGGACTTGCGTCGCTTGCATAGCAGGCGACTGCTCTAACCCCAGGGCCACCACGGCCGATCGAATGATATGTGCAATATTGGGACCGCAGTTCCAGTTGCCTCCTGCAGCCTAAACGGCTCTGCACGTAGTGACTTGTCACTCCTCTAGACCAAATCGTGGAGGCCGAGAGGAGGCTGTGGATGTTGGGCTATATTATAGTCTCATAAATGCGTCCCAGGCGATGCAGTGTTTATTTACAAAAAAAACCGATTCAGATACGCTCACGAAAGTTTCCGAGCCATCTATTTAAATATGGCATAAAAATCACATTACTTGTATGGGAGCCCCCTTGAATAATTTGTCTGGCAACAGAAATACATCTTCTATGGATATTTCAGCTGTCCAAGTATCATGGTTCATGAGATAGAGCCTGGTCTGTCACCAGACTGAGCAGAGGCAGGCAGTTTTTTAAATATTTTTTTTTATTTAGCGTTTATTACCGTATTCACTTTGATATGCATTTAGTGAAAAATCTGTTTATTTTTAATTACAAACAGACCACTCAATTTTATTTATCTGTATAGATAGAAAAAAATACCAGCTTGCAATGATAACCACCCAAATCACTTTATTGCAAAACTCCAAGAAAACCTTATATTTCACAAACGTAGAGAAAGCACTTTTAGAACTTTGTCAGCGTCCGAATCCAATAACGGAAAAGAAAAAATACTTCACCATAGACAAACCGCGGGAAAGCCGTTATGTGCACGTGGCGCCAAAATATGGCAGCCATGTTTTACTGTGACAATATTACATGATATTACTGTCTTTGGGAAATGCTTATGCGCTTTTGGATTTGATAAAATACCTATAGAAGTATTCGATGTGGGGTGCGCAGTGCAGAGACAACGAAATATACGACCCGCCACGAGTTGTGAGCTGTCCTTGAGGGTTCAATTCGGTACATAAATCTTTATCTATAGATATAAATATTATTGGAATATTTGTTTTAACGGGAATTTCACTGGCTGATTTTATAAGGTGTAATTTATTATACTTAAGTTTATTTTGTATATAAATACGTATATTAGGTTATTTCTGAAATATTTATTTTTCTATTTTTTATTTAAAAAAAAATGATAAAATTTGCATTTTAGATGTCATCACCGACAGTTGTGACATTTACCTATTCCAATGTTTTACAAGAAATTTAAACAAAACCATATAAAGAGGTTTACTTTACATATATGCTACAGGGAAATCTATGGTCAAAAAAAATATTTGATCAATTTCCAACCGTAGTTCAAAAACATAAAAGAAAATTTAAAATACATTTTAAAAATCCAATTCCATCCGACTCGCGTCTCACCGAGCATTCAATCGAATTGAACAATCGAATCAGCCAATGCAATCCGATTTTAAATAAACCGATATTTCCGCCTCACCTACCGCAGACTAAAAATAAAAAGCCCAACATATTTTGGCGGCAACTTTGACACGCCGCGTAAACATCTTGTTAGTAAAGCCCAAATACGATCGCTTATAAATAAAGTTTAAAGGGATTACTTCACAACACAATGGCTGGCTACAAATGTTTTCGTGTGTATTGTCCCTTTTTCTCTATGTAAATTGCGCGCGTAATTTGTGATCGTGTTGTATTGTGATTTTTTACTTGATCTCTTGTGAGGTGGAGAAGTTTAATTGGATGGTTTGACATCGATTCGGTTTTTTTTTTTGCGTTACGAAGATGTGAATGCAGTTTTCTGTTTAGGATACTCTCCCTGCCCCATTGGGTCACTCCAAATTAACAGCATTTTACTTAATGCATATGAAAGTATATACGGACACAGACAAAGATTTGCCGGGACATAGACAAACGGAGAAGTTGTAAAAAAAGTTCTAAGTTTATTTATTGCGAGAAATGCATGTATAGTATAAAGATGACCGTTTTTTATATAGTGCATCAATGCAATCTGCCTGTGGAGGCGTGGAATATAGTTATTTTACAAGAATAGCTTATATCTATATATAAATCTTAAAGTTTTTCAGTAGTTTTTGTATGTAGGTAAGGAGGTACTATTATCAATTACAAACAGACACTTAAATTTATATTTATCTGTATCGATGTATATAACGATATATAGAAACAGCAAGGAATTCTGTAACTTGTCAAATGAGAATAAGTACAGTTTTAGAAACACGTAATTTTGGTGCGTTTGAACTGACGACTGGCGCCATCTTGTAGTAGAAAAGTGAAATTCTATTGTAAATCTATACAACGATATAAAATTTAAGTGTCTGTTTGTAATTCCAAAGTAACAGCTTTTTACAAAATGCATATGAAAGTAAACACGGTTCAGATAAAAAAAAAAACATTAAAAAAAAAAAACTCCGTCTGCTTGTTCCAGCTAATCTCCAAAACTTCTTAACTACTTCCGTAACAAATCGCTGCATGCAATACCAAGAGTAACTTAAATTGCTTACCAATAATTAGCTAATTCTTTACGATCTACTTAAGCTAACAATTGTGAATTGAGTAAGTTTAAATGCTATTTGATTTTTCAATTTAAAACCAAAATTGGTTTGTGATGAATAATGTCTTCACGCTGGTCTTACACATTTAACTCTTGCTCCATTGTTATTAATCTTTTCTTGTAACATGCTTGAAGTTTCCTCACAGAAGGGTCCCCGAAGGGGTAAGCAGAGGTGCTGTAATAACATCATCATCATCATCATATCAGCCATAGGACGTCCACTGCTGAACATAGGCCTCTCCCAATGATTTCCACCTCACCCGATTGGAAGCTGCCTGCATCCAGCGGGACCCCGCGGACTTGACTGTAATAACAGATGGTGTATTAATACGTCTTTGAAATACTCCTCAGACATATGCAGCTACTACCCTTAAGTTTATAGACAAACTCATTGGTATTGGTATAAATATTACCCCTTGGATTAAAACTCAAAACCCCACGGCCACGTTTTATTAAACAACTCTTCTTCTTCTTGTATTAAACAACTTTGCGGAATCGTTCCGACATGTGAGGCCTTATAATCAATTCATATCACAAACCAAACATTCCACAATGTACCGTACACACCCCGACACGTCTCTCCGACCCTCCACCCTCCTTAGCAATCACGGTAGGAGACACACACCTTCAACATTTAGGGGTAAAGGCATAAACGAAGAGCGGGCTAATAAAATACATACAGAATATTATTTATTCCGTTCAGGACCTGGTAAGACACTTTATAAACGTCGAAAAAATACCACCAGACCAGATATTTGATAAGGAATCCTTGTATTTGCCAAAGGGGTAGACAGAAGCGTAATAGGAGGCGAGCCTATTGCCATTAACCTGGCACTAATCCAGAATCCGGGGTGCTACTGGGAAATCAAGGATGGAAAAACCCAATAACACTTTGCCCGAACTCAGGATCCTGTGTGACGTAGATTTGCAACCATTAAACATACAATCAACGTGATTTTCAAATTCGAAATCTTTGTCTTTACTTAATAGTGAACCTTTCAAATCCAGATCATAAGTCTGACATTTCAAAGGCTTGTTCTTAATGGTTATTTTACTGACTTGCATGTAATAAGTAAATTAACAATTACTTACTTAGAAGCCTTAACCCTTCACTGTAAAACTCTAATTATTTATATTTATTTAGATGAACAGTGTGTTTTAAAGAATGTTTGGAAGATTACATCTAATAAAACTTTTATTATCTGTATCTAGTAAATAAAGCTTATATATGATGAAAACAAATAATAAATAAGTAACTAAAAACTAATTACAAGTAGAAAACTTGTCCCAAATCGGTGTCTCTCGGGCTCGTGCCAAGAAGGCTGGCAGCATTGCCACGTTGAATAGCAATGCTGATTCTCTGAGCGAGAAATGCCCCAGCCCGCTTGTCACGAGAAGCTTCTACCAGACGACGTGAATCTAATTAATAATAAGTTTAATATATTAAAAGTTACTTTCTCAGAAATTATCATCATCATCCTCCTGCCCTTATCCCATGTTATTTGTGTTCGTCGCAATGTGTTCTCTTCCATTCCTCTCTATCAGCCGTTATATCTGTATTCACTCCCTTTCTAGCCATAATCATGTTCACACGATTGTATGTCCATCCACGATGGATAGATACACAAACGCGTGTTCTTATTTCTTCCAAAATATGTATATTATATTGTAATTCATCCGCTTCCGCTCGTCCCATAAGACCCTTCATGGAAATCCATTACACAAGGGTGGAGAAAATTGGTAAACAGCTTATTGTAACAGGCGCGGCAGCCATTTTATTTAACAATGTTTAATTGTTAATGGGGGATGATATGCGGGGATGTTTGGACAGTTCATTTTTGGGTGATCTTCTCAGTTGAAATGAGAAATACCATTCTGTCTATCTACAGTTGGTTAAAGTGCTTGATTTCATTCGGACTACAAGACTTGGGTATAATTATGATACAGCTAATGGTTAGACACCCTCTGAACCAGAGGCACTCGGAAATCGCAATCATAGATCTGCCGGCATGTTTGGATTCATAACTTTGACGGTAATTATTTTACTAGTTAGGAGTACAATGAGCCTTTTTTATATTTTATAGTAAAGTCTAAGTGTTTTGTCGATAATTAAGAAAAACAAAAACTACGGGTAGAACATAAATTATGTGGTTGAATTTAATTCGTTTTCGAAAAACTTGGAATTGAGCCCCTGTCATCCTAACAAATTAATAACTAACTTTCAACGTTCATTGATTTTCATCTTTCGTCAAACTCATTTATTTATTTATTTGGACATTCATTTTCGAATTGAGTATTTTTTCGGGTATCATTGTATAATCTTCGTCCTGATATTCTGACAATTTGAAAGTACTTTGTAAAAGTCTAATTAAATAAAGATATTGAATTTGAATTTCATAGATTTGTATTCTTCTATGAGGGGAACAAACTTAGTACTTAACCCTCCTTTTCTTTGCTTTTTTAACGTTAAGTATGCGTGTAAGGTAGTAAAACCAATTATAGATATTTTCAATCCAAAATGGTTGTTTAAAGACAGTAATGATTCAGTCCGGTTGTTTTAAAGTTCACCTTATTGTGAAATCGTGCAATCGTCACGCCAGGCATTTAAGAAATCGGATCTCAACATCATTTTATTGCAGCGCCATTCTTTTGCGAGACAATAAAATGTTTACAAATGTTATTTATTGAAGCATAAAATGGCGCCCACACCATAAACAATATAGACCGCAATCCCCCTGGGACGCAGCAGATTAGCGCCCCTCATCTTTTCATCTGTTATTTCGATGTACTACCACGTTGTAATTGTTTCACACCAGGGGTGGAATTAATCATTTATTTATTTAGATAAGCCGTGGTTGAAATTATGAGCTTTTCATAACTGCCCCTTTGCCCATTTCGAAGATAATCTGGTTAGTTTTAGCTACTGAGCAGATTCTGGTTAAAAATAAAATTGATTTATTTCGAAAAACTGATCATGGATTCGTAAACTCGCCTTCTGAAAAGAAGGCTAGTGATCAGCCGCATCGGGTTGAATCAAGTGCCCACCCCAACAGTGTATGGGATAAGGTCAGGGTGATGATGATGTTTAAGTTCCATGTAATAGGAACCCAAGACCTCGTGTTCCATAGTAACGTTTGCGATCACTAGACCAACGAGACAGTCTTAGAATAAAAAAAGCCGTATATACTTAATTATAAAGTAAGAACACTTTCTTTCTTCAAACATACAACAGGTACCAAACACCGGTAGCGGAATCCCTTATTTATTCAAAACAATCAGTCAAAAGCAGTCTTATTCGTGTACCCGCCATTGTTTGGTCAACAAACAAACAAAAAAACCTTAACAGCACGCGACAACGCTCCGGACGAAATTTTACAGTAACCTCCAGTATATCTTGGTACCCCATTCGGTTGCTTTTACTCCAAACCAAGTGTCAAGTTTGAAAGGTCTCACTGTGCAGTGACCAATTTAAACCGATCCCCATTTAACAAGTTCTAGTACGACAAGGGAGGCCAAGACAGACTGGATTTAAGTACTAATTTATTCAGAGCCGCGTTTTAAAAGATTTGGAAGGCACAAGAGCTCTATTCAAAATGGACATTTCATTGTCTTGGACAATACAAAATTGTCCGTATTGTGATGGGTATTGTGTTTTCTGTTATTACACTGGTCAGTTTGCGGTTGACAGCTGATGTTTGTCGGTTTGTTCAAGTATATTTTTATTTACAAAACAATTTCAATGTTGCCTCCATTTCATTTTACGAATGGGATTCTCGACTCTGCGCGCTGTGCACTTTGACGTTTACCGCGCGCGCGGAAAAATGACAGCTGTCAAGACGGGCCATAAATTACTTGGTTTTTTTTTAAGAAGTGGTCAGCCATTTCCTGTGAAAATGATAGGTGGTGTTTAGTCATTGTGTGTCGTGTTTGAACACGTGTTATGGGGTAAACAGGGAGAGCCAGGTGGGCTGGACTATGTGATACTTTGTGCAAATTGTAAATAATAGGCGACCATACATTCTGTTTGTTATTCGGCCCCAAAGACCGCATTGACTAAACTTATATTTTCAAGACCTGCTATAGGTAACACAGCCAGCTTCCTGGACACCATTCCTGTAGACACAACATACATACATATGCTCACGCCTGTATTCATCGAAGGGGTAGGCAGAGGTGTTGTTATCACAACACCCACTTTTCACCGAAGACGATTAAGTGCCAACGTGACAGATGGTGAGTCTATCGCCATTTCAGGCACTATACATACGTCTATGAATTAATTCTCAGAAATATGCAGGTTTCCTCACGATGTTTTCCTCCTCCGTAAAGCATGTGGTGTGAAATCACTGTACATAAGTTTTTTAGAAAAACTCATTGGTACAGGCCCCGCTGGGATTCGAACTTGCGTCGCTTACGTAGCGGGCAACTGCTCAAACCCCGAAGCCACCACGGCTCTCTGTAGACACAAATTTAAATAATATCTACTGTCAAATATAAAAAAATATATTTTTTTCATTTTACAACATTTAAGTTATGTTATGCTTTATTATTATTTTAATTAGATGGAATTAAACTATTAAGCTATCATTTTGATTAAACTCGTATAGAAATACCTTAACTCTAATTCTTCGGTGACGCAATCATGTTCAAAAAAAAATTGGTGCAAAGGCTTTTGGTTGTGATTATTACTTAATAAACTCACTCATAAGGCTTTCGTTAAATCTCTGATCACGACCTGACTCCGGTCAAAGTTATTGATAACAGACAGCTTAGCATGACTTAACTACACTTATAAAATGATCAGTTATAATGATAACAGCAATATATTCAATATCTCTATCTATCTACTCAGAGACAAAGTTGGATTTTAAACTTGCTTGACGTTATTCTCCTGCTTGCTAAGTTAATATTTCTTGTGTGTTTGATTTTGTACTTTGAAATAGTATAATATTTTTTAAAGAATTACTTAGGCACTGAATTTATTGCCAGGTTCTTCTCAGTAAAAGCAACCTTCCGAACCTGGCGGTAGCATGTATAATCCTGTGTCATTATGTCATTTTTACGAGTTGAAAACACTGTGTAAAATCTAATCGAATAAAGCTATTTTTGACTTGGATCCGTTCCCCGGAAAATTGTTATTGGGTTTTTGTCTATCTGTAATTCCTCAGTAGCAGCCCAGAATCTCGATTAGTGCTTGGTTAATAATCAGTAGACTCGACTCTTATTACTCGGGACTTATAGCTGGCGAAATGTGGGTTAGGTTCTCTTTTGCCTACCACTTGGAGATATAGGAGTATGAATATGTGTGTTTTCCTATTTAATTCCATTAAAAAGGTTGCAAATCATCTACTAGAAGCCTCTCGTGACAAGCGTGCTGGGGCTTCTCGCTCAGAGAATCAGCATTTCTATTCAACGTGGCAATGCTGCCAGCCTTTTTGGCACGATCCCGAGGGACATCAACTTACTTCGCTTGAAGGTAATGGTTGTTCAGCGCTATGGTCACCATTATAGGACTTTGCGCAGTTGTCATCGTATGAGTCTGTACTAAATACATGCGCGGTTACCCGCCACTATTATCATTGAGCGCTCAAAACTCGTGAAGGCACTTCTTCTCCTAGGTGTTAACATGATAAATTGTCGAGAAGACTTCGCGGGTAAGGCCACCCATAGTCATATCCGCTGTCATTACACAATCCCGCCATTACTTTCCTCACAAAGGGCGGCGAACTTTTCTATCGGACCATAGACTACAATAACTCTATGACTTTACCTTTTAAAGTCACAAGTCAACACAACAATAAGGGGACGCACCTCTGCGTCGCTTTAACGCCACTTTGTATTTGCCGATTTGCAAAAAAAACGTAGAAAAACTACACAATACAAGTCTGGCAAAAAGTGCCATTAAAGTCAAAATATTTTCAAAATACGCTCGCCATTGGGGGCGGTGCTTTACCAAACACCGCTCATAGGGAAGGTCAGCTATGTTGAATGTCGATATTTTATGATGATTTCACGAAATGTTAAGGATGTATGCAAAAGATCACGTCTTCCTGAAGAGGTAGGCATAGGTAATTTGAAATGATATAAGAAAAGTTTTTTAGGATTTAAGTATCTCAAATCAGGACATGTCATCCGGATTTCCGAACAACCATTTTCAACCTCAGGTATAAATAATAATAGACTTTTGATGATGGAATTATTTATTTCCAAGTGCAACCTTTTCCAAGAATAACGATTTCTCAACTATGTACCTACCTACTTAAATCTCAAACGGTGCCATCGTAAGTTGTTAGCCCTCAGTGAAAATAGTGTCCAGAATTGCGCATGTGAAGACCTAAGTTACGATTGCAAATTCAAAGCCAGCGCTACAAAAACACTTATGAGGGCAGAACAAATATTCCACTATCGATATACCCACTGCCCAACTCTATCCGACAATTCTGGGCCACACTGTAGTCGCAGTGAATGATGGGTTGTTTATCACACACGATCTAAGGTGACACTGGTTTTGCTAACAATTGCACTTTTGAGTGCAACGAGCCGAAATAAACCTACAAATTGGATTCGTTTGAGACACAAATTTACTTACCTGTGAATGGGTATGCAATAAGATTAAGTTTGGTACCATTTTAATCCATATCATCATCTTACTGCCCTTATCCCATGTTATTTGTGGTCGGCGCAATGTGTTCTTCTCTTCCATTCCTCTCTATCAGCCGTCATATCTGTATTCACTCCTATTTTAGCCATATCATCTTTCACACAATCCATCCATCGTTTCTTAGGTGTTCCTCTGCCCTTGTAACTCAAACTCAAACTCAAAATATCTTTATTTGATTAGACTTCTTACAAAGTACTTTCAAATTGTCAGAAGGACACAAAATACATTATACATGATTATAAATGTTACCACCGGGTTCGGGAGGTAGCTTTTGTTGAGAAGAACCCGGCAAGAAACTCAACAATTACTCTTTTAAAAAAATATATATTATACAATGTTTTTGGTTACAGTATTTATATCTCATGAATATAATGGGACACATGGGACACAGCACAAATGCTCGATTGTCAAATATAATAACTAAAATATTACAAATATTTGTGGGCATGGCAAATTCCAGCCAGTCAAAGCAAAGATCAAACTAAGATTAATTAATTGTAGCAAAAGTACAGTGCCAATGGGATTATTTACAATAATTTTTCGACAAAGATACATCCCAGGGTTCCTTATCACAAATATAATCACTTACAGTATAATATCCTTTTTTGAGAAAAACTGCTTTGATGGTCTCTTTAAACCATCCACATTCCTCTCTATCAGCCATCATATCTGTATTTACTCCCTTAGCCATATCATCATCCTCCTGCCCTTATCCCATGTTATTTGTGGTCGGCGCAATGTGTTCTTCTCTTCCATTTCTCTCTATCAGCCGTCATATCTGTATTCACTCCCATTCTAGCCATATCATCTTTCACACAATCCATCCATCGTTTCTTAGGTCTTCCTTTCCCCTTGTATACATCCACTTTTTAATCCATATGCGATAAAAAAAATATTCGCAACAATATTTGTGTCTTTAGAAATATAATTTTATTCGGCCGGCACTCTTCCCCCGTCCTCCCCTCCTCTTTCGTTTATTGGGTTTTTCTGTGTGTTATTTCCCAGATTTCACACCACGTGCTTTACGGTGAAGGAAAACATCGTGAGGAAACCTGCATATGTCTGGGAAGTAATTCAAAGACGTATGTATAGTGCCTGAGACGGCAATTCTACCTCTGTCACGTTGACACATAATAAAATTCGGTGAAATGTGGTGTTGTTACAACACATCTGCATACCCCTTTGGGACCCTTCTGGGATGGCGTGAGCATTTACTATATTTTTTTTAATTGACGTGGATCATGACAAAGCCTTTTACTTTTTTGTGTCTACATAATTTCAATGTACTTTGTACTTAAATTCAACTAACAACATTATCTTTATTTATTTATCGAATTTCTTTGACATATTAAAGCAATAAATAACAAAAAAATATCTACCAGCTACTTCCGAATATTAACATGCGAGAACAATTTAAATAATTCCCATTGAAACACGCGTTCGAACATAATCGCTCGGTTACAAAACACAAATAAAAAAAAACTCAATAGACCGTTATCTATGCCCACATTATTCCATAAAAAAATTCTTACATAAACGTCCCATCCCTACTCAACCAAAACAATTTTGTATTATAAAATACCTAACCGGATGTTATAAAGTAGCATTATTGGCCGATTATACAGAAAAACTTTTGTACTTCCGCTCCCAAAACACTATGTGCCGCGAATAGAAATGAAAGCATTAACTTTGGTTAGTCATTAAACAATAATAAAATTTGGATTTGTACCCTACAATCTTTGCCTGTTCGAGGCAATAAAAAAAAGATTTAAAACCCTTTATCTATGCTCGCAGGAAAGCGCGCGAACTTGAATGTCAGCGTGACATTTCGACAAAATGGCGTAATTAATTCGTGATTCACAAAAAGGCAAGTAAATCGTTTTATTTCTTTGTGGATTAAGTAAAGTAAAGGTTTTATTTGTTTGGTTTTTATTAGCGGATTTAATAGGTAGCTTCAGGTAAATGTAAATTGAAGTGTGTTTCAATCTTTTCATTTGTAAATCCGCTTTTGTTAACCAATGGAATGATGACAAATGAACTCGTTTCACGGCTTAATCGATTAGTTGATCTTAATGATATTGGTACAGATATATTTACATCTTATCGATGGAAAAAATATAGCCTTTAATAACAATATGAAGTACGAAAATATGGCCTTCGATAGACCCAAACGGATCTAGATTTCATAATGATTTACGGTCCTTACAGCCAGACATTGACCAGAGACATACATCGCGTCTATATCTAAACAGATAAATAAAATTGAAGTGTCTGTTTGTAATACCAAATTAATAGCTTTTCACTTCATGCATATGAAACTATATAGGGTACTGACATTAGGGTACAACTCATAACGAAGAAATTCGCAAAAGTCATTGTAAGCAGTACCCCTATCACGAGTTTTGCACCGTTTCCGAAATCTATACTCGCTAGCGTCACTCGCAATATTTGTATGAGATATTATAGTTGTTCACGTCACCGCTGGGAGTCGCTGCACAATTTCTCATTCTAATATTCGGCGGAGACGCAAGCGAGTATAGATTACGAAAACGGTGGCAAACCCGTGATAGGGGTACTGAACAGACACGCCGTGTGTGGTCCGTTCACGCCTCTAACAAGCAGGCTATTTCAACAGGACGAGTTATTTCTGTCTTTTTAATTCTACGCCATCTTTATTGGCGTTGGAGCCAGGCGTATCTGATCGCGTGTTTGTTTTTAAATTGATAAGTTTGAATTGTAGATGAAAGGGTATTTTGGTTTTCAGTTTGATTTGTTTGGGTAAAGATGGAAATAGTTAATATGTGTTATGTGAATGGACTGTTTGATTAATTTAGCGGCTTAATGAAAACTTTTAGTACTTAAGCACTTAAATGAGGACAAATTATAAATAAAAAAGGGGAAGGGAAAGGGAAGGGGTAAGCAGAGGTGTTGTAACAACAACACCCACATTTCACCGAATATGATTAAGTGCCAAGGTAACAGAGGGTTAGTCCATCGCCGTCACAATACATACGTGTTTGAATTACTTCTCAGACATATACAGGTTTGCAGCACGTGGTTTGTGACCACTAAAATAATAACTGCTTCATTGGTCTAGCGGTCACAAGGTCCTGGGGGTCGATTCCCGGGGCGGGCTAAAAATAGCTATTGGGTTTTTCTGTTAAAAAAATCACTATAAATGCCGGGAATTTGTATGTTGGCGGTGTTTCCACCGCAGTGCCTCGGTTCGCCCGCTGCACCGTTGGTCCTCCGCTTGATCTCTCTCCGGTCGTGTCTGATTGCCTCCCATCGGACTATGAGAGTGACCCAATAAAGAGTGCACCTGTGTTTGCGCACACACGTCTGCACTATAATATCTCCTGCGCTGTTGGCTAATCCTCGTTGAGATTAGCCGCCGTAACCGAAATTCGGTAGGAGATCATTATTATTATTAACACTAAAGAAATAATTTTTACATTAAAAATGATTTAAGTAAACAGAGAATTATAAGTTTATAATGGAAATGTTTCCATTCAAGCTTTACTTTAATAAAGTCTACAAAGATGTTTATTCCAAGTGGAAGAAATTATGAAATAATTTAGACTAAGTTTTTTGCTTCTCAGGTTCATCAAGTGCCTGAGAAAGAGCCTTACCAGATCTTAACTAACGTAAGTTACTTTATTTTCATATGAAATAATCCGACCGGTTGATTTTCCAAAGTGATTACTAACAGATTACATTTATAAGCAATCAAAGTAACGTGAAATGATTTCCAGCGATGGACTCTGTCACTCTGTCACGTTGGCACTTAATCTTATTCGATGAAATGTGGGTGTTTTTGTCACGGCACCTCTGCTTACCCCTTCGGGGACCCTTCTGGGATGGCATGAGCATATATTCTAAGCTAAGAGCAACCCCTCGGTAAGCAATGATGTAACTAATTAAATTTGTAAAATGACACAATAAAAGAACCCGATTTCAAAATCCGAGCTGCAAATATCAACACCAAAGCACGCCTATAAAAAACAATTCTAAAATTCAAAAAAGGAACTACAATTGTGTCGTCTAGATACTTATCTATGGTCCCCTAATGGGCCATTGTCTTCCGAACGTTACGGAATGTTTGAATTTGGAGTGTTCTTTTTCTCTTTCAAATTTAATTGCCGCAATTTTTACGGATGTCACCGTTGATACGGACAGCACTTTTTAACGGTCACACGAGTTTGATTTTAGGATCGGTTCTAAATTTAAATCAATACTTAAATGGATGTTTTTTAAGGAAGCAGTTTTTTTTTATATTATACTTTTGATTCAAAACCTTTATAGTAGTTAAATAATCAACATATTTCTTACAGCTATTTCGTCTAAACATTTTTAGCCGACTTCAAAAAAAAGGAAGAGGTTTCTTCGTATATCCGAATTTATATGTAATATAAATTCTTTTAGGATAGAAACTAAGGAGTTCGTGGCACAGTGCTATTGAGGATATCATTCGATCAGCGACGTTAAGCAACCCTTACCCTAGCCAGTAATTAGATGGGTGACCGCCCGAGATCCCTCCGTGCCTCGGAGAGCACGTTAAGCCGTCGGTCCCGGTTACTAATTTATCATCTTCGTCAATCGTTACAGGTCAGTCGGAGGCCTAAAATAGTCTGACCACTGGTTTAACCTAGATCACAGATTTTCTTCGTAAAAGGGGTTGCGAAGGTCAGATGGCAGTTGCTTCGTATAAAAATTGTTCAAGGTTGAATCAAGTGCCGACCCCAACAATGTATGGGATAAGGCCAGGGAGATGATGATATGGTACACGAAGTACCAGGCGCACATAACAGACAAGGAGTTAATAAGTTGATTGCGACTAACATGGAGCCACATCGGGTTGAATCAAGTGACGACCCCAACAATGTATGGGATAAGGCCAGGGAGATGATGATATGGTACACGAAGTACCAGGCGCACATAATAGACAAGGAGTTAATAAGTTGATTGCGACTAACATGGAGCCACATCGGGTTGAATCAATTGCCGACCCCAACAATGTATGGGATAAGGCCAGGGAGATGATGATATGGTACACGAAGTACCAGGCGCACATAACAGACAAGGAGTTAATAAGTTGATTGCGACTAACATGGAGCCACATCAGGTTGAATCAAGTGCCGACCCCAACAATGTATGGGATAAGGCCAGGGAGATGATGATATGGTACACGAAGTACCAGGCGCACATAATAGACAAGGAGTTAATAAGTTGATTGCGACTAACATGGAGCCACATCGGGTTGAATCAATTGCCGACCCCAACAATGTATGGGATAAGGCCAGGGAGATGATGATATGGTACACGAAGTACCAGGCGCACATAACAGACAAGGAGTTAATAAGTTGATTGCGACTAACATGGAGCCACATCAGGTTGAATCAAGTGCCGACCCCAACAATGTATGGGATAAGGCCAGGGAGATGATGATATGGTACACGAAGTACCAGGCGCACATAACAGACAAGGAGTTAATAAGTTGATTGCGACTAACATGGAGCCACATCGGGTTGAATCAAGTGACGACCCCAACAATGTATGGGATAAGGCCAGGGAGATGATGATATGGTACACGAAGTACCAGGCGCACATAACAGACAAGGAGTTAATAAGTTGATTGCGACTAACATGGAGCCACATCGGGTTGAATCAATTGCCGACCCCAACAATGTATGGGATAAGGCCAGGGAGATGATGATATGGTACACGAAGTACCAGGCGCACATAACGGACAAGGAGTTAATAAGTTGATTGCGACTAACATGGAGCCACATCGGGTTGAATCAAGTGACGACCCCAACAATGTATGGGATAAGGCCAGGGAGATGATGATATGGTACACGAAGTACCAGGCGCACATAACAGACAAGGAGTTAATAAGTTGATTGCGACTAACATGGAGCCACATCGGGTTGAATCAATTGCCGACCCCAACAATGTATGGGATAAGGCCAGGGAGATGATGATATGGTACACGAAGTACCAGGCGCACATAACGGACAAGGAGTTAATAAGTTGATTGCGACTAACATGGAGCCACATCGGGTTGAATCAAGTGCCGACCCCGACAATGTATGGGATAAGGCCAGGGAGATGATGATATGGTACACGAAGTACCAGGCGCACATAACGGACAAGGAGTTAATAAGTTGATTGCGACTAACATGGAGCCACATCGGGTTGAATCAAGTGCCGACCCCGACAATGTATGGGATAAGGCCAGGGAGATGATGATGATGGATAGAAATTGAAACTACTAACGAACGAATACTACATTAAAAAAAATATCTAAGGTAAAGAGACCGCAAATAAATAAATCAACATTTACACAAAACTAACAAGTACCAATAGAGGCCGTTAATAATTTAAAAAAAAAGAATGTTTTGACATGTCACACAGCATGACACTACCCGCGCAACGGAGTTTTTATCAAACGCCGAGAACGCGATGGTACCTGGAATTTTGGCGTAAATTCCCATTAGCCACCTTACGATTCAGGGAATAGCATATATTGTGGTTTTTGAGGGAAACTCGTTGGATTTTAACATTGACGGTATCGATTGCGTACTCTCCTCATTTCTTATCTTGAGGTGGAAACGCAATCGATATCGTGTAACATTGTGAGTGTAATTAAATTATTCGACTGACTCTTTCTTTAATTCCCTAAAAGATTGCCTAATGATCTTGTTGAATAAGACTTGTCTTCAGTGGCGTGCATTCCATATAAGCAGATAAGCAATGCTTACCATTTGTGGTAACTGGATACACTCGTGTCGTGTGTGTGTATATCCAATGCACGCCCCTGCTTGTCCTAGGGCTTTTCCCTTAGAATAATAAGTCTAAAAGGATAAATTAAGAAGCTTAGCAGTCGTTAGAAAACAACAAAAAAACGGTAATTACTTACCTCGGATAAAATATCAAACGGATTTTTAATCGTCCAGTACCTACATAAAGTAAACGTGACTTTGAAAAAAGAACATTTTTATTGTTAAAAAAAGAACGATTCCTTTTTTAAAAGGGGCCAATGAAAAATCGCGCCCGATACGATATGCCCTACCGAATTTTGAAATAAGAAACTTTTTAGAATTGTAAAAGGATAGAGTCGTCTTCATATTAATGTTATTTTTATTTATAATTTAGGCATTATATTTAATATATCGCAATTATGTTTTTATACTTATATTCCGGACAAATCCCCGTTAATGGCTTAATCGCATGACTTGTTTCGGACGCAAAATCAAGAAGTATTTAGAGAAAAACAAGAACACGTGAAAAAAATTACGACATATAATACGATTTTGAATATACTATTGTTAGCGACTACTTAGCTAGAATTTTTGAGTCCCGCCGCGATTTCGCCAAAATAAGCCCCTAAACCTAAATCAAGATGAAATTTTGCAAATACTAGTGGAAATTAAATACAAACAGTGAAAATGTTCCTGGTAAGTTTGTAGTGCATAAATACTTGAACAAAATAAATATTAATTCCCGCCGCAGCTCCACGCCTCCCCTGTGCTGACAATATTGCCGCCGAAATCCATTAAAAATAAGAGTTCCAAATTCAAATCCGCCGCCATGTTATAAATTCATTGGTCTCACTTTAAACAATAATTTAGTATGACGTTGAAATTCGCGCGATAAAATGTTTACGGACATAATCCCTCTGGGCTTTGTTGTATATATATATATACATGTGTATATAATTGTCAATTTTGTGCCGTGTCTTATTTCGTAACTGGCGATTTTTAAAATACCATGTAGTTTGAGCAGATAGGGTAAAGAAAAATCCAAACACGAGACGGGATTCGAACCCACGACCTCTGCAAACTGTGCAGTTGCTCTTCCAACTTCCAACTTCCAACGGAAGGAAAAATTCGACCAATGAAGTAGGATCACGAGTAGCTCAGTTGGAAGAACGGTTTGCAGAGTTCGTGGGTTCAAGTCCCGCCTTAGAATTTAAACATGTATGTCATGAATAAAAACTAATAGTCGTAGTTTTTCTAATAATTGAAGTACCTACAGTGATTCCACACCACGTGTTTTACGGTGAAGGAAAACATCGTGAGGAAACCTGCATAATTTAAAATTATTTATTTACCCAAAATCTCGACTTAACTTCAATCTCATAATGCTTGTAGCACTTAAATATATTTACTTTGATCGAGAGCCGTTGTGCCCGTGTGGTTTGAGCAGTCGCCTGCTACGCAATAGAGGCAAGTTCCAACCCCACCAGGGCCTGCACCAAATAATTTTTCTTCTCACGTGCTTTACGGTGAAGCCAGTAAAGAGGAGCTCCTGGCACAGTTGCTATTGCGCATATCATTCGATCAGCGAAGTTACGCAACCGTATCCCGCCAGTAATTGGATGGGTAGCCGCCCGAGTTCCCTCCGTGCCTCGGAGAGCACGTTAAGCCGTCGGTCCCGGTTGCCAATTTATCATCTTTGGCAATCGTTACAGGTCGTTCGGAGGCCTAAAATAGTCTGATAACTGGTTTAACTCAGATCACAGATTTTCTTCGTTAAAGGGGTTGCGAAGGTCAGATGGCTGTCGCTTCGTATAAAAATTGTTCAAGGTTGAATAAAGTCCCGACCACAACAATGTATGGGATAAGGCCAGGGAGATGATGATATGGTACACGAAGTACCAGGCGCACATAACGGACAAGGAGTTAATAAGTTGATTGCGACTAACATGGAGCCACATCGGGTTGAATCAAGTGCCGACCCCAACAATGTATGGGATAAGGCCAGGGAGATGATGATATGGTACACGAAGTACCAGGCGCACATAACGGACAAGGAGTTAATAAGTTGATTGCGACTAACATGGAGCCACATCGGGTTGAATCAAGTGCCGACCCCAACAATGTATGGGATAAGGCCAGGGAGATGATGATATGGTACACGAAGTACCAGGCGCACATAACGGACAAGGAGTTAATAAGTTGATTGCGACTAACATGGAGCCACATCGGGTTGAATCAAGTGCGGACCACAACAATGTATGGGATAAGGCCAGGGACGATGATGATATGGTACACGAAGTACCAGGCGCACATAACGTACAAGGAGTTAATAAGTTGATTGCGACTAACATGGAGCCACATCGGGTTGAATCAAGTGCCGACCCCAACAATGTATGGGATAAGGCCAGGGACGATGATGTATGAAAAGTCCGTGTTGTTATTACGCATATGTACGTATGTAATCTAGATCGAGTCGGTAATAAATATATCTTTTATAATGACTTTCTAAAGAACATCTCATTTGTGAACAATACTTAAATATAAACATACAGAAAAAATATACATAATCCATCTCAAAAGTAATTATTTACGGGTCCTACATACAGCCGGTGTTTTTATCACTATGCCATGGACTCTTGCGGTCAATATGGAGTTCCGTTTTACATCAGGGTTCTGCACTTCTATTCTATAAAACGTAATAAAGAGGAAAGGTTTGTATGTACGTTTGTTACGAATTTACTCAAAAAGTATTGGACCTATTTTAAAAATTATTTCACCATTAGATAGCTCCATTATCACTGATTCATATAGGCTATATTTTATGACCGTACTCCCACGGGAACGGGAACTACGCGGGTGAAGCCACGTGACGTCTGAAATAAAAAAATCAGAATATCTTTATATGATTAGACTTCTTACAAAGTACTTTCAAATCGTCAGAAGGACACAAAATACATTATACATGATTATAAATGTTACCACCGGGTTCGGAAGGTAGCTTTTGTTGAGAAGAACCCGGCAAGAAACTCAACAATTACTCTTTTAAAAAAATATTATACGATGTTATTGGTTACAGTATTTATATCTCATGAATATAAGCCCATGGTCTGTTGGTCAAGTATAATTTTGACATGCTCAAAATTTCTTTCAATAAGTATCAATATAGGATCCAATCTAATGGACTTATTCCCAGATATCAATGTTTTATTACAACCTCGTCCACGGCTTTTGTCAAGAAAAAAATGAGTCGTGGTGGCCTTGGGGCTTGAGCAGTCACCTAATACAAAGCGACGCAAGCTCCAATGCCAGCGGGGCCTGTACCAATGAGTTTTTCTAAAAACTTATGTGCAGTGATTTCACACCACGTGCTTTACGGTGAAGGAAAACATCGTGAGGAAACCTGCATATTTCTGAGAAGTAATTCAATGACGTATGTAAAGTGTTTGAGACGGCGATGGACTCACCATCTGTCACGTTGGCACTTAATCATCTTGTGTGAAAAGTGGGTGTCTGCCTACCCCTTCGTGGTAAACAGGCGTAAACATATGTATGTACACATATACAAGTGAAGTGGGGGTAATTCTACTTTATGTACATTTCAAGGGTTTATTTAACATGTAATAGGGATCTCTATTTGTGAAATGATAAATAAAATCATTACATGGCGTGAGTCTGTGTGCGTGCCCCTGCTCTGAGATCCGAATTATCACATTTGTTAACTCACAGCTGCTTATACAGCATGTACACTTATACACCTTATGTACTTATCTATAAAGATAAATAACATTGTAGTGTCTGTTTATAATTCCAAACAGCTTTTCACTAAATGCATATGAAATACTAGCTGTGCCCGGCAAACGTTGTATTGCCATATTTTTTTTTGAGTTGGACTACCCCTAACAAATAGATGTTGGCCGATTCTCATAGATACCGGATAAGCACAAAAAATTTCATCAAAATCGGTCAAGCCGTTTCGGAGGAGTATGGCAACGAAAACTGTGACACGAGAATTTTATATATTAGATATACGGTAGGTACAGATATAAAAAAAAACAATTCAAAAATAATACTGTCCGTCTGTTTGTGACTACGAGACTCACTGTAGATAGCTAATTTTACAAGTAATTTACGCTAATTTATTTAAAAAAAAATAAGGTTAGGGTTGCTTAACTTGATCGAATGATCGAATGATTGAATGATATATAATCTGAATCTTATATCTTTAAACAAGCTAGGTTTCATTTTTGGAAAACATTGATCTGACCATGTTTTCAGGCACTGAAAAACTCATAAAATATCATTACAATACGACGGCAAATTTCGGCGACATCTGTCAAGTTATGGTAGCTCAAAGGTGAGGCTTCCACCTTACGGGGCGATAACGACACTAGAGTACCACGGGAGAGACTGACGTTCACCGTTCGAATCCCAGCGGGGTCTACATAAATGAGTTTTTCGAAAAACTTATGTAGTGATTTCACTCCACGCGCTTTACGGTGAAGGAAAACCTGCATATGTCTGAGAACGGCGATGGATTCACTCTCTGTCACGTTGGCACTTAATCATATTCGGTGAAATGTGGGTGTTGTTGTTACAACACCTCTGCCTACCCCTTCGGGGAATACAGGCGTGAAAGTAGACTTATGCATGAGCTTACTGTCCAATATGAAGAAATAACAAAAGTATATATAAATATTATTTAAACAACACTCTATACATACAATAATCACCAAACGGACGCCGCCCATACACTATCGTAAAAACTATCTTATTGTCCCTCTCTAACGCTTACTAATAACCATAGCTATCTCACTCTAACCTGCCTAAAATGTTCGGCCAAAAGAAAATTAATAACTAAATAACACCAGTCATACTTGACCTTTTCATAACAGTTGGAAGTAGGAGAGGATGGGTCTGTGAAAGTTGGTTGATGGCGTTGTCTAGCTCCCAAACATAATTCACTACGGATCCCGTAAAATAATTATTATCTCTGGTTCAATTCTTTTTTTTTTAATGGTAGTGTGACCATAATCTTTGTTGGGACTGTGTTTCTATGGTTCAACACCCACTTTTCTTTTCACAAAAGTTTTCCTGGCTGATGGTGAATCGGTCGCCGTCTCACGCAAAATACATACGTCCATGAATTTCTTCTCAGACATATGCAGGTTTCCTCACCACATCGTATATGATATGGTCTTTTACAAAACAGTAATTCCATCTATGAAGTTTTAATAGAAATGACTTTCTTACTGTTCTGTGCTCTAAATATGTTTTTACGTCGAAAATACGGCCTGTGTATTTCACTCATTTTGTATGGGATCGTTAAAAAGCGCCCCAAGCGGCGAGTTTATGAAGTTTTACGTCTCCATACAAAAAGCTCAAAACGCAAGGCCACGTTCGACGTGTCAAAACCTATGGGCATTGCCCTTGGGGCCCTATAGGCATACATACATAGTTAACTCAAATCCTAATCATTTCAATACATAACTATGTAATGAGGTCATTAACATAGGCCTTATAAAATCACTGTTTTATACTGACCCTACACCGAAACTCAACCGGCCATATTGGATTTTTTTGTCTATGCCGTAATGGCGGCGGTAATCTGTGCCCGCGGGATGACTTCATATAATCTATGGTCTGCCGGATGACTCTATATTATCTATGCTTTTTTCTATTACCTACAAATTACGTGCGTTCGCTACAAAGATTATATTTTTTAAGTTCATTATTTATGAGTTTTTGTGAAGTCAAAAGTGGGACCGCAATGTCGTAAATTATTTCAATAAGTTTGTTCAAAATGATTTCTTATTTACCCATGTCCTAACATTAGGGAATAAAATATGTAAAAATAAAGATCCATTTATTTCGAGGTTAATTTATTGCAATCGAAACACGTAGTTTATTGAATATGTAATAAGGTATCTGCCTATATTTACAAACTAGCTATGCCTACGGTTTCACCCGCGTATATTTAGTTTTATATAATATTACGATACACATTTAACGTAGTTTCTTCACGATTTCATATTTTTTATGAACATAAAAGCTGTTATTGTGACTAAACTATGATAGTTAGATATTTGCTCTCGCGGACTTTTTTGTAGATCTTAATAAGACCTACAAACCCGTAGTACATCATTTTGTTCTATTGTCAATAGTTTTTGCAGCGCACGCATAAATAGGTTTTCGATTTTACACCTTGGGTTATAAAATCGCAAGTTTCTTCCGGATGACTATTTTTTTTAATAAAAAAAAAATAAATAAATAGCCTTCCTCGATAAAGGGACTATCCAACAGTGGAAGATTTTTTTAAATCGGCCTAGTAGTTCCTGAGATTAATGCGTTCAAACAAACAAATTCTCTCAGTTTTATAATATTAGTATAGATGATTATTGAAGAAGATATCTAAATCGTGCCAAGAACATCAGAGAAATGCACCAAATACCAGAAACTTAAAAAATTAATAATAATAAGGAAACTAAGATAATGAAACAGAATAATTAGACGGATCTAAATACGGACATATGCTCACGCCTGTATTCCCCGAAGGGGTAGGCAGAGTTGTTGTAATCAAGACACACACTTTTCACCGAAGATGATTAAGTGCCAACGTGACAGATGGTGAGTCCATCGCCGTCTCAGACACTTACATGCATCATTGAATTACTTCTCAGAAATATGCAGGTTTCCTTCACCGTAAAGCATGTGGTGTGAAATCACTGTACATAAGTTTTTTAGAAAAACTCATTGGTACAGGCCCCGCTGGGATTCGAACTTGCGTCGCTTGCGTAACAGGCGACTGCTCAAACCTCAAGGCCACCACGGCAAATGTCAAATTATTTTCTTTATAATCATTTATGTTACACTTAGCAATTTCATCAGCCAGATCCTAAATAGCATTTATAAGTGAGATTACCTGAAGGGATTTGAAGTGAGAAGGTTCTAAAACTGTCCTAAACTCAATAAATAACAACAAACGAATTAATTTATCAGAAAATCGGATCGTAACTGAAAAGGGGCCCAAGTGTTTTGTAATGTTTTGTCTCTGGGACCACCCAGGGGGGCTGGGCCCGTGATATATCGCCGTGTACAGGTCCCACTCATTCAGGTGACGCCTCAAACGGACCGCAACCAATAAATCCACGTATTGTATATCCCAAATTATGTCAAAACATTTGACTTTGTATTGAAAGGAACGTGGGAGGTAGCCTTTGAGATCGCCGTACCCGATAGGGTCTGCAGGCAGTAGGCATCAAAAAAGCACATATCGTATATGCTTAAAACACAAAAATGTCTTTATTCGATTAGACAAAGTACTTTCAAATCAGGATTATACATGCTGCCGCCAGGTTTGAAAGGTTGCTTTTACTGAGAAGAACCTGGCAAGAAACTCAGTAAAAGCTCATGCCTGTATTCCCCTAAATGGTAGGCAGAGTTCTACTTAAAGAGCATCCAGATTTCGCCAGTTATGTTTAAGTCCCATGTAATAGGGAGCGAGCCTATTGCCACTTATCCGGACTTCGGGCTGTTAGTGGGGAATTACAGGTGGAGAACCCACGGCGCAACACGGGGATCCAACCTCGTGTCCTGTAGTCACCAGGAGCATTTGCGACGACTAAACCAAAGTCCACAAGCACTAGTGAACATTCTAGATCTAGATCGTCGATGTTTGGGACAGACTGCTACATTCCTGACACCAACGTAATAGTCACTTTAACCACACAGTTTTATATGGATGCTGATAAGCAATAATGTGTTAACCCACAAAAAGTCAAATTCAAAGGTTTTGATATATTTTGATAATGCATCACGTATTTAACATTCTAAAAAAGTGTTTCAAGTCATCTGAAACATAAAAGTACGTAAAAAATGGATTTATGTCATAAAACAAATCTTAAATCACGTATACAATCATCTTAGGGATAAGGCCAGGGACGATGATGATATGGTACACGAAGTACCAGGCGTACATAACGGACAAGGAGTTAATAAGTTGATTGCGACTAACATGGAGCCACATCGGGTTGAATCAAGTGCCGACCCCAACAATGTATGGGATAAGGCCAGGGAGATGATGATATGGTACACGAAGTACCAGGCGTACATAACGGACAAGGAGTTAATAAGTTGATTGCGACTAACATGGAGCCACATCGGGTTGAATCAAGTGCCGACCCCAACAATGTATGGGATAAGGCCAGGGAGATGATGATATGGTACACGAAGTACCAGGCGTACATAACGGACAAGGAGTTAATAAGTTGATTGCGACTAACATGGAGCCACATCGGGTTGAATCAAGTGCCGACCCCAACAATGTATGGGATAAGGCCAGGGAGATGATGATATGGTACACGAAGTACCAGGCGTACATAACGGACAAGGAGTTAATAAGTTGATTGCGACTAACATGGAGCCACATCGGGTTGAATCAAGTGCCGACCCCAACAATGTATGGGATAAGGCCAGGGAGATGATGATATGGTACACGAAGTACCAGGCGTACATAACGGACAAGGAGTTAATAAGTTGATTGCGACTAACATGGAGCCACATCGGGTTGAATCAAGTGCCGACCCCAACAATGTATGGGATAAGGCCAGGGAGATGATGATATGGTACACGAAGTACCAGGCGCACATAACGGACAAGGAGTTAATAAGTTGATTGCGACTAACATGGAGCCACATCGGGTTGAATCAAGTGCCGACCCCAACAATGTATGGGATAAGGCCAGGGACGATGATGATATGGTACACGAAGTACCAGGCGCACATAACGAACCAGGAGTTAATAAGTTGATTGCGACTAACATGGAGCCACATCGGGTTGAATCAAGTGCCGACCCCAACAATGTATGGGATAAGGCCAGGGACGATGATGATATGGTACACGAAGTACCAGGCGCACATAACGAACCAGGAGTTAATAAGTTGATTGCGACTAACATGGAGCCACATCGGGTTGAATCAAGTGCCGACCCCAACAATGTATGGGATAAGGCCAGGGAGATGATGATATGGTACACGAAGTACCAGGCGCACATAACGAACCAGGAGTTAATACATTGATTGCGACTAACATGGAGCCACATCGGGTTGAATCAAGTGCCGACCCCAACAATGTATGGGATAAGGCCAGGGAGATGATGATATGGTACACGAAGTACCAGGCGCACATAACGAACCAGGAGTTAATACATTGATTGCGACTAACATGGAGCCACATCGGGTTGAATCAAGTGCCGACCCCAACAATGTATGGGATAAGGCCAGGGACGATGATGATATGGTACACGAAGTACCAGGCGCACATAACGGACAAGGAGTTAATAAGTTGATTGCGACTAACATGGAGCCACATCGGTTTGAATCAAGTGCCGACCCCAACAATGTATGGGATAAGGCCAGGGAGATGATGATATGGTACACGAAGTACCAGGCGCACATAACGAACCAGGAGTTAATACATTGATTGCGACTAACATGGAGCCACATCGGGTTGAATCAAGTGCCGACCCCAACAATGTATGGGATAAGGCCAGGGACGATGATGATATGGTACACGAAGTACCAGGCGCACATAACGGACAAGGAGTTAATAAGTTGATTGCGACTAACATGGAGCCACATCGGTTTGAATCAAGTGCCGACCCCAACAATGTATGGGATAAGGCCAGGGACGATGAATTAAGGTATATTATCGTAAAGTTTCGTTAATATTCATTCAGTGTTTTTTGCTTGAAAGTTTCACATTTATAATATTAAGTAGGAGGCTGCGGTGACCACTTACCGTCAAGTGGGTCGTATGTTTGCCACTAAATACCAAGGAAAACTTTCCCCTAAATATAGCAATGAGTATATTATTAAGGACACAAGTAAATAATTGACCAGATGACCACTTGGGCCCATCTGTCGACCACAAGGCCATTGGTTGCTGACTGATCCATTATTTCCTCTCATTACGTGGAAATGATTATTATTATAGCTTGAACTACTATTTATAAGTTTTTAAGCAATCATCAAACAGAAACTTTGTGAAAATGTATTTTGTAGTGTAACTAAGATAAAGTCACCAATCATGGACAGTTTAAGCGATTATTTTTCATATTTGCTCTGTAACTCCTTTATTTTTTGACATACATTCTTAGGGATTTGGAGGTAAATTAAAAGCTCTTTTCTCAATCAGTATTTAATGTTTAATTTCAGTTTAGTACTTAGTACAATGAAATAATATAAATAAACAACACTCCTACTTATACACCATTAATGGACTGTAAATATCCAGTGTTGTGTTTTAGGGATAAAATGATAATTTAAAGTATATATTATAAAATTGATGCATGTCTATTATCATTAAATAATAATTATTTCAACAACGACGATACACCAGACATAAAATAAGATGTACGTACATAACGATTCTAGTAAGAAATTACGATTCCCGACACCAAATGACACTGCAAAACTTACAACCGTTATGGCCGCAATCAAAATGGGTGTCAGTAGTCAAAAACAGTTGTTATGACAGCTTTTAATACTGCGCGTTTGCTCAATTTTGGTAAAAAAATGTCCATCACTGGTTCGCGTCCAACATAGGTGCCTTATATTGATGATAGCCAAGCTTGTCAATGAGTTGGTCACTCTTCCATTAAATTGTACTAAAACAACCCTATGTATAAAGAAGGGACACATGTCTAAAGACGGGGAGTTTGTTTCGCCGTTTGTTCGTCCTGACAGGCTCTTTCAAACGTTAGGAAATTAACCTATGTTATCGTAATAGAAATGACGTTCAATAAGTGTTCAAAGTGTCCCTTATCCTATATATATAAAAATTAGTTGCTGTTCGTTAGTCTCGCTAAAACTTGAGAATGGCTGGACTGATTCGGGTGATTTTGGTATTGATAAATTTGTTGAAGTTCAGGGAAGGTTTAAAAGGTGGGAAATATGATGTGACTGACTGACTGACATAGTGATCTATCAACGCACAGCCCAAACCACTGGACGGATCGGGCTGAAATTTGGCATGCAGGTACATGTTATGACGTAGGCATCCGCTAAGAAAGGATTTTGATTAATTCTACTCACAAGGGGATAAAATAGGGGATGAAATTTTGTATGAAATAATTCTTTGTAACATCAGCTAACTGTCAATCCTGTTAAAATCGATGCAGCTGTTTTGTTAAACGTAGAACACCCATCACCAAGTTAGTGTAGCTATTTCTCACAAGATGGCGGTATATCCTTTTAGATCGCGCTTTCGAAAGTCTCTTTTCATAACGTATATAGCACACACAATTCCTTACGTAGTTGACGAATCAATAAATACCAGGACTGCCCAAGTTACGGTGTTTCATTCAACCAACCAAGGTCTGCTCCGACTGATCCTGGCTCCCAGGCCTCATTTGTCATAAAGTTTAGTTGAAACAAATAAATGGACGGACAGATACAGAGTTTTTTTATAGTTTTTATTTACCCGTTTCACCCGAACCTTAATGTATTTTTAAGGTTACTCCTTGTATCTATCTACCAGTGAAAGTCCCGTTAAAATCGGTCCAGCCGATTCAGAGATTACCCGGAACAGACAGACAGATTTTTTCATATAGCACCGTATATACTTTCATATGCATTTAGTGAAATGCTCTTAATTTGGAATTACAAACAGACACTTTTCTTTATTAGAACTTGTTTATCGATATAGGTCGCGGTAACAATCAATCCATGCAACCGAAGCCGCAGGCGGTAATGATATCTAATTTCTATACTCCTCACCATAAGATGGTTAGTCTTATCAAATTAACCTAAAAATTACTATGATTTTACACGGATGTGGTTTGAAGCTTGTTAGTGCATCTGTGAGATACACAATACTCTGAGGTCCATCTGTGGTCGGCGAAAGGTTCCAAATTAAATGTCTTTGGATTTCGCATGATTTTACGTATAATAGTTAATTATTGTTCACATCTTGCGGTTTTCGCGTTCAACGTAATTATAATGCACGCGTGGTCAATGAATACTTACTTAATGGCTATTTAAGATAATTTTGTGGTTTCGTGCAGTTGCATACTGACTTTAGCTAAATTACTACTGCGAAAAACCTGCCTACTGTAATTCTAGATCTACGTAATTTAGGCCTTTCCAGCAAAGCTACTGACCAGTCCAGAAACCACATATTTTTTAACAAATTTCCAAAACAGATCATACATACATATATACATATGCTCACGCCTGTATTCCCCGAAGAGGTAGGCAGAGGTGTTGTAACTACAACACCCACTTTTCACCGAAGATGATTAAGTGCCAACGTGACAGATGGTGCGTCCATCGCCGTCTCAGACACTATACATACGTCATTGAATTACTTCTCAGAAATATGCAGGTTTCCTCACGATGTTTTCCTTCACCGTAAAGCACGTGGTTCACACCAGTAGTAAATAATAACTGCGACCGTTTTTAGTTATTTCCTATATTCCACTCCCATCCCACTATGTAAGTAGGGTATTCAATGCATTACTGTAACTCTAGTGTTGTAGGTTGCATTCATAGGCTGCAGTACATTACCATCAAGATTGTACGCTTGTTTGCGACGAAAATTGTATATCATCATCTCCCTGGCCTTATCCCATACATTGTTGGGGTCGGCACTTGATTCAACCCGATGTCACCTGATTTTTATACGAAGCGACTGCCATCTGACCTTCGCAAACCCTTTAACGAAGAAAATCTGTGATCTGGGTTAAACCAGTTGTCAGACTATTTTAGGCCTCCGACTGACCTGTAACGATTGCCAAAGATGATAAATTGGCAACCGGGACCGACGGCTTAACGTGCTCTCCGAAGCACGGAGGGAACTTAACTTCGCTGTTCGAATGATATGCGCAATAACAACTGTGCCACGAGCTCCTCGAAAATTGTATATAATTCCGTCGTAAATCTTTAACTTACATATTGTAACTTTGCTAATAGGTAATCAATCCTATTACTAACCATTTGTTCACTAAGTACCGAGTATTGAGTCGTTGAGTGACCATTACAGTAATACCGAGCACTCGACGTAAAAGCAGTATTTAGCAAATAGTATTTACTTGCGGTCGGGTTGTGTCGGCTCGTTTGTTAAATAACTATGGATCAATTTGTGCCTTTGTACGTGAATAATGAATGAGATCCTTTGAGCTACACTTGTCGGATACAGGTGTCGTGAGTTATGAGCGCTCACCGAATATAATGCGGGTCATAAAATATTATGTATTCTTATCTGACTGTGACCCGCGTAGACTTAACTTAATAGAACCTTAATGTTTTTTATACAATAAAAGAAACATTGTTACATTATCTATCTTCAAGAGTACTTTTTTTCCGAATTTGTATTCCTGGCTTACACCAGGTTTTGTAATAAGGGATATATAGTTTTAAAAAGAGTCGAAAAAATATCCTATGACTTTACACTTAGTACGTGGTATTCTTCCCCTTAACGTTTTCCCGGTAAGATCAATTATAACAACTATTACCTGCAACTATATTAAAAATAATATTTTGATATACATAAAAGTGTATTTTTCAATAAATAAATAGATATAAAATTAATAAAAATAATTTATTATGATAATAGATTTTTACTGTCCCCTATTGTCGAGTAGAAAAACTAAGATTATCGGAAGATCAATCGCCATCTACTGTTAAGTAGCTGTACTATTTATTATACCATATTAGATTTCTAAATATGTCCGACTAAGTAGTTCTTACTATGTCTAATAGATGGCGCTAATGTCATGCTACTAGTGACCTCTTACGTCAGTATAACGAACTTTGTACAGAAAATTTCAACTGAGTGAGTAGGTTTTGACTAGTTTCAAGTAATTCAGAACAGATGGCAGTAAGAGTACATAACTAACATTTTCCCGCGACCTCACCTTGAATAATTCGTTGATGCTTCATAATTCAAACTAATTTCATGTAGTGTAGTTACGTACTAGCCAAACGTAAGCCGTAAGTGCCAACGTGACAGATGAAGAGTCCATCGCCGTCTCAGACATTGTACATACGTCTTTGAATTACTTCTTAGACATATGCAGGTTCCCTCACGATGTTTTCCTTCACCGTAAAGCAAGTGGTGTGAAATCACTGCACAAATAAATTTTTAGAAAAACTCATTTGTTCTGGCCTCGCTAGGAATCGAACATGCGTCGCTTGCGTAGCAGGCGGCTTTATATTAAGAATATTTTAGAAAATTCGTTAAAAAATAATGCAAACTGTATGTATAACATAAATATATTTGTTAAATCTAAATACATATGTATAGAGAGTATAATTAAATAAGCTATGCGTTACCTCCACACCACAGCAAACGAAACAATATCAATTCACAATCAAATTGCACGAATATATAAAAAGTACTTATGACAGTAAATTCGAAATATTTTACACAGGGAATGTTTATATTACACTACACACGTGCCTCCACGAAGTATGAGCACTCAGAGAAAATAGTGGGGATAAAAAAAAGCATGTATTTCGCGCTCGCTCCGCACACTGAAAAAACTGAAACTGAAGTCCAGCGCTTATAACTCGTGACGGTAGGTACAAACATTTAACACACAATACATATATTTCTAGTTTGCCCAAACCAAGTAAATATATTCCATTTGTATGAGATTTTATAGTGCATTTATATTTATATACGGCAATCTATTAACCCCTAGGCAATCGTTAAACATTTTTAAGTTATGGGACAATTTAAATGTAAAGATATAGCTAGTTATGCACCGCGGTTTCACTCGCATAGAATTAATTTCATTGGTAGCTTTAGTTAATCGTATCCTTAGTTACTCCTTATAACATCGGCTATCTGCCTGTAAAAGTCCCGCTAAAATTGGTCCAGGTTTCAGAGATAAGTCGGTACAAACGGACAAAATTTGTTTTCTTTAATGTAATCTAAATATATATAACTCAAAGGTGACTGACGTGATCTATAAACGCACAGCCCAAACATTTGGCATGCAGGTAGATATTATGACGTAAGCATCCGCTAAGAAAGGATTTTGATTAATTCTACCCCTAAGGGGACAAAATAGGGGATGAAAGTTTATATGAAACTTTGTCAATTTTAAACCGATATATTATATAATATAATAATGAGTTTATCTAAAAAAAAACTTATGTGCAGTTATTTCACACCACGTGCTTTACGGTTAAGGAAAACATCGTGAGGAAACCTGCATATGTCTGAGAAGTAATTCAAAGACGTATGTATAGTGCCTGAGACGGCGATGGACTCACCCTCTGTCACGTTGGCACTTGATCATATTCGGTGAAATGTGGGTGTTGTTACACCTCTGCTTACCCCTTCGGGGACCCTTCTGGGATGGCGTGAGCATATATATACTCCATCTACGCGGGTGAAACCGCGGGACACAGCTAGTTACCGTATATACCTTCATATGTATTTAGTAAATAAGCTGTTATTGTGTATTATATAGAGCTTGTAAATATCATATTTAAACCGTGCGTCTGTATTGTATTGTACACCTTCCCTCTCTATCTAATGTCGTTTCTTCTTCTTCTTCCGTTTCTTCACCTCGACATACTCGCACTCCACACTGCCGCTGATGTCCTGGTACCCTAAGCTCTTATGCGTTTCATAATTGGGAAAATTTATTCCTTCAGTTTGCTGATAATTTTCAGTGAATGACTCTGAAAACTTTGTACTGAGAGTTTCAGAGCCGAAGAATTTGATCTCGTGTAGTTTCTGAAGATTTTGATACTTGTCCGTTTGAGGGTAGATCGTGTTTATAATGTTGGTTGCTATGGAGACGGGGGTGGCGGCGTAGGCGCCTTGTTGTAGCGGTCAGAATTTCAGGTCCTGAAATATATTTATCATACAGTATTCTTATATAATAACTTGAAAATCTAGTGTCTGTTTGTAATTCCAAAATACCAGTTATTAACTGCTTTAAATTGATAAAAAAAATATGTTATTATTATGTAAAACTAGCATTATCTAGAATAATATTATAAAGAGGAAAGATATGTATGTATATTTGTAACAAATTGGCTCCAAATGTACTGGACTGATTTGAAAATGTCTGTCAGCAATGGATAGCTACATTATAAGCGAGAAATATAGGCTATATTTAATTCTCATACTGCCACAGGAATGAAAAGGTTGACTGGTAGATATTGCCTATGTCCATTATCTACCAATTAATAAGTTTTAAATACATAATAACACAGGGATAGATCTGTCTGTCTATCCCTGTTCTCTGAAACGGTCGATTAAACAAAATAATAGGGTTGTGAAGTGTAACGTGTGAGTCTTACCTTGATGGCCTGCGGCAGGTCGGGCAGCTTCATGTCCCTGATCTGCTGCGGAAGGTTCATGCTCTTCACGGCCGACACCGCCCGCGCTGGCGCCGCTGATATACCAGCCTGTATACAACATAACATTACATTTCAAGTCAAGTCAAGTCAAAAGTATCTTTATTCGATTAGACTTTTTACAAAGTACTTTCAAATCGTCAGAATGACATAATTATACAGGATTATACATGCTACCGCCAGGTTCGGAAGGTTGCTTTTACTGACAAGAACCTGGCAAGAAACTCAGTAATTACTCTTCACAAAAATTATTTTTAATTAAAAGAAGTAATACCTCAGTCCGTTGCATCTTGCTCTGTTCCTGCAGCCTCCCGAGGATGTCGGCCATGTTGGTCTGCAGCACCATCCCGCCCATGACTAGCTCGTCCAGCACCTGATGAGCAGCATCCGCGTGGAAGATCAGGTCCAACTCGCACACATTCTCGAAACATTTGTCCAACGTCTCCACAAACACCTAGAATGAATATATAGTACATACATACATACATATGCTCACGCCTGTATTCCTCGAAGGGGTAGGCAGAGGCGTTGTTATCACAACACCCACTTTTCACCGAAGATGATTAAGTGCTAAGGTGACAGATGCTGAGTCTATCGCCGTCTCAGGCACTATACATACGTCTTTGAATTACTTCTCAGAAATATGCAGGTTTCCTCACGATGTTTTCCTTCACCGTAAAGCACGTGGTGTGAAATCACTGTACATAAGATTTTTAGAAAAACTCATTAGTACAGGTCCCGCTGGGATTCGAACAGGCGACTGCTCAAACCTCAAGGCCACCACGTCAACATATAGTACACTATCATTATGTGAAACTAGCTGTTTAAATCTATGTGAGATTTGGTTTCATACTATATTTCATGGAACCCTAATATCTTTTCTAACTAAAAGTAGCCTATGTTACTTTTTAAACCATCAGCTATCTGCCTGTGAAAGTCCTGTCTAAATTAGTCCAGCCATTTCAGAGATTAACCCGAACAAAAAGACCCAGAGAAAAAATATTTAAGTAAATTTTTTTATGTCAGTACCCTATTATACTTTCATATGCATTTGGTGAAAAGCAGTTAATTTTAAACACTAAGATTTTATTTATAGGTACTGTAAAATGACCTGTATAAGGTCCAGGATGCCAAGCTCGCTCTCCGACGAGTCCACGCAGAACACAAAGTACAGGGTGGCGTAATGTCTGTAGATCAACTTGTAATCTGATCCACCGATGAGGCTGGAAATACATTATTTACAAATCATTAAATTGTATATGAACCATAGTGGCCCTGGGGTTTAAGCAGTTGCTTGCTACGCAAGTGACGCAAGTTCCCCCCAACTAAATACCAACGAGCTACAAAAATGAGTTTTTCTAAAAACTTATGTGCAGTGATTTCACACCGCATTCTTTTCGAAGAAGGAAAACATTGTTAGGCAACATGCATATGTCTGAGAAATTATTCAAAGACATGTGTGCCTGAGATGATGATAGACTCACCAAGTGTCGTTTACTCATCATCTACCTCGGCCTACTTTGTATGTATACAGGGTGTCGGAGAAAAAGAAATAGTTGTCTTCTATAAGTTATAGGGTTTTATGAATACATCACTATGTTGAAGTCGTAAAATATCTATCTCCAACGATAACGTAGTTATAGGCTATGGTTGCTAAGGGCCGAAGAGCTCGCGGCCTTAAGCGATTGAATGAACGCGCGGCCGCGTTACTTAACTTGTTAAATTAAGGAGAAGGTTAATGGTTTTGAAAAATGGTTTTATAAAATTATTTCAGAAACTATTAGAAGGAGAATATAAAAGTAGATTTCTCGTGAATAACTCTATGTTTCCACTGATTTTTATGCCAAAATAAGGTCTTGATTTGGTCAACTTTGGACATCAATTACTTGAATACGGAAGAAAAGATTTTTGTCATAATCATTTTTATTTGCTTTTTAAAAAAGTACCCTATCACATATTTTCTATTTTCCCCGACATCCCGTATATTTTTTTATAATCTTTTGATTAATATCTGACTCATTACTACACTCTTTACCTGCCACCTTCAAGGAAATTGCACACATTGTCATCCCGTTTGGATACCAGTTGGAATGTCTCCTTTATTATCTGTTGCTGCATGTCCTCGTTCTGTAATATCATTCACATATTGTACACACTAATGAAATACCTACCATTTAACACATTCACTGCTAACATTTCAACTTCTTCGTAAATTCTCTAACAGTTGGACGCACATATGCATCATTAGCAGTGAACGCGTTAAAGTCTAATATTGTTGCTCACATTTTATATCCGTGTAGATGGTGAAGTGTCTCGCCTCCAACATATGCCTGAAATGTTTGATGGCCTCGTAAATTGCGAGAAGCTCGCGGTCGTACGGGGAGTACTTTGTCTGGGACGGACTTAGCTTTCTGGAGAAAAAGGCCAAAGGCTGCCACGTGTCGTCCTGTAGTTGTTGCAAGACGGCCCCTATAGCCGAGTCTGACGCATCTGTCACTAATGCAAGCTTTGCTCGGCAATCTGGGTGTGCGAGAAGAGCTGCATTGGAGAGGCTTTCTTTTACAGCTGAGAAAGCTTTTAGAGCGTCCTCGGTGAGGGTGATTGCAGTGGAGCCTTTGACCGCCCCTTTTAAGAGATCGTTAAGAGGCGCTTGTATTTGGGCAGCGTTTGGCAAGAATCGCCTGTAAAAATTGGCCATGCCCAGAAAACGCCTGAGGGTCTTAACGTTCTGCGGCGGGGGAAAGTCGCGTATAGCTTGGATCTTCGAGTCAAGAGGCTTGGTTCCACTCTCCGATATTTGATAACCTAAAAAGGTTACCTCGGGAGCTCCAAAGATGCACTTAGACACGTTGATTACCATGCCATAGTCCCGTAATTTGGTGAAGACCTGTCGAAGGTGCTCCTCGTGCTGGGTTTCATTGGCGCTAAATACGAGAAAGTCATCCAAATAGCAGTAGACGAAATCCATACCTCTAGTCATTTCATCTACGAAACGTTGGAACGTTTGCCCTGCGTTACGCAGACCAAACGTCATGTACGGAAACTCGAACATTCCAAAAGGTGTCGTTATAGCTGTTTTTGGTATATCTTCCGCACAAACTGGTATCTGCCCCCCTATTCGCTAACTTTGTTGTTCACTGACATTTGTTGTACACTGATAATCGTTGTCCACCGTGAAGTCCGCACTATAGCGATCGCGTAACCCTTCAGTGCCTATCAACTTACAGTGCCTATCAGCCTTTCTACGGTGCCTATCAAAGCACCTCTTGACACCTCTAGAATCTTATCGATATTATGCGACTAATATTAATATCACAATATAAGCTGTAAATAGTACTTTTTGAAGGAAATTTAATTTGAACGGTTTATGTAAACAAATTAACATGGAATTCATATTTACGAAAATATTTTTTACGTTTATAATGACAACATAATCTGTAAATACGAATTTACAGCTTATGTTTCATTATAAACGTATTGGTTTAAAGAATGTACGTTTATTCCTATTTCAAAGGATTTAAGATAAAGCGTGAAAAGTAAGTAAAGTGACTGGGACATTGTGTGGAATGATGCAGGTAGGTTTTTATGTTGTTTTTACTTTTTATACATAAGTCTTGATTGAACAGTCAGTAGTATGAACATAACATGATCTTTACATTATTTACATTGGAGTGATTAGGTTTAATGTTAGCTTTTACTTTCAGATAACCTATGCCAATATACTTATACCGAAACCAATGAGAATGCTAAAGAATGCTGAGAAAGAAAAAATTACTTAGTGACCAATCTACATTAAGATATTAAGAAGTATTAACACAGGATTGCAGAGCCAATAATGTAAGCCCTTGTAACTCAGTATTGATCACTAGAAAGTACATTTTCATTATAATCATTCAGAAAATTTTATTGAACAGCCCGCAAAAAGTAAAGATATTAACTATACACAGAAACCGTGATTATCTGTTTCTGTTAGAATGTTAATTCTTGTAGGGCATAATCATTTATTATTTACTATATCTAACCATATTTTCCCTTCAAGGACAGAGTAGGTGGATTAAAACAATAAATAGCATAATATATATGTATTATAATTTCAGAACATTGCAGCTCACAGCAGCGCTCTGCACACCATTATCGGCTGGGGAAGCCGCTGCTGGCCAGCAGCACAACATCTTAATGTCATCTCTCATCAAATCCACAGCCACAGGAAATAATGGGAATCTCCTGTAAAAGTATTATCATTATAGACAGAAATATAATACACTCTAAATTATCTTGTTTGTTTTTATATGCCTGCATTATATTTGACAATTGAGCATTTGAACTGTGTCCATGGGCTTATATTCATGAGATATAAATACTGTAACCAAAAACATTGTATAATATATATATTTTTTTAAAGGATTAATTGTTGAGTTTCTTGCCGGGTTCTTCTCAAAAAAACTACCTTCCGAACCCGGTGGTAACATTTGTAATCATGTATAATGTATTTTGTGTCCTTCTGACGATTTGAAAGTACTTTGTAAGAAGTCTAATCAAATAAAGATACTTTGAATTTTTAATTTTAAGTACTAAGGTTTTGGATGTAACATAAATCATATAGTTAACAACACCTAGTCTATTTACTTTATTTAGTCCAACCAACACAGGCTGCATCATATCATTCCTACTGTAGAAAGATATACTTACTTTAAATTCTTACATAGAAAGTATTATGTAGTGTTCATTGGGTCGGCAGTTTTTCGATTAGACAGTTCTCATAGATCTTGTTGGCCTTAGAGCGAAAATTGGCCAACATCACTATAAATCCCTCTGGCCTCTAGCATTCTTAGCAATTTGATTTGATGTATCACTTTATCTTCTTACTTAAATCAGTTTCTTCTTTGATTCCTTCTTAAATCCAAATCTAGATCATTGTATACTTTTCTGGATTACAAAAATTCAAAACGGTAAACTAGAAAGTATTACAATTTTATTTACACTTTACGTGATACATTTTATAAACACTGAGGTCTCGTAACACAAAACAATAAATTTGTAGTGTGTGAACCGCTTAGTAAAAGTTTCCAAATGGAAGTGGTCGGAAATTGCTTCACATACATACATACATACATATGCTCACGCCTGTATCCCATGGGGGTAGGCAGAGACCACTGTTTGCCACATGCTACGATCCTTACATACTTCTTTCGCTTCATCCACATTCATGCATCTCTTCATACACTTTCTTCGGTTACGAGTGCTCCTAATTTGACCTTTCTGAAAAATACTATTAATTTGGTCATAGTAGTTGTTCCTTGGACGCCCTCTACCGACACTTCCGGTCACATTCGTTCTATAAATTTCTTTCGTTAATCGCCTTTCACTCATCCTTTCGATATGTCCAAACCATCTCAACATACTTTTTTCAATTCTGGTCACCACATCATTCTTCAACTTGCAACTGTCTCTTATCACACTATTTTTCATACGATCTACAATGGTGACCCCACACATACTTCGTAACGACCGCATTTCCACTGTATTCACTCTACTTTCATGTTTCTTCTGCCAAACCCAACATTCACTTCCATACATCAGAGTAGGTACTAGCACCCCGTTATGAATGGCCAGGCGCGCATTTTTTGTTATTGTCTGGCCTTGCTTCACATATAGAAACATTAACTAACTCCCATCTTCGGTTGGATAATAGTGCTCATCGCTTGCGGTCTATAAAATACTACTATTCTATAGTTGCTATGAACAATTAAAGTGCGCATCAAATAAGTACCAATTCGTTGTACACTTTGCTTACAAAATCGCAACTTTTGATTTATCGATACACAAACTCCTGTCAAAAATGGGTATTGGGTACGGTGGCTATCAAATCGGTTAGCCACTCGTGACGTCATTTTAGTTGGACACTGATGTTAGGGAATACCAAATCTGTCAAAAACGCCTGTTTGACACTTGATCGTTGTACACTTTGCAAAGTGATTATCACTCAAAAGTTAGGGAATAGCACCGCAGTGCTTATCAACTTACGGTGCCTATCAGCCTTTCTACGGTGCCTATCAAAGCACCTCTTGACACCTCTAGAATCTTATCGATATTATGCGACTAATATTAATATCACAATATACGCTGTAAATTAGTACTTTTTGAAGGAAATTTTATTTGAACGGTTTATGTAAACAAATTAATATGGAGTTCATATTTACGAAATTATTTTTTACGTTTATAATGAGAACATAATCTGTAAATTAGTATTTACAGATTATGTTCTCATTAAAAACGTATTGATTTTGAGAAAAAATTAATTAAAATAACGTGAAAAGTTTATTGAAATGAATATGATTAAAATTATAATAAGTAAAAATACGGAACAACACTTTAAAATAGAAACTTGGTAAAAGATGCGTCGCGGATGGAGGATAGGGCTGAACTGCGGTGGTCCGCGGTGAAGCCGTGGGACTGACGAGAAATGCTGACATAGCAAAATAATGTTACTAACTGAAAGTACTTACAAAGATCTAAGGGTAGAAAAACGTCAGCATATATACTAGCAGGGTTGAGGTATAACAGCCCCCCGCTGAAGAATAAACTTACTCGGTGAAAGAGCTAAGTTTTTAAGAGGATATTCTCAATCGAGGAGAAATCTCTTCTGGATTCTCCATGGAATTATCAATTGACTTCAATTCTAATTGAATTTGGTTTGGATTGCGTGTTACTACACTTCTTTTACGGAATTTCATGTACATTTTATATAAACATACAATAATGATAAAGATGACAGTACAAAATGTTAATATTGGATAACTAACATGATAGCTCAAAAGTGTGTCAGACTCTCGTATTATTTCATTGGATTTATTAATAATCTGATTGGAAATTTCATTAAAGTTTTTTAGTTTGTCAAGGTTAATGTTTTGAATTTTAACAAAAGGTATATTTTAAATATTAAACTTTTGAAAGTTGCAACATGTATCATTAATAATATTAAAGTCTGACCTAATATGATCAATTTTTAACTTTATATCAGACATTCCAAACAATTCATGATTTTTACAAAAGGCGGTACAGTTACCTGGTAGGTTTAAAAATCCTGTACCAATTATTTTATGCTCTGATATTTTGGAATCACAGTCAACTACTAATTTAGACATTTCTGATTGAACATACAGATAATTATTAAATTCAAGTTTATGCCAAACATCAATTTCACCATGAATAAATTTGGGATTGCATTGATTTGGCAAGTAAGTCATAATTTTAAACATGATTTTGGATTAAAGAATTTTATTTCTCATAAAAACTTAAATTAGTTCACTTAAAATGAGATACAGCAAAAATTATATTTTCTTAGTATAAATGTTTACCTCTAGTGTGTTGGATAAGCTAATTAGTTTTTTACAACAGTTTAGTGACATATTTTTTTAGTTTGTTTTTATATATATTTATATTATCACATTCAGTTATTTCCTTCGGCAAATTATTAAAAAGTTGTGCTCCTTCAAATAGTATCGTCTTCCTCCCGTAATTAGTGCGTGCATTGGGCAACTCAAGCTTATGGTTATTTCTCAGATTATGACTCCGGATTTTTCAGTTTTATATTGGATTGGATGGAACCAGTGGTAATCTTTTTAATTAATACGCAGGTAGAATATGTATAGATTTGTTTGATATTAAATAGCTTCGTTTTATTATATAGTTCTTTTGTTGGTGTTAGATGATGATAGCGGAATAATACCTTAATAATCTTGTTTTGAACTCTCTGTAATGGAGCAAGATTTGTTACGGCGGCCGATCCCCATACTTCTATCAAATAATCTAAATGGGGTTTAATTAGGGAGTTATATATAATTGGCCGTATTTTATTTGGAATACAACTGGCTATTTTTCGTAATGCTCCCAGTAATGAGGCAAGCTTTTTCCTTACATGGTCAATGTGTGAAATCCACGAAAGCTTATCGTCGATCCACAGTCCAAGATACTTTTCTAGGCTAGAACGTTGTATTATAACATTGTTAATTTGAAGAGGTGTGAATTCTGGTATATTTTTATTTTTTGCAGCAAAAATCATGAACGATGTTTTTGACGTGTTGTTTATGGAAAGTAGATTATATTTGAGCCATTCGTTTAACGTGTCGAGATCTCTTTGAGCGTCAATTATAATTTCGTGTATATTTTTATCAAAATAGAAGAGACAAGTATCGTCCGCGTACAATGTAAGATGTCCTGTCAGTCCTATTTTATTAATATTGTTAATATAAATCAAAAACATTAATGGACCGATTATCGAGCCTTGTGGAATACCGTAAGTGACATTTTCGGTGGAACTAGTGAAGTTGTCTATTTTTACAACTTGACACCTATTTGTCAAGTATGATTTGAATATATTTAGAGCTGTGCCTATGACACCTATATTTTCTAGTTTTTGTAATAGCTTTTGGTGACTCACAGTGTCAAATGCTTTTTTTAAATCAATGAAGATTCCCAGCGCAATGGCTTTTTTATCGATGTGAGATTTTATTTTAGTAATTAAGTCTATTGCAGCTGTAAGGGTGCTTGATTTGGGACGAAAGCCATACTGCTCTTCAATTAGAAAAGATTTCTCGAATAGATAGTTATTAAGTCGATTGTACAATACTCGTTCAAAGATCTTTGAAATTACTGGTAAGACCGAGACCGGCCTGTAATTACTTGAATCTTTTTTACTTCCGGATTTGTGGATCGGACTAACCTTTGCAATTTTTAACGAGTCAGGAAATATACCACGCTCTAGACACATATTGATACAGTTCGTCAGCATCTCAAGAATAATATTTTTTAAACATTTAATAGCCTTGGTACTAATTCCATCCACTCCAGTACTAGTATTGCTGTCTAGGCTGTCAATAATTTTAGATATCTCGTCAGTGGTACACGGTGTCAGTTCTCGCAGCAACTTATCATGCACATGGCTATGCTCGTACATGAGGGTGTTACCGGCATTTGTGTGATACATCTTTGGTATTTTATTTGCTAGTTCAGCGATCGACGAGAAAAATCTATTAAAAGAGTCACAAATTGCATTACCTTCTGTTAAGAGTCCCAAGTCAGACATTAATTTTGGAGGAGCACAGCTTTTCTTGACGTCATTTGATGCTAATGTATTAATTAACTCCCACATTTTTTTCGGATTGTCGTAACTTCCCTGGAATAAAGTATAATAATAGTTTTTCTTCTGTGTTTTAATCATATTTTTCACCTTTTCTTGTTCTGCACAAAACATTTCCTGGACGTTCTCATCCTTAGGTTTTAGCTTAGTTTCTTGCCATAATCCGTTCCGTAGATTAATTGCATTTATAATGCTTTTATTTATCCAGTCTTGCTGCGGCCGATTGAGGATTTTGTTCTTGATTACTAAGTGGTTTTTAACCTGTTCGGAAATAATGTGTTCTAGATCGCTATAGTCATAGCCTTTTTCAGCATAATTGATATTCAGATTTAATTTTGAAGCACTCTCATACAGTTTATTGTAGTCCAGGGCTGAGTATTGAATTTTTTTGTTTACCTCAGATTTAATTCTGCCGATCTCGAGGAATATTTGTTTATGGTCTGATAGGGAGGATTCTATTATTGACATGTTAAACGAGTGATTGTCTATATTTGTGCCCACATGGTCCAGTATGGTATTTGTTGTGCCAGTTTCCCGGGTACTATACATTTCAGTTACTTTATTTACTATTTCAAATCCAGTTTCTTTAATTCCCTTTAAATATCGTGTGAGGTGGTCGGTCGTTCCAAGGAGATCGATGTTAAAATCGCCGAATACAACAGCCCTTTTTCTCTGCTCCAATTGAGACGTAAATATCTCCATAAAGTTGTTTACATTGGTCTCTCCCGGTTTGTATACCACTCCGATATTTAATGACAACTTGTTTATATTTATCCATAGGTAATGATTCCCATTTTCTTGCAAATCTTCTGTAATTTCATATTTTATACTATTATGAACGTATATAGATACGTGCAAAGACAAGATGTTCCATTGAGGCTGGTGTCATGTCTGGGGAACACCGACTCCAACTGTTCTAGTTGGACACTTGTATATATATACTGTGTGGAGAGCTCATGATCAGTGTCATCCTCAGCAAAGATAAGATGTTCCATTGAGGCTGGTGTCATGTCTGGGGAACACCGGCTACAACTGTTCTAGTTGGACATTTGTATATATACTGTGTCGAGAGCTCATGATCAGTGTCATCCCCAGCAAAGACAAGATGTTCCATTGAGGCTGGTGTCATGTCTGGGGAACACCGGCTCCAACTGTTCTAGTTGGACACTTATATATATACTGCAATGCGTTTGAAAACTCTTATTGCGCGATTTAGGTTCTCGTGTATTTGTACTCAACTTCCACACACCTTAAAGTTAAATTATCTTGGAACTTTCTTCTTCTAAACCGAAAGTCGATTGAAGGTAGATTATAAAGGTGTATATAAGACACTGTCGTTTCATTCAGGTGGACGTGCCTTTGTCCTACGGCGTGATACGTGTGGAGCAGCCGGCGTGTTTGAACGCTTTGCATGTCTACTGGGACCCTACCAAGGATGTCGGCGTTTATATCAAGGTATATATCACCATCTCCCTGGCCTTATCCCATACATTGTTGGGGTCGGCACTTGATTCAACCCGATGTGGCTGATTACCTGATTTTTATACCAAGCGACTGACATCTGACCTTCGCAACCCCATTTACGAGGAAAATCTGTGATCTGGGTTGTCAGACTATTTTAGGCCTCCGAATGACCTCCCCTTGTAACCAACCATCCATAATAAATAAAAATAAATTAATATGCTTACTCCATCCCAGAAGGGTCCCCGGAGAGGTAAGCGGAGGTGTTGTAATAACAACACCCACATTTCACCGAAGTGGCAACGTGACAGAGAATGAGTCTATCGCCATCTCAGGCACTATACATTCGTCTTTGAAAAACCCATTGAGTCGCTTGCGTAGCAGCCAAAGTTTGCAAAGAGTGCGAAAGGTACCTGATCAATAATGATAATATTCCCTCCCGTGTAGGTGAACTGCATATCGACAGAGTTCACAGCCAAGAAGCACGGGGGGGAGAAGGGGGTGCCCTTCCGCATCCAGGTGGAGACATATCTGGCGAGCGATGAACAGAACAGATTGCACGCCGCCGCGTGTCAGATCAAGGTAATTCTACATACATTTATGTCATCCAAATCTTTTCCAATAAAAAAATTATTATCTTTATTATAAATGAAGCTAAAAACTAATTACAAGTAGAAAACTTTGCCCAAATCGGTGTCTCTCGGGATCGTGCCAAAAAGGCTGGCAGCATTGCCACGTTGAATAGCAATGCTGATTCTCTGAGCGAGAAAAGCCCCAGCCCGCTTGTCACGAGAAGCTTCTACCAGACGACGTGCAACCTCTTTGAGAAGTTGATGAGCATCTGGACCCCAAGGCCCCAGAGTTTCAACCGCAAACGCAGAAAATATGTATCCTGTGTGTGTGTATTATCTTTCAATACTAATAAAAGAGTCGAGGGGTTTTAGCAGTTGCCTGCTACGCATGCGACGCAAGTTCGAAACACGGTTAGGCCTTTGCCTCCCTGCTTAAGGATATCATCCAATAGCTAAACCAGAAGAATCTTATACCTTTGAAAGAGCAATTCTTGTCTTGTCTTGAAAGAATCTCGGAAACGGCTCCAACGATTTTCATGAAATTTTGTATGTATGGGGTCCAGGGGCAAAAAATTGATCTAGCTAGGTTTCATTTATGGAAAACATCGTTTTGACCATACAATATCATTACAATACGACGGTCAATTTCGCCGACATCCGTCAAGGTATGGTACTTCAAAAGTGAGGCTTCCAGCTTACGGGGCGATAACGAAACTAGAGTACCACGGTTTGAGACTGACGTTCACCGGACTTTTTTTGTGTGAAGAAGAAACCGAACACAGCTCGGTTAACCAGATATTTAGTCTTTATATGTATTTGTTACATATAAAATACAAATCTTTCCTCTTTATAAATCTAGTCTAATATATAAAATTCACGTGTCACGGTGTATGTCGCCGAACTCCTCCGAAATGGCTGGATTAAGGCTTGTATGACATTTTATGTGCATATCGGGTAGGTCTGAGAATCCGCCAACATCTAGTTTTGATACATATACTCGCTGATCATCAGCGCAGGCTCGGTCATAGGCTATACTTTATTTATTACTGGTATTTATGCCAGAAAATAAATGCGTTTCTTTTTCAATGTGTATATTTTCTTCGTCAGGTATTCAAGCTGAAGGGAGCCGATCGCAAACACAAGCAGGACCGTGAGAAGGTGCTCCGCAGACCGCGAGCTGACCTCGACAAATACCAACCTGGCTGTGAGGCCACCGTGCTTACCACCGTTAGTTAAATAAATAACTACATATGCTCACACCTGTATTCCCCGAAGGGGTAGGCAGAGGTGTTGTAATAACAACACCCACTTTTCGCACAAGATGATTAAGTGTCAACGTGACAGAGGGTGAGTCTATCGCCGTCTCAGACACTATACATACGTGTTTGAATTACTCCTCAGACATATGCAGGTTTCCTCACGATATTTTCAATCATCGAAGTCGGTTCATCCAGTCAAAAGTTCAGAGGTAACAAACATACAAAAAAATATACAGTCGAATCGATGACCTTTTTTTGAAGTCGGTTAAAAATGTATGTATACTGCGGCCCCAGGTAAAATTTCTGATGACAGTTGGTTTGTTGACAGCTGTCAAATGATGCACTCCTGCCCCCACCGCTGGTCACCACATCCCCGCCATACTCGCCAGAGTTATGGTAAGTCACTTATTTTTTCTTTTGTACTCTTAAAACTGCCTCTGCTACATTTAAATTTTACTACATTCGTTTAGAAGACCTTTAAAGTATTCATTCAAAACCGCAGTAAGGACGTCAAAACCGGTGTTAATCGAAAACATCGATAACTCAACCGATTTCACTACGATGTTTATAAATAGAACATCTTAATTTACTCCCTAGGCATATAGGTACTTGTAATTCAATGCAGCGCTGTATAATTAGCGTGTTTCTCAATGCGACTTGCCGTTTGTTTTCAAACTAATCACGTGTGACTATTTACAGCACAATAGAGCATGTAGTTAATTTAATTTGCTTTTCGTGAGTAAACAAAAGGATGTTAAATGTTATTGCAGTCGTAACCTTGATCTGTTAACTGGTAGCTAGCGGGCTATTGTATGGATTTAATTCAATTTAGGTAAATTTCGCGAATCCCTAATATTTTTTTGAATCATCAAATGTTTACAGTGAAAATCGGTCCACCTGTTTCCGAGATTAGTCAGAACAAACAAACAAGAGATTTTGTTTTTGTCGTTTGTTGACAGTACTCTATATACTTTCATATGCTAAATGCATATGAAAGTCAAAAGCTATAAATTTTGCATTACAAACAGACACTTTAATTTTATTTATCTGTATAGACAGATGAGGATGATGTATATGGCGCGTATAATTCTCTGACGGTCACACAGCTAAACCTTTATAGCATTAGGAGTGCTCATGACCTGTTCAGAAAGTTCTAGAAGCATCATGTGTATATGTACACGTATGACCTACAATATTGTCAAATATAAAGTGGTTACTGGTCTAGTCATCAGTCTCAGAGCACGGTCCATCATCCCGCTTCCTGCAATCAAAGCAGCCGAACATCTGGCAACATTACGCCCCAATTTTCACCAATTGCGCTCTTCTAAATTTAGCCATGTTGGTATTGAGCTCGCCTTTAAACCAGTTCAGTGCAGGGTACGTACTCTTATTCAACGATATACGAAGATTCGGTCGAAAGTTCGCAAAGATCTTAGCACGGTTCTTATTCTTTCTAAAATTATGTCCACATATGGTTCGCAAACAATTTTTTTAGATGTATATATTATAAGTCTACGATACTTCAATTATTAAACGAACCAAACTTTGACTAAAAAAAACTAATACTCCATTTAATTTTCATTAGTCTGCGAATTTTGCGTTTTTGGAGATAGAGAGTAGACCCCCACAGATCGAGTTTTGGTATAATGATATCATGTGGATAAGGCTATGCAATTCTGTTTATAGAGAGTTTGTTATGGCTAGGAAAATTTGTGGAGTTCGTAAGGAGTTTGTTTTGAAAGCTTTTCGATTTAAACAAGAGTCTTGAATTCCTTTGAGACTAGAAGCGTAGTTACGTAGTCTGTTTGTAAGTAGATTTAGCTATTATGGATTTACCTTTGTTTTTGTTGTAATATTACTGTGAGATTTAAAAAAACATCTCGGTTCGTTTTTATTCAGTTGATTTTCTGCTGATTCAAGTAATTTTGAGACCCTTTCAAATTTTCAAAATTTCTAAGAAGCCACTGCCAAATTTTGTCTTGCATATAAATGATGCAGAATCCGTCTCAAATCTGGTGTACTGTGATAGGTGCGCGCTCAGCGGTACGTGGTGACCTGTATTAATTATGTAGGAACTACTGCGGTCGTTGACTCACTTCTCTCCGTTTTTGCTGCATTGTGATTTCCAACACATTTATGTGAAAACTGAAATCGCTTAAACGCTTTCAACTACCAACACTTGACCAAGCAGCAGAGTCAAGGTTGAGCAACAATGAATTAACGATTATTGATGAAAACAAATGTTTGCTTGTATGACGTGCAAATCGATCGTCGGAACTGGGTATAGGGGCGAAAGACTAATCGAACCATCTAGTAGCTGGTTCCGTCCGAAGTTTCCCTCAGGATAGCTGGCGTCGATTTGGAACAGTCTCATCCGGTAAAGCGAATGATTAGAGGCATTGGGGCCGAAACGACCTCAACCTATTCTCAAACTTTAAATGGGTGAGAACTCCGGCTTACTCGAACGATGAAGCCGGAGATCTGATGACGGTGCCAAGTGGGCCAATTTTGGTAAGCAGAACTGGCGCTGTGGGATGAACCAAACGTAGTGTTAAGGCGCCTAAAAAACGCTCATGGGACACCATGAAAGGCGTTGGTCGCTCATGACAGCAGGACGGTGGCCATGGAAGTCGGAATCCGCTAAGGAGTGTGCAACGACTCACCTGCCGAAGCAACCAGCCCTGAAAATGGATGGCGCTGAAGCGTTTTGCCTATACACTACCGTTACGGGCATGTGCGGCGTGTTTATCGTACGTCATTATGCCGTAACGAGTAGGACGTGCGCGGCGGAGAGCGCAGAAGGGTCTGGGCGTGAGCCCGCTTGGAGCCTCCGGCGGTGCAGATCTTGGTGGTAGTAGCAAATACTTCGCAACCCCATTTACGAGGAAAATGTGTGATCTGGGTTGTCAGACTATTTTAGGCCTCCGAATGACCTCCCCTTGTAACCATCCATAATAAATAAAAATAAATTAATATGCTTACTCCATCCCAGAAGGGTCCCCGGAGAGGTAAGCGGAGGTGTTGTAATAACAACACCCACATTTCACCGAAGTGGCAACGTGACAGAGAATGAGTCTATCGCCATCTCAGGCACTATACATTCGTCTTTGAAAAACCCATTGAGTCGCTTGCGTAGCAGCCAAAGTTTGCAAAGAGTGCGAAAGGTACCTGATCAATAATGATAATATTCCCTCCCGTGTAGGTGAACTGCATATCGACAGAGTTCACAGCCAAGAAGCATGGGGGGGAGAAGGGGGTGCCCTTCCGCATCCAGGTGGAGACATATCTGGCGAGCGATGAACAGAACAGATTGCACGCCGCCGCGTGTCAGATCAAGGTAATTCTACATACATTTATGTCATCCAAATCTTTTCCAATAAAAAAAATATTATCTTTATTATAAATGAAGCTAAAAACTAATTACAAGTAGAAAACTTTGCCCAAATCGGTGTCTCTCGGGATCGTGCCAAAAAGGCTGGCAGCATTGCCACGTTGAATAGCAATGCTGATTCTCTGAGCGAGAAAAGCCCCAGCCCGCTTGTCACGAGAAGCTTCTACCAGACGACGTGCAACCTCTTTGAGAAGTTGATGAGCATCTGGACCCCAAGGCCCCAGAGTTTCAACCGCAAACGCAGAAAATATGTATCCTGTGTGTGTGTATTATCTTTCAATACTAATAAAAGAGTCGAGGGGTTTTAGCAGTTGCCTGCTACGCATGCGACGCAAGTTCGAAACACGGTTAGGCCTTTGCCTCCCTGCTTAAGGATATCATCCAATAGCTAAACCTAGTTATCCTTTGCTGAATGAGATTTTGAAATCAGAAGAATCTTATACCTTTGAAAGAGCAATTCTTGTCTTGTCTTGAAAGAATCTCGGAAACGGCTCCAACGATTTTCATGAAATTTTGTATGTATGGGGTCCAGGGGCAAAAAATTGATCTAGCTAGGTTTCATTTATGGAAAACATCGTTTTGACCATACAATATCATTACAATACGACGGTCAATTTCGCCGACATCCGTCAAGGTATGGTAGTTCAAAAGTGAGGCTTCCAGCTTACGGGGCGATAACGAAACTAGAGTACCACGGTTTGAGACTGACGTTCACCGGACTTTTTTTGTGTGAAGAAGAAACCGAACACAGCTCGGTTAACCAGATATTTAGTCTTTATATGTATTTGTTACATATAAAATACAAATCTTTCCTCTTTATAAATCTAGTCTAATATATAAAATTCACGTGTCACGGTGTATGTCGCCGAACTCCTCCGAAATGGCTGGATTAAGGCTTGTATGACATTTTATGTGCATATCGGGTAGGTCTGAGAATCCGCCAACATCTAGTTTTGATACATATACTCGCTGATCATCAGCGCAGGCTCGGTCATAGGCTATACTTTATTTATTACTGGTATTTATGCCAGAAAATAAATGCGTTTCTTTTTCAATGTGTATATTTTCTTCGTCAGGTATTCAAGCTGAAGGGAGCCGATCGCAAACACAAGCAGGACCGTGAGAAGGTGCTCCGCAGACTTGATGACTTGACTGGTTCCGGTGTCAAAATAGTCAGAAGTATTGTCATTTGTTCCCACAATAATATTCACTTTTACCTTAATCCACGCGTACATACAGTGCTAAAAGTCAATAATACCATAATTAAAGTGAATACAAGTGAGTTCGTATTGAATTAATCCAACAAAAATAAGAAACAGCGCAAAAAGTGATACTTTTATCGAGATGGATAACCTCAAAATAAGTACAGAGTGAAGTTGGCTTGCTACTCAAATCATAGACAATCTCACCCAGTCTAGACAACTGCAAGAATTATTAAATTAAACAGTGTTGCCACCACAAGAAATTAAAAAGCTACTTTTTCATCGAGTGCTGCCAGTTCAGACAAAACTACCCATAAACCGGGAAAAGCGGAAGATTGTTTTTCACTGTTAAAATGGATAGCCAAATGCAAATGTTATTCGAAAAAATTCAAGAACAAATGCAACAACAAACAATAACTATAACGGAAACAGTAACTAAAAACGTAGTGCAACAAATCGACGAGCGATTTAAACAGTTAGACGAAGAAAATAAACAACTAAAAAATGAAGTTAAAGAACTGAAGGAGAAAATGAAAGGAATGGAAATGGCTAGAAAGAGAAATAATATACTCCTATTCGGACTAAAGGAAGATAAGAAAGAAGAGTCAAACTTCGTAAAAAGTTTAATTGGAAAACTCAACGGCTATCTTGGATTGAACCTGCAAGAACACGAAATAATAAACGCATTTAGAATTGGAAATAAAAAAAGTTCCCCGCAACCCATTTTAATTTCACTTGTATCCTATTGGAGGAAAATGGAAATAATGAAATGCAAAAAGAAACTACCTCCAGGCATATATGTGAAAGAAGACTTTACAAAGGAAATCTTAGAAGTGCGCAAAGCTTTACAACCAAAGCTTGAAGAAGAACGAAAAAAAGGTAACATAGCTTACTTAAAAGCAGATAAGCTAGTCGTAAAAAAACAAATAGATGCAATTCGTGAAAAGCGGAAAAGAGACCCGTCTTTTTCACCCACTGCCAGCACATCACAAACAGATAAGCCAATACAACTAATGCGTACGAGTACATGGCACGCGCGAGATCAAATTCATTGAAAGAGAAGACCAGTTCATAGCCACCAACGCACTCCCGAAATCGGAACAACAACTACCACGATACAAACATTCAACAAATAACCAAGAAAAACACTTCCCCAAGCCGGCTGGTCCCCGTGGGGAAAAATGACCAAAACCCTCCAGTGAAAAATACAAAAACAATTCAAAATCTACTACACATTGGAACTTTCAATGTACGATCCTTAGCATCCACAAGCAGATACATCGAACTCATGCATTCATTAGAAAAAATTAAAATTGATATATTAGGTTTAGCCGAAATTAGGCGAATGGGCTGTAACATCGAAGAGCACAAAGACTTTATATTTTGCTATAAAGGAGAAACACTTGGCCTGCATGGTGTAGGGTTTCTAATTAAAAAAGAATACAAAAACAACATATTAAACTTCTCAGGCTTCTCGGAAAGAGTGGCCCTACTTCAGTTAAAATTCAACAAACAGATGATTTCAATTATTCAAGTATACGCACCAACAGAAAAAGCCTCCGCGGAAGAAATAGACAAATTTTACGATACCCTACAAGAAGCACAAAATCAGGCCGGGGAGCACGTCTTAGTAATCGGAGATTTTAATGCCAAAGTAGGCCAATCTAAAATAAATGAAGATAAAGTTCTAGGAAAATTCGGCTATGGAATAAGAAACGAACGAGGAGAAAAGCTCATAGAATTTGCCCTTGAACATGAACTGTCGGTTATGAACACACATTTCAAAACGAGATATAATCGCAAATGGACATGGATCTCACCAAATGAAAAAACAAAGAATGAAGTAGACTACATCCTGTCAAATCAGCCCAAAAAGATTAGGAAAATAGAAGTACTACATGGGTTAGGATTTAGTTCTGATCACAGATTGGTAAGAGCCATTTATCTTTTACAAGATAGTAAAAAATGCAGGAAGACTTTCAAATCAAATTTAAACACTTTCAAAACTGGAGAAGAACAAACTCTATACATTAGAAATCTAGAAAAATATATTAAAGAATTGGAAACCATAGATGATGACGTCAATGTCCAGACATTATATAATAAAATAGAACACATAATTAAAAAAAGTATGTCAACGAAACAAAAAGAAGAAAATCAAATCAAAACAAACAAAATACTTTCAAAGTCTACAATAGAACTTATGACAAGACGCTCAAAACTTATGAAAACAAAACACAAAAGCAAGGAAATGAAGGAAGAATTAAGTACGCTATTCAAGAAAACTAACAAGGCCATCAAAAAAGACTACGCAGACTACAGAAAACAGATAATAGAAACAAACCTAAAGCAATACAGAAGCACTAAAAGAGCATATAAACAATTGAGAACACATAAAAATTGGATACAAAATTTAAAAACAAATGCCACAAGAAACAACACGAGGAAAGACATCATAGACTGTGCCACAGAGTTCTACAAGGAGCTATACAAAAGTAACACAGCAATTAACGAAAACAAATATCCTTCTAATTATTACGACACTGAGCACGAACCCACGGAAGTGGAGGCGATGGAAGTAGTAAGGCATATAAAAAATCTTAAATTTGAGAAAAGCCCAGGGCCAGATGGTATACCGAACGAAACTCTCAAAATTGGAATTGCTCTTTTAGCACGCCCACTGTCATATTTATTCAGCAAAATTATAAACACGGGACTAACACCAACTCAATGGAAGAAATCAGATATAATACTGCTGTATAAAAAGGGTGACCCCAAAGACATAGGCAACTATCGTCCTATTAGCCTTCTCCCTAGCATCTATAAACTTTTTACCTCAATACTATTGAGTAGAATTAGTGGCAAAATCGAAAATTTTCAACCAATAGAACAAGCGGGCTTCCGGTCGGGCTTCTCAACAATTGACCATATACATGTAATGCAACAAATAATAGAGAAACATAAGGAGTTCAATAGACCTTTATATGTAGCCTTCATTGATTATGCAAAAGCATTCGACACTATATCACACAATGCAATTTGGGAAGCATTAAATAGATGTCAGGTCCACGAAAAGTATAAAAATGTTTTGAAAAACATATATGACAACAGTACCAGTTGTGTGAAACTAGAAAAAAGAGGACCAGAAATACCAATTCTAAGAGGAGTGAGACAAGGAGATCCCCTGTCCCCAAAAATTTTCATAGCTGTGCTTCAAAACATCTTTGAGAATTTAAAATGGGAGAAAGAAGGAATCAAAATGGGCAACCGGTACCTAAATCACCTCAGATTCGCAGATGATATTGTTCTTTTTGCAGAAAGTAGTGGAAGATTAGAAAAAATGGTAAACGAGTTAAGTGAACAGAGCAAAAAAGTAGGCCTTTTGATGAATAAAGATAAAACTAAAGTTATGACAAACAGCTATACACGTACAATAACACTAGAAGGAAATACACTTGAATACGTAAATAATTTCATATACCTAGGAAAAGAACTATCATTTGAAGATAAAAGCGAAGAGAAAGAGAAAGAACGCCGTATAAATATAGGCTGGAAAAAATACTGGTCTCTCAAAGAAATTATGAAAGGCAAATACCCGCTACACCTAAAGAAAACAGTGATGGATACATGCATTCTGCCAACTCTTACGTATGGATGCCAGACAAGGACTTACACCACTAAAATAAAAACAAAGCTAGTCAGTTGCCAGAAAGCAATGGAAAGAAGCCTTTTAAAAATAAGAAAAATAAACAAAATAAGAAGCGAATTTATTCGAAAGAAGACTAGGCTAATCGATGTCCTACAGTACAGCCTACGGGCGAAATGGCGATGGGCTGGGCACGTAGCACGATACAGCGACAAGCGATGGACAGAAGAAGCAACGAAATGGAAAGGACCTAGTGGGAAAAGACGGAAGGGAAGACCTATGAAACGATGGAGTGACGAAATCATAGCTATAGCGGGAAAAAAGTGGACTGAGCGAGCTAAAGATAGGGAAAGCTGGAGCGCACTGGAGGAGGCTTTTACCCAAATAGGGGTTCCTATCTAAACTTCTTTATTATATCTCAATAATGTAATGTAACTTGTAAATTAGCGTTAAATAGTTATAAGTTGAAATATATGTATTAATTAGGAGATAGAAAATAAAGAGGCTTTATTATTATTATTATTATTATTATTATTTATGCCAGAAAATAAATGCGTTTCTTTTTCAATGTGTATATTTTCTTCGTCAGGTATTCAAGCTGAAGGGAGCCGATCGCAAACACAAGCAGGACCGTGAGAAGGTGCTCCGCAGACCGCGAGCTGACCTCGACAAATACCAACCTGGCTGTGAGGCCACCGTGCTTACCACCGTTAGTTAAATAAATAACTACATATGCTCACACCTGTATTCCCCGAAGGGGTAGGCAGAGGTGTTGTAATAACAACACCCACTTTTCGCACAAGATGATTAAGTGTCAACGTGACAGAGGGTGAGTCTATCGCCGTCTCAGACACTATACATACGTGTTTGAATTACTCCTCAGACATATGCAGGTTTCCTCACGATATTTTCAATCATCGAAGTCGGTTCATCCAGTCAAAAGTTCAGAGGTAACAAACATACAAAAAAATATACAGTCGAATCGATGACCTTTTTTTGAAGTCGGTTAAAAATGTATGTATACTGCGGCCCCAGGTAAAATTTCTGATGACAGTTGGTTTGTTGACAGCTGTCAAATGATGCACTCCTGCCCCCACCGCTGGTCACCACATCCCCGCCATACTCGCCAGAGTTATGGTAAGTCACTTATTTTTTCTTTTGTACTCTTAAAACTGCCTCTGCTACATTTAAATTTTACTACATTCGTTTAGAAGACCTTTAAAGTATTCATTCAAAACCGCAGTAAGGACGTCAAAACCGGTGTTAATCGAAAACATCGATAACTCAACCGATTTCACTACGATGTTTATAAATAGAACATCTTAATTTACTCCCTAGGCATATAGGTACTTGTAATTCAATGCAGCGCTGTATAATTAGCGTGTTTCTCAATGCGACTTGCCGTTTGTTTTCAAACTAATCACGTGTGACTATTTACAGCACAATAGAGCATGTAGTTAATTTAATTTGCTTTTCGTGAGTAAACAAAAGGATGTTAAATGTTATTGCAGTCGTAACCTTGATCTGTTAACTGGTAGCTAACTTAACTTCAGTGCCTATCAACTTACGGTGCCTATCAGCCTTTCTACGGTGCCTATCAAAGCACCTCTTGACACCTCTAGAATCTTATCGATATTATGCGACTAATATTAATATCACAATATACGCTGTAAATTAGTAGTTTTTGAAGGAAATTTTATTTGAACGGTTTATGTAAACTAATTAATATGGAGTTCATATTTACGAAATTATTTTTAAATAATCTGTAAATACTAATTTACAGATTATGTTCTCATTATAAACGTATTGATTTTGAGAAAGAATTAATTAAAATAACGTGATAAGTTTATTGAACTGAATATGATTAAAATTTAAACAACACTTTAAAATAGAAACTTGGTAAAAGATGCGTCGCGGATGGAGGATAGGGCTGAACTGCGGTGGTCCGCGGTGAAGCCGTGGGACTGACGAGAAATGCTGACATAGCAAAATAATGTTACTAACTGAAAGTACTTACAAAGATCTAAGGGTAGAAAAACGTCAGCATATATACTAGCAGGGTTGAGGTATAACAGCCCCCCGCTGAAGAATAAACTTACTCGGTGAAAGAGCTAAGTTTTTAAGAGGATATTCTCAATCGAGGAGAAATCTCTTCTGGATTCTCCATGGAATTATCAATTGACTTCAATTCTAATTGAATTTGGTTTGGATTGCGTGTTACTACACTTCTTTTACGGAATTTCATGTACATTTTATATAAACATACAATAATGATAAAGATGACAGTACAAAATGTTAATATTGGATAACTAACATGATAGCTCAAAAGTGTGTCAGACTCTCGTATTATTTCATTGGATTTATTAATAATCTGATTGGAAATTTCATTAAAGTTTTTTAGTTTGTCAAGGTTAATGTTTTGAATTTTAACAAAAGGTATATTTTAAATATTAAACTTTTGAAAGTTGCAACATGTATCATTAATAATATTAAAGTCTGACCTAATATGATCAATTTTTAACTTTATATCAGACATTCCAAACAATTCATGATTTTTACAAAAGGCGGTACAGTTACCTGGTAGGTTTAAAAATCCTGTACCAATTATTTTATGCTCTGATATTTTGGAATCACAGTCAACTACTAATTTAGACATTTCTGATTGAACATACAGATAATTATTAAATTCAAGTTTATGCCAAACATCAATTTCACCATGAATAAATTTGGGATTGCATTGATTTGGCAAGTAAGTCATAATTTTAAACATGATTTTGGATTAAAGAATTTTATTTCTCATAAAAACTTAAATTAGTTCACTTAAAATGAGATACAGCAAAAATTATATTTTCTTAGTATAAATGTTTACCTCTAGTGTGTTGGATAAGCTAATTAGTTTTTTACAACAGTTTAGTGACATATTTTTTTAGTTTGTTTTTATATATATTTATATTATCACATTCAGTTATTTCCTTCGGCAAATTATTAAAAAGTTGTGCTCCTTCAAATAGTATCGTCTTCCTCCCGTAATTAGTGCGTGCATTGGGCAACTCAAGCTTATGGTTATTTCTCAGATTATGACTCCGGATTTTTCAGTTTTATATTGGATTGGATGGAACCAGTGGTAATCTTTTTAATTAATACGCAGGTAGAATATGTATAGATTTGTTTGATATTAAATAGCTTCGTTTTATTATATAGTTCTTTTGTTGGTGTTAGATGATGATAGCGGAATAATACCTTAATAATCTTGTTTTGAACTCTCTGTAATGGAGCAAGATTTGTTACGGCGGCCGATCCCCATACTTCTATCAAATAATCTAAATGGGGTTTAATTAGGGAGTTATATATAATTGGCCGTATTTTATTTGGAATACAACTGGCTATTTTTCGTAATGCTCCCAGTAATGAGGCAAGCTTTTTCCTTACATGGTCAATGTGTGAAATCCACGAAAGCTTATCGTCGATCCACAGTCCAAGATACTTTTCTAGGCTAGAACGTTGTATTATAACATTGTTAATTTGAAGAGGTGTGAATTCTGGTATATTTTTATTTTTTGCAGCAAAAATCATGAACGATGTTTTTGACGTGTTGTTTATGGAAAGTAGATTATATTTGAGCCATTCGTTTAACGTGTCGAGATCTCTTTGAGCGTCAATTATAATTTCGTGTATATTTTTATCAAAATAGAAGAGACAAGTATCGTCCGCGTACAATGTAAGATGTCCTGTCAGTCCTATTTTATTAATATTGTTAATATAAATCAAAAACATTAATGGACCGATTATCGAGCCTTGTGGAATACCGTAAGTGACATTTTCGGTGGAACTAGTGAAGTTGTCTATTTTTACAACTTGACACCTATTTGTCAAGTATGATTTGAATATATTTAGAGCTGTGCCTATGACACCTATATTTTCTAGTTTTTGTAATAGCTTTTGGTGACTCACAGTGTCAAATGCTTTTTTTAAATCAATGAAGATTCCCAGCGCAATGGCTTTTTTATCGATGTGAGATTTTATTTTAGTAATTAAGTCTATTGCAGCTGTAAGGGTGCTTGATTTGGGACGAAAGCCATACTGCTCTTCAATTAGAAAAGATTTCTCGAATAGATAGTTATTAAGTCGATTGTACAATACTCGTTCAAAGATCTTTGAAATTACTGGTAAGACCGAGACCGGCCTGTAATTACTTGAATCTTTTTTACTTCCGGATTTGTGGATCGGACTAACCTTTGCAATTTTTAACGAGTCAGGAAATATACCACGCTCTAGACACATATTGATACAGTTCGTCAGCATCTCAAGAATAATATTTTTTAAACATTTAATAGCCTTGGTACTAATTCCATCCACTCCAGTACTAGTATTGCTGTCTAGGCTGTCAATAATTTTAGATATCTCGTCAGTGGTACACGGTGTCAGTTCTCGCAGCAACTTATCATGCACATGGCTATGCTCGTACATGAGGGTGTTACCGGCATTTGTGTGATACATCTTTGGTATTTTATTTGCTAGTTCAGCGATCGACGAGAAAAATCTATTAAAAGAGTCACAAATTGCATTACCTTCTGTTAAGAGTCCCAAGTCAGACATTAATTTTGGAGGAGCACAGCTTTTCTTGACGTCATTTGATGCTAATGTATTAATTAACTCCCACATTTTTTTCGGATTGTCGTAACTTCCCTGGAATAAAGTATAATAATAGTTTTTCTTCTGTGTTTTAATCATATTTTTCACCTTTTCTTGTTCTGCACAAAACATTTCCTGGACGTTCTCATCCTTAGGTTTTAGCTTAGTTTCTTGCCATAATCCGTTCCGTAGATTAATTGCATTTATAATGCTTTTATTTATCCAGTCTTGCTGCGGCCGATTGAGGATTTTGTTCTTGATTACTAAGTGGTTTTTAACCTGTTCGGAAATAATGTGTTCTAGATCGCTATAGTCATAGCCTTTTTCAGCATAATTGATATTCAGATTTAATTTTGAAGCACTCTCATACAGTTTATTGTAGTCCAGGGCTGAGTATTGAATTTTTTTGTTTACCTCAGATTTAATTCTGCCGATCTCGAGGAATATTTGTTTATGGTCTGATAGGGAGGATTCTATTATTGACATGTTAAACGAGTGATTGTCTATATTTGTGCCCACATGGTCCAGTATGGTATTTGTTGTGCCAGTTTCCCGGGTACTATACATTTCAGTTACTTTATTTACTATTTCAAATCCAGTTTCTTTAATTCCCTTTAAATATCGTGTGAGGTGGTCGGTCGTTCCAAGGAGATCGATGTTAAAATCGCCGAATACAACAGCCCTTTTTCTCTGCTCCAATTGAGACGTAAATATCTCCATAAAGTTGTTTACATTGGTCTCTCCCGGTTTGTATACCACTCCGATATTTAATGACAACTTGTTTATATTTATCCATAGGTAATGATTCCCATTTTCTTGCAAATCTTCTGTAATTTCATATTTTATACTATTATGAACGTATATAGATACGTGCAAAGACAAGATGTTCCATTGAGGCTGGTGTCATGTCTGGGGAACACCGACTCCAACTGTTCTAGTTGGACACTTGTATATATATACTGTGTGGAGAGCTCATGATCAGTGTCATCCTCAGCAAAGATAAGATGTTCCATTGAGGCTGGTGTCATGTCTGGGGAACACCGGCTACAACTGTTCTAGTTGGACATTTGTATATATACTGTGTCGAGAGCTCATGATCAGTGTCATCCCCAGCAAAGACAAGATGTTCCATTGAGGCTGGTGTCATGTCTGGGGAACACCGGCTCCAACTGTTCTAGTTGGACACTTATATATATACTGCAATGCGTTTGAAAACTCTTATTGCGCGATTTAGGTTCTCGTGTATTTGTACTCAACTTCCACACACCTTAAAGTTAAATTATCTTGGAACTTTCTTCTTCTAAACCGAAAGTCGATTGAAGGTAGATTATAAAGGTGTATATAAGACACTGTCGTTTCATTCAGGTGGACGTGCCTTTGTCCTACGGCGTGATACGTGTGGAGCAGCCGGCGTGTTTGAACGCTTTGCATGTCTACTGGGACCCTACCAAGGATGTCGGCGTTTATATCAAGGTATATATCACCATCTCCCTGGCCTTATCCCATACATTGTTGGGGTCGGCACTTGATTCAACCCGATGTGGCTGATTACCTGATTTTTATACCAAGCGACTGACATCTGACCTTCGCAACCCCATTTACGAGGAAAATCTGTGATCTGGGTTGTCAGACTATTTTAGGCCTCCGAATGACCTCCCCTTGTAACCAACCATCCATAATAAATAAAAATAAATTAATATGCTTACTCCATCCCAGAAGGGTCCCCGGAGAGGTAAGCGGAGGTGTTGTAATAACAACACCCACATTTCACCGAAGTGGCAACGTGACAGAGAATGAGTCTATCGCCATCTCAGGCACTATACATTCGTCTTTGAAAAACCCATTGAGTCGCTTGCGTAGCAGCCAAAGTTTGCAAAGAGTGCGAAAGGTACCTGATCAATAATGATAATATTCCCTCCCGTGTAGGTGAACTGCATATCGACAGAGTTCACAGCCAAGAAGCACGGGGGGGAGAAGGGGGTGCCCTTCCGCATCCAGGTGGAGACATATCTGGCGAGCGATGAACAGAACAGATTGCACGCCGCCGCGTGTCAGATCAAGGTAATTCTACATACATTTATGTCATCCAAATCTTTTCCAATAAAAAAATTATTATCTTTATTATAAATGAAGCTAAAAACTAATTACAAGTAGAAAACTTTGCCCAAATCGGTGTCTCTCGGGATCGTGCCAAAAAGGCTGGCAGCATTGCCACGTTGAATAGCAATGCTGATTCTCTGAGCGAGAAAAGCCCCAGCCCGCTTGTCACGAGAAGCTTCTACCAGACGACGTGCAACCTCTTTGAGAAGTTGATGAGCATCTGGACCCCAAGGCCCCAGAGTTTCAACCGCAAACGCAGAAAATATGTATCCTGTGTGTGTGTATTATCTTTCAATACTAATAAAAGAGTCGAGGGGTTTTAGCAGTTGCCTGCTACGCATGCGACGCAAGTTCGAAACACGGTTAGGCCTTTGCCTCCCTGCTTAAGGATATCATCCAATAGCTAAACCAGAAGAATCTTATACCTTTGAAAGAGCAATTCTTGTCTTGTCTTGAAAGAATCTCGGAAACGGCTCCAACGATTTTCATGAAATTTTGTATGTATGGGGTCCAGGGGCAAAAAATTGATCTAGCTAGGTTTCATTTATGGAAAACATCGTTTTGACCATACAATATCATTACAATACGACGGTCAATTTCGCCGACATCCGTCAAGGTATGGTACTTCAAAAGTGAGGCTTCCAGCTTACGGGGCGATAACGAAACTAGAGTACCACGGTTTGAGACTGACGTTCACCGGACTTTTTTTGTGTGAAGAAGAAACCGAACACAGCTCGGTTAACCAGATATTTAGTCTTTATATGTATTTGTTACATATAAAATACAAATCTTTCCTCTTTATAAATCTAGTCTAATATATAAAATTCACGTGTCACGGTGTATGTCGCCGAACTCCTCCGAAATGGCTGGATTAAGGCTTGTATGACATTTTATGTGCATATCGGGTAGGTCTGAGAATCCGCCAACATCTAGTTTTGATACATATACTCGCTGATCATCAGCGCAGGCTCGGTCATAGGCTATACTTTATTTATTACTGGTATTTATGCCAGAAAATAAATGCGTTTCTTTTTCAATGTGTATATTTTCTTCGTCAGGTATTCAAGCTGAAGGGAGCCGATCGCAAACACAAGCAGGACCGTGAGAAGGTGCTCCGCAGACCGCGAGCTGACCTCGACAAATACCAACCTGGCTGTGAGGCCACCGTGCTTACCACCGTTAGTTAAATAAATAACTACATATGCTCACACCTGTATTCCCCGAAGGGGTAGGCAGAGGTGTTGTAATAACAACACCCACTTTTCGCACAAGATGATTAAGTGTCAACGTGACAGAGGGTGAGTCTATCGCCGTCTCAGACACTATACATACGTGTTTGAATTACTCCTCAGACATATGCAGGTTTCCTCACGATATTTTCAATCATCGAAGTCGGTTCATCCAGTCAAAAGTTCAGAGGTAACAAACATACAAAAAAATATACAGTCGAATCGATGACCTTTTTTTGAAGTCGGTTAAAAATGTATGTATACTGCGGCCCCAGGTAAAATTTCTGATGACAGTTGGTTTGTTGACAGCTGTCAAATGATGCACTCCTGCCCCCACCGCTGGTCACCACATCCCCGCCATACTCGCCAGAGTTATGGTAAGTCACTTATTTTTTCTTTTGTACTCTTAAAACTGCCTCTGCTACATTTAAATTTTACTACATTCGTTTAGAAGACCTTTAAAGTATTCATTCAAAACCGCAGTAAGGACGTCAAAACCGGTGTTAATCGAAAACATCGATAACTCAACCGATTTCACTACGATGTTTATAAATAGAACATCTTAATTTACTCCCTAGGCATATAGGTACTTGTAATTCAATGCAGCGCTGTATAATTAGCGTGTTTCTCAATGCGACTTGCCGTTTGTTTTCAAACTAATCACGTGTGACTATTTACAGCACAATAGAGCATGTAGTTAATTTAATTTGCTTTTCGTGAGTAAACAAAAGGATGTTAAATGTTATTGCAGTCGTAACCTTGATCTGTTAACTGGTAGCTAGCGGGCTATTGTATGGATTTAATTCAATTTAGGTAAATTTCGCGAATCCCTAATATTTTTTTGAATCATCAAATGTTTACAGTGAAAATCGGTCCACCTGTTTCCGAGATTAGTCAGAACAAACAAACAAGAGATTTTGTTTTTGTCGTTTGTTGACAGTACTCTATATACTTTCATATGCTAAATGCATATGAAAGTCAAAAGCTATAAATTTTGCATTACAAACAGACACTTTAATTTTATTTATCTGTATAGACAGATGAGGATGATGTATATGGCGCGTATAATTCTCTGACGGTCACACAGCTAAACCTTTATAGCATTAGGAGTGCTCATGACCTGTTCAGAAAGTTCTAGAAGCATCATGTGTATATGTACACGTATGACCTACAATATTGTCAAATATAAAGTGGTTACTGGTCTAGTCATCAGTCTCAGAGCACGGTCCATCATCCCGCTTCCTGCAATCAAAGCAGCCGAACATCTGGCAACATTACGCCCCAATTTTCACCAATTGCGCTCTTCTAAATTTAGCCATGTTGGTATTGAGCTCGCCTTTAAACCAGTTCAGTGCAGGGTACGTACTCTTATTCAACGATATACGAAGATTCGGTCGAAAGTTCGCAAAGATCTTAGCACGGTTCTTATTCTTTCTAAAATTATGTCCACATATGGTTCGCAAACAATTTTTTTAGATGTATATATTATAAGTCTACGATACTTCAATTATTAAACGAACCAAACTTTGACTAAAAAAAACTAATACTCCATTTAATTTTCATTAGTCTGCGAATTTTGCGTTTTTGGAGATAGAGAGTAGACCCCCACAGATCGAGTTTTGGTATAATGATATCATGTGGATAAGGCTATGCAATTCTGTTTATAGAGAGTTTGTTATGGCTAGGAAAATTTGTGGAGTTCGTAAGGAGTTTGTTTTGAAAGCTTTTCGATTTAAACAAGAGTCTTGAATTCCTTTGAGACTAGAAGCGTAGTTACGTAGTCTGTTTGTAAGTAGATTTAGCTATTATGGATTTACCTTTGTTTTTGTTGTAATATTACTGTGAGATTTAAAAAAACATCTCGGTTCGTTTTTATTCAGTTGATTTTCTGCTGATTCAAGTAATTTTGAGACCCTTTCAAATTTTCAAAATTTCTAAGAAGCCACTGCCAAATTTTGTCTTGCATATAAATGATGCAGAATCCGTCTCAAATCTGGTGTACTGTGATAGGTGCGCGCTCAGCGGTACGTGGTGACCTGTATTAATTATGTAGGAACTACTGCGGTCGTTGACTCACTTCTCTCCGTTTTTGCTGCATTGTGATTTCCAACACATTTATGTGAAAACTGAAATCGCTTAAACGCTTTCAACTACCAACACTTGACCAAGCAGCAGAGTCAAGGTTGAGCAACAATGAATTAACGATTATTGATGAAAACAAATGTTTGCTTGTATGACGTGCAAATCGATCGTCGGAACTGGGTATAGGGGCGAAAGACTAATCGAACCATCTAGTAGCTGGTTCCGTCCGAAGTTTCCCTCAGGATAGCTGGCGTCGATTTGGAACAGTCTCATCCGGTAAAGCGAATGATTAGAGGCATTGGGGCCGAAACGACCTCAACCTATTCTCAAACTTTAAATGGGTGAGAACTCCGGCTTACTCGAACGATGAAGCCGGAGATCTGATGACGGTGCCAAGTGGGCCAATTTTGGTAAGCAGAACTGGCGCTGTGGGATGAACCAAACGTAGTGTTAAGGCGCCTAAAAAACGCTCATGGGACACCATGAAAGGCGTTGGTCGCTCATGACAGCAGGACGGTGGCCATGGAAGTCGGAATCCGCTAAGGAGTGTGCAACGACTCACCTGCCGAAGCAACCAGCCCTGAAAATGGATGGCGCTGAAGCGTTTTGCCTATACACTACCGTTACGGGCATGTGCGGCGTGTTTATCGTACGTCATTATGCCGTAACGAGTAGGACGTGCGCGGCGGAGAGCGCAGAAGGGTCTGGGCGTGAGCCCGCTTGGAGCCTCCGGCGGTGCAGATCTTGGTGGTAGTAGCAAATACTTCGCAACCCCATTTACGAGGAAAATGTGTGATCTGGGTTGTCAGACTATTTTAGGCCTCCGAATGACCTCCCCTTGTAACCATCCATAATAAATAAAAATAAATTAATATGCTTACTCCATCCCAGAAGGGTCCCCGGAGAGGTAAGCGGAGGTGTTGTAATAACAACACCCACATTTCACCGAAGTGGCAACGTGACAGAGAATGAGTCTATCGCCATCTCAGGCACTATACATTCGTCTTTGAAAAACCCATTGAGTCGCTTGCGTAGCAGCCAAAGTTTGCAAAGAGTGCGAAAGGTACCTGATCAATAATGATAATATTCCCTCCCGTGTAGGTGAACTGCATATCGACAGAGTTCACAGCCAAGAAGCACGGGGGGGAGAAGGGGGTGCCCTTCCGCATCCAGGTGGAGACATATCTGGCGAGCGATGAACAGAACAGATTGCACGCCGCCGCGTGTCAGATCAAGGTAATTCTACATACATTTATGTCATCCAAATCTTTTCCAATAAAAAAATTATTATCTTTATTATAAATGAAGCTAAAAACTAATTACAAGTAGAAAACTTTGCCCAAATCGGTGTCTCTCGGGATCGTGCCAAAAAGGCTGGCATCATTGCCACGTTGAATAGCAATGCTGATTCTCTGAGCGAGAAAAGCCCCAGCCCGCTTGTCACGAGAAGCTTCTACCAGACGACGTGCAACCTCTTTGAGAAGTTGATGAGCATCTGGACCCCAAGGCCCCAGAGTTTCAACCGCAAACGCAGAAAATATGTATCCTGTGTGTGTGTATTATCTTTCAATACTAATAAAAGAGTCGAGGGGTTTTAGCAGTTGCCTGCTACGCATGCGACGCAAGTTCGAAACACGGTTAGGCCTTTGCCTCCCTGCTTAAGGATATCATCCAATAGCTAAACCTAGTTATCCTTTGCTGAATGAGATTTTGTAATCAGAAGAATCTTATACCTTTGAAAGAGCAATTCTTGTCTTGTCTTGAAAGAATCTCGGAAACGGCTCCAACGATTTTCATGAAATTTTGTATGTATGGGGTCCAGGGGCAAAAAATTGATCTAGCTAGGTTTCATTTATGGAAAACATCGTTTTGACCATACAATATCATTACAATACGACGGTCAATTTCGCCGACATCCGTCAAGGTATGGTAGTTCAAAAGTGAGGCTTCCAGCTTACGGGGCGATAACGAAACTAGAGTACCACGGTTTGAGACTGACGTTCACCGGACTTTTTTTGTGTGAAGAAGAAACCGAACACAGCTCGGTTAACCAGATATTTAGTCTTTATATGTATTTGTTACATATAAAATACAAATCTTTCCTCTTTATAAATCTAGTCTAATATATAAAATTCACGTGTCACGGTGTATGTCGCCGAACTCCTCCGAAATGGCTGGATTAAGGCTTGTATGACATTTTATGTGCATATCGGGTAGGTCTGAGAATCCGCCAACATCTAGTTTTGATACATATACTCGCTGATCATCAGCGCAGGCTCGGTCATAGGCTATACTTTATTTATTACTGGTATTTATGCCAGAAAATAAATGCGTTTCTTTTTCAATGTGTATATTTTCTTCGTCAGGTATTCAAGCTGAAGGGAGCCGATCGCAAACACAAGCAGGACCGTGAGAAGGTGCTCCGCAGACTTGATGACTTGACTGGTTCCGGTGTCAAAATAGTCAGAAGTATTGTCATTTGTTCCCACAATAATATTCACTTTTACCTTAATCCACGCGTACATACAGTGCTAAAAGTCAATAATACCATAATTAAAGTGAATACAAGTGAGTTCGTATTGAATTAATCCAACAAAAATAAGAAACAGCGCAAAAAGTGATACTTTTATCGAGATGGATAACCTCAAAATAAGTACAGAGTGAAGTTGGCTTGCTACTCAAATCATAGACAATCTCACCCAGTCTAGACAACTGCAAGAATTATTAAATTAAACAGTGTTGCCACCACAAGAAATTAAAAAGCTACTTTTTCATCGAGTGCTGCCAGTTCAGACAAAACTACCCATAAACCGGGAAAAGCGGAAGATTGTTTTTCACTGTTAAAATGGATAGCCAAATGCAAATGTTATTCGAAAAAATTCAAGAACAAATGCAACAACAAACAATAACTATAACGGAAACAGTAACTAAAAACGTAGTGCAACAAATCGACGAGCGATTTAAACAGTTAGACGAAGAAAATAAACAACTAAAAAATGAAGTTAAAGAACTGAAGGAGAAAATGAAAGGAATGGAAAGAAGGCTAGAAAGAGAAATAATATACTCCTATTCGGACTAAAGGAAGATAAGAAAGAAGAGTCAAACTTCGTAAAAAGTTTAATTGGAAAACTCAACGGCTATCTTGGATTGAACCTGCAAGAACACGAAATAATAAACGCATTTAGAATTGGAAATAAAAAAAGTTCCCCGCAACCCATTTTAATTTCACTTGTATCCTATTGGAGGAAAATGGAAATAATGAAATGCAAAAAGAAACTACCTCCAGGCATATATGTGAAAGAAGACTTTACAAAGGAAATCTTAGAAGTGCGCAAAGCTTTACAACCAAAGCTTGAAGAAGAACGAAAAAAAGGTAACATAGCTTACTTAAAAGCAGATAAGCTAGTCGTAAAAAAACAAATAGATGCAATTCGTGAAAAGCGGAAAAGAGACCCGTCTTTTTCACCCACTGCCAGCACATCACAAACAGATAAGCCAATACAACTAATGCGTACGAGTACATGGCACGCGCGAGATCAAATTCATTGAAAGAGAAGACCAGTTCATAGCCACCAACGCACTCCCGAAATCGGAACAACAACTACCACGATACAAACATTCAACAAATAACCAAGAAAAACACTTCCCCAAGCCGGCTGGTCCCCGTGGGGAAAAATGACCAAAACCCTCCAGTGAAAAATACAAAAACAATTCAAAATCTACTACACATTGGAACTTTCAATGTACGATCCTTAGCATCCACAAGCAGATACATCGAACTCATGCATTCATTAGAAAAAATTAAAATTGATATATTAGGTTTAGCCGAAATTAGGCGAATGGGCTGTAACATCGAAGAGCACAAAGACTTTATATTTTGCTATAAAGGAGAAACACTTGGCCTGCATGGTGTAGGGTTTCTAATTAAAAAAGAATACAAAAACAACATATTAAACTTCTCAGGCTTCTCGGA